>PYHW01010133.1:4614182-4629756 GCA_013186435.1 Turdus rufiventris | reverse complement strand
CTAAATTATGATTCAGTCATTGATTGTATGCTTATGGTAAAAGAAGGAGCCAAGTAACGAAGCTTTATCTTCGTTTTGAGCATGCTGAGTGTTTCAGGATGTAACCTAGTGCAACCCTTTGTTCATCTGCTGCTTCTTTCCGGAAAGCTGTCATCAACTTTAGAACCACAAAAAGGAAATGCAAGATCACGTGTTCAAGCTAATGCAGTAGTTAAAAAGCACATCACTTTTATTTGTGAAAGAGCTTCATCTTTTCAGCTGAAATTATGATACAAAGTCAGAAATAATCCAGATCACAGGGCGAGGAAGTAAGTAGTTGTACCAATGTCTGAAACTGGAGAGATAACTTTGCTGGTTTGATTTCAGTGTCCATTTTGGTCTGCCACTGCAGTCTGAGATGGTACCACAGTTACAGATGTTTCTTAAACGCAGCAGTGTTTTCCTGCCTTCTGTGTTAGCTGCAGCATTTGCTTGTTTCATAATTGTTCATGTAAGGGCACACCTCAGTGTTTGGAAACTCTCAAGGTGTCATGCCTATACACAGGAAATAGTCATCTATTACATTAGTGTATTGAGACAGAAGTAAAAAATTACTTTTTCAAAATACAGTATATCTTGGATTTAGCTTTGTATTCATGTGCTCATGCACAAATGGCACAGACTTTAGGACTTTGGCATGTACTATGTATCTTTTTGTTATGCTTTGGTGAAGCATTTTTCTTTTTAATCTCATCGACTAAAAAACCCTAATATATTTTATAAGTAAGCAAGAATTGTAAGAAAATAAAATTTTTATCTTCTAATGAAAATTTCAGGTGAGAGACATTATGAAACAAGATATTGACAGACTACTGAGCTTAACGCTTGGGTGCTTGTCTCTGTGCATAGGATGTAGCTAACAGGAAATCTGAGATCAGCGCTTACCCCTGAGAGACAGTCATACAAATTTTTGCTGTACAATTCCAATTTGTTTCAAGGGCAAGTGGCTGCAACGCTTTTTCAAGTCTAGAGGAATTCACATTGAGGCACCAAGTGTTTTAAGCATGTCTTAAATGCTTTTGTTATTTTAGTTTTGTTTATTGTTTGCAAATGGTTTAAGGTCTCCTTGCGTCGACAACAAGTCAGTGAGAGACTGAATGAGTGGGCTGTCTTCAGTGAGAAGAACAAGGAGCTCTGTGAATGGCTGACGCAAATGGAAAGTAAGGTGTCTCAAAATGGTGACATCCTCATAGAAGAAATGATTGAGAAACTTAAAAAGGTACAGTGTACACTTACATACTCTAACTTTTCTGGTTTGGGAATTAGCTGAAATTAAGGTTTTACCTTACCGTGATGTATTCTGATGTTTGTGTTGTCTCACTATGCAGCATTTTATGGTCTTTCTTGAGATGGGGCCTCCCTGAATACCAGAAACAAGTGAATGCAAAGTCAGGCATCTGAATGCTTTACTAAGTGTCCAACCAGAATTGCCTGTAATGAGTTAAACTATAACATATTTATAGAAGGCATTGTGTGTTGCATAGGTTTTTTCCATTCTTCTGGTAGTTGTTTTTGTATATCCATTACATATAGGAGGTTGTCAGTCCACTGTACCAATCAACTGAAAAACAACACTAACTTGTATTTTTGCGCCATTCTTTTTGTAGTGTAGAGCAGAGTATATTTAGAATAAGTATCCCATCTTCTGATTACACTTAACTCTCTAGGATTATCAAGAGGAAATTGCTGTAGCCCAGAAGAACAAAATCCAGCTTCAGCAAATGGGAGAGAGACTTGCTAAAGCCAGCCATGAGAGTAAGGCATCAGAGATTGAGTACAAACTTGGCAAGATCAATGACAGGTGGCAGCATCTTCTAGATCTTATTGCAGCCAGGTAAGACAGTTGTTTTGCTTCTAAGTTTTAAGTGGGACAGATTAATATGCTGGATGTCATGCATTTAAAATCCTTTATTGTCTGCCTTTTCATCATAAATTCTGAAATAAATTTATTCTTAACCATCAACACATTTCTGTGAAATTCACTTTCCTGTTTTACGCTTTAGTACAGGATAACATTTCTTCAAGAAGAGTAATTTAAAAGCTTCATTATAATAATATGGTGGTGGTGGTAGTTGGACTTGATCTTAAAGCTCTTTTCCAACCTTGACAATTCTATGTTTCTACAACATAGGATCAGTTGCAATCAGATTTAGTGAGCCTTGCTCTAGTACCATCTTACTTTACATGGCACTTAGAACTGGACGCAAATGTAGTTTTTCTAAAAATTTCTTGACAGCAGAATCAAAACAGTATCTTTGTGGTTTTGGATTTCAAGAAGAGCAGGTTAAGAACTAAGTCTTAAAGTTTTCTGCCAGATTATTTTTTCATGCATGGAGAAGACTAAGTGCAGGTAGATGTATGCACACTGGGCTTAAAGACTCTTTCTATTCAAGGTCAAAACTGTAACAGCAATTTTCAGAGCTTAAAAAAATACAGGATTATTGTTTGACATGTTTGAGAAAATTGTTTGTTTCAACACCTTCTCTTTAGCTGTGCTGCAGCCTCTCTTCCATTACCAACAATAATTTTCTCACGATTTTGCGCTTCATGAATTGCATAAATAGCTCATATACTTTATAATTCCCATTTCTTTCATATACAGACATATGCATTAGCAATAGTTTAGTCCTGTGAGCAGCAAAAACGGTTGTTTACTTTCATTGTCTTTTTTTGTCTTTTCTATTTTCATATAGTTTTAGTGCATTCTTGCTCTGAAATCTGTTAGCATGGGAGCAGTAAATTTTATGTAAGCAGAAGCATTCCAGTGGCTCCAGCTCCTTTAATGGTAGTTTGTTTTAAAGTAATGAACACCATATATTTCTTACAGAATGATTAAGTCAGGGAACGTTGCATTACCACCAAGGAGCCTGCTTGGTTTCAGAGAATGTGATACATCACCAGTTGTTGAACTTAAAGTATATCTGATATATTTTTATGCTATTATTTTGAAATGTTCAGTCAGAGAAATGTTCTAATAATAACTTCAGGAAGTTTCTAGCAAAAAAGGAATTGCATTCAGAAACTAGAGAACACCTCTTAGAATTATCTGTCTTGTCTATTCAGTATTATGAATTAGTCCCCACTATAGGGAGAAGTGAGGGGTTAGCATTTTGTATCATTCTCAGGTGGGGAGCCATAAGATGCATTATTATACACTTAGACCCTCTCACTCTGTTATCACGAAGTGTCAAGTCCTAGTTCTAAACCAATGAATGTAAAATATTGTTTACTTTATTTCCAGATAACTCAGCTTAGTCTTCTCAATTGGTATGCTCAACATTATTGTATGCAATTAAACATATAACTCTTTACATTCCAATGCCCAATGAAGGGAAAAAGAAACACTGCAAATTTGCTGAAATTTGGAAAAAAAATTGAGGAAAATTTTGATATTAGGCTATAAAAACTTTGGTAGTTCAGTTGTATCTTAGGCTGGAAATCATTAAAACCTAAGCTGTTAATTAATGTATGCACAAAATGCTTTTATTGGTGTCTAATTACCAGTGCACAAAAGGGTTGACATCCCCCAAGCTAATTTCTTAGAAGGCTTCAGAGGCCCTTTAGAATATGTTCTTATAAACTGTCATGTGTTTCTGTTATGATATTTTGGAATTTGGAGTGTGTCATAGAACATAATTTTGGCTTCATTCAGCTAGTAAAGGCAGATTAGTTGTCCTGGTACTGAGAATAAAACACATATTTTCATGTTCCAGATGCCTGACAGTATTAATAAATTATTAGGACCTGCAGACTTTTCTGCAATGCAACAATAGTCCCTTGCCTGGAGCATTTTTCTTAGTGTTTGTTTCCTACAGCTGTGGACTAATAGAAAGTGCTTTATGAAAATGTTTTAGTAATATATTATGGTAATACATGTCCAGTCTGGATCTTTACCTGTCAATTTTAAGCTGTGTGCTGAAACTTGTCCAGTCACCTGGAAAAGCATCTTTCTTTGTCACATTCTGTTCCCTTACCCCTTATTCTTAATTGCCCCTCCATTCAGAGGAGATCTGTAACTACAGAAGTGACAGCTGCAGAATTGTCTCTGCATCAGAGACTTCCATTTTTTCCCTTCTAGAACCTTGTAATCCTTTCAGATGAATTTGTCTGATATGTCAGCCTCATGAAAAAGTCAGCATTGTTTACAGCCAAGAAACTATTGTTGCAACTGCTCAGGCTTTGCAAAGAAGGTTTTGTATGTGTTTTCATCCTTTCCCCTACCACTCCCCGTCCACATTCCTGGAGATCAAATCTGGCACATGTTGATGAATGCAAGCTTTATTTAGAAACATGACCACTTGTCACCATCCAGTGTCATATTATCAAGCAACGGCTGGTAACATTTGCTTGGCGTGAAGCATTTTCTGTACAGTACTCACCAGCAGAGTGTGTCCCCTTTCCTCCCCCCACCAAAAGAAAAGTGTTTGCAGACTTTGGGAGTGGAAGTTCTTCTTTTTAATACTGGAAAATTTCATGGTTGTGGTGGAAGACTTGCATGCTGTGAGGATGGCGGAGGACAACAATGTGGATTCAGACCTCCCAGACTGTAACTGTGATATCACAAGGCAGGCAGCTATTTTTGTTTGCTTTTGATTGATACTATTCTTTCCGTAGTCTTGGCTTGCTGGGAAACTAACTGAAACATTGATATGTAGAAATCAGTACTATAGCTAGAAATTGCTGTTTTCTGTGCAGTTGAAAAACAGTTGACAGTGGTAACAGCATACTTTGTTTTACAGTTAGCACTTTTGGATACTGGAATAACTTTTTCATAGTGATAGAGACTTAGAACTAGTAAAATCTCCTAGCTGTTTGAGAGAAACTGTGGGCTGATTTTACTGCTGTTTTCAAATACGAGAGCATGTACACATGTGAGAATAAACAGACTGTCTACTTGATGTTTGTGTCATCAAGGGGGCATGGCTACAAGCAAAAGGCAGAGAAGGAAAGAAGCTGCAAAGAAAGTATTTCAGACTTAACTTATCAAAGCATGTCTGTGCTGTTCATATTAATGACTGTCTTGTAACTGCATGTAATACTTGAACTCAGCCTAAATCATCTTGGATTTTTGATTCAGCATTCTCCCTTTTCTCATTATCTTTTCTAGAAATTTGGCTGTTGTTCAGAATTCTAGAAATTCAGTCTTTGAAAGAGAAAACTGATTGGAGTAGTAAATATAACAGGCTTTACTGGTATCTTCCTATACAGTAATACTGTACTTTGAAAATAATTACTTTTTAATCATAAAAAGATTACTTTTCAGCCTATCTTTTCAAAGTTCATGTTAATAGTGCAACATTTTTTGCTTTTTCAGATTTTTTTTAAACTTTGTCTACTGTTACAAGTAAATACGTTTTTAAAAACACCTTTTCTGCTTTCTGGTCTCTGCTGTACAGACGTAGCCAACATGCTCTCAATTAGTTTTTTCATGTTGCTTTTAAAGTTTAATATTAGTAAGCAGCTGTCTAAATGACTAATGCAGTAGTTATGACTTCTATATGATGCATTTTTCTGTACTTACAGAGTTTTTCCCATTCAGATTTAAGTGGAAACTAAGACTTTCTTCTTTAGGACTAGTTGAATTAAATATATCTGTGCTTAATTTTATTTCCTAGGTTTTTTTCCCACTGTCTTTTCCCAATTTAGAATAATAGACATTATTAATAGACAATCTAAAGTTATTGCTTTCTTGGGGAAATTGAGCACATTAATTAGGACATGAAATATAAATATCATAAACCCATTCAAACTGTTAGATGATTTTTCATCAGTAAACCATGAAAAACAATTGAATTCTGCTGTGTTTTCCTTTCTGAGAGTTTCAGTATTTGTAAAATGTAACAAGGCTGGAGTGTGTGTGGTTATGAAAAGCAACCTTCAAACCAACTGTGTCATGTTTCCAACCCTTTGATTTCAGTGCAGAATGTTTATTATCAAGGAGAAAAGTTATCTCAAGTCTTTCACAGTAAAGTGCAGATACAGTGCTGCCTAGTGCTGCAACAAGAACATGAAATGATTATTGAAATTATTAATATTTTAAACATAATCTTGCAAGTCAAACCTCAAAACCTCAAAATTACACTTGGCCAGGGATCCCACACACCTGATTCAGAATTTGACCTTTGTTTCTTAAGCCGAGATTTTAGAATACAGGGAACTTTGCTTGCTGAAATTCAGACGGAAAGCTCTCAGACATGTTGGATTGCATCTATTATTTGATTGTGGATATGTTTTCAGTGTAGCTGGAGGCACAACACTGTACTGCAGTTCAGTCAAAAAAATAATCTCAGCAGACTCAATAAGCACTTGTTTATTTGTTTCTGTTTGTACCATGGGCAAGGAACCTGTTATGTTAAACTCAGTACAAAAAGAAAAAAAAAAAAAAAAAAAGAGAACAGTGTTAAGTGTAGATGTACTAGGGGGACAGGAAGGAAGCTGTAGGGTTTGGGTTTGTTTGGAGTTTTCTTTTAGTACGTCATGCTGTTTTCTTTCTCTCTCTGAAGTACCTTAGTTCATATGACTGAAAATAGTGGTAGTTGGCCCAGACTACTTTTTATACCTTGGCAGGGATGTACTCCTGTGCAGTTTGCTTGAGGCAGAGGGCACTTTCTAAATGATGGACCCTTTATTGTGTTCCAGGCAAAATTAGATGAAATCCAGTACAGAGATTAGAGTACCACACATTTGTAAACAAAAAAAATCCCGATCCACAGCTTGGTCTTGCAAATGATCAAGTGACATTGCTTCTCCACAGGGCTGACATGACTCAGTGTTCCCTTTCCCACTCCAGCAGGTCTGCAAAAGATCAGTAGCATGGAGCCTTGAAAACACAAGCAGAGAATGGGCAGGATTTCACTCCTTTTAAATGATGTCAGAGATTGAAAAGCTATATGTCACTTGCAGAAGGGTGATAACCAGGCTTCTTGGTCACCTAATGAACAAGTTTCAGTTGGTTCAAACTCACAAAACATTGTATGTAGAACCATAGGTGACAAGGAGATGGTGCCTTCAGTGGGTATTCTGCCACCATCTCCCCAAGCCTGAAAACACAGCTGTATTATGAGATAGCCTCATGATGAGGATTGAAGTGTAATTGTATTCTTATATATATATATTCATAATTCAGCATAATTGTATTGACTTCAGTCCCTTGTAGACAGATTTTCAGGTAGCCCAGATTTTTTTCCAGTTACCAGGTGGAGTTTTTTTACAGTTCAAAACCTGTAGCTGTTGGTCATGAGACTCAGGCAAGGAAACTGTATTTGAACTGTTCTTAAGGTTTTTTAGCAATAAAGAACCATGGTTTAACCATCTGTGAGCTAAAGAGAGCTATAAAGAGAAGAAAATTGTAAAGGTTTTTTTTTTTTTTTTAAGATAGCATTAATATCTCTGTGATTCTCTTAATGGTTAGCTGCAACTACTGCTTTCAATGTAGAAACTCTTGATAAATTTGCTGGTTAGTATTGTGAGAAAAAATGTGAATTGCTTAATTTGAATTATAGGTGGCATATCGTTTCTTTAACAAATCTGGAATTATGTCTTTTTCAATTTAGTCAATCTGTTCCCAGCTGTAATCATCTTTTAAACCTTTCTGGTATTGAGACACTGAAGTAGAAGAGCAATAGGAGCATAAGAGGGTACATTACTCAAGACTGGTTTTGGCACCACACAAACAGAGAAAAGGAGAGAGCTGAGAAAAAATTGAGAATCTACTAATAATGTATGTTATGAAACATGGGGATAGGAAGGAGAGAATTACTGAAGGAAAATTTTGCAGTTCAAACAGATTGAAGGAAAAATCAGTGAGATAGGATGGAATCTTACTTGAATTTATTCACTCTCTAAGCTTCATGTTCTCTTGATAAAAACAGAACAAAACAAACAAACAACAAAAAAAAACCAACACAAAAACAACCAAAAAATCACAAACAGAAATCTATTTAGTTTTTCCTGGTGATTGGTCTTCCAGGGTCAGGATTCCAAGAAAAATGCTAGTTAGGAATCACTATGCAGTTCAATTCCAGTTTCATTTGTTTAAATCTGAAATAGTCCAATGACACCAACTTAAAGCAACCCTTGGGATTCAAGAATTCTCCCCGGGTTCTGAGCTGGATGTCTTGCTCTGAAACTGATTTATTCAAGGACAAGTCTCCACCCTGGAATAGGTTACCCAGAGAGGTTGGCCAAATGGTGCCCCATCCCTAGAAATGTCCAAGGTCAGGCTGGATGGGGCTCTGAACAATCTGATCTAGTTGAAGATGGCTTTTCTCATTGCAGAGCAGGTGGATTAGATGACTTTCAAGCATTTCTTCCAACCCAAATATTCTATGTTACTTATTTCAGCGTTCCCATGGGTGTGAAAAGGGCCTGTTTGCTCAGTGCACTCTCTCACCCATATATTGATACAGGTGGTACTTGTAGCCTAAGATGAACAGAAGTGGTTCTTGTACTCTAAGGACAGTTGTCATGTGTTAGTCAGATACACAACTAAATTACTTAGATTGTTTTGGGGGGTTGATGTGCCTGAGCTGATTTAAAAAAAAAAAAAAATTAAAGAAAAAATCCCAGAAGCTTTGAAAATGTTGTGTAGCATGAATGCAGGACTCTGTGAATATATAATATACTTCTGTTATATAATAAAGGAAGACTTTGCAACAGAACTCACCATCTAAGTTTCTCTGAAAACTTCCTGAAATGCGTGCTGTGAACATTTATTTTCAGGGTGTACTTAATACTGCCGTTTCTTTTTCTTTTCAGGGTAAAGAAGTTGAAGGAAACCCTTGTTGCAGTGCAGCAGCTGGATAAAAACATGAGTAGTATGAGATCTTGGCTTGCCCACATTGAGTCAGAGCTGTCCAAACCTATCGTCTATGAAACTTGTGACTCTGAGGAGATACAAAGGAAGCTAAATGAACAGCAGGTAAAATACAACACACTTACCAGGTGAACAGTGACATGGGGAGAGCCAAAGTAGAGTGTCCTTGGGCTGCCCATACCCAGTTCAGTTGAGAGGGCATGAGGCAAAATGCTTAAGTATCAAGGCAAGTGGTACTTACTGTGTCACTTATAGAGCCTTCTGCTGGCCTTGACATCGAATCCTCCAGGAGCTGATTGACATTTCCAAGAAAGGTAAGGCACCAAGAGATGTAACCTGAACGAGTTATTGCAATTGTTTTCCTTTGGGGCTTGTGGTTTTTGTTTGTTTGAATTGTCTGTTCCCAGAGGCAAAACTGACACCTATTAGACCTTGCAAATTTTGCAAATGCTTGAAAATTACTATTTTTAGCAACCTTTCTAACTCAGTTTTATTTTGCAGCTTGTATGATAGTCACTTTGCACGCAAAGATGCATGAGCTATACATGTGAAGTTTAAATTGGTTGGTTTATGCTACACAAAGCCTTTATGCAGTGCTAGATTAAAATATATAGAAAAATGTGAAGTCAGCCAGTTTTTGGCATTGAAACTGATGTTACTTCTAAGATGATTTACTATATTTTCTCCTTCCTGTTACACTTCACAGCCCAGTGCAGTTTTACCTAGAAGCACATTGCTGGAGAGAACTGTTGTTCTTTGTGTTCCTGTTGGTGATTTATTGGCAAAAATACCTTTCCATTGTTGCCCACTGGAGATGAGTTACATGTTTTCCTGGGTCCTTTCTTCCAGAGGAGAAAGAAATGCGTGGGAAGAGGATATTTTGTGGATAATTTATGAAAAGTACAAATGGGCATTTTTCTCCTTAAAGCTGAGGGTAGAACTGAGAGCCAAGAACTCCCTCAGAGATTTTGCCAGCCTCTCAATTGATTTGCTACTTCTTTATTCAGGATTAATTATTAATGTTTTATATTTAATTTACACAGGGATAATAACTTACAACCCCAAAGTGTCACTAATGAATGGTGTTTCTGAGACAATAAAGTGCTGGGAAGGCTAAACATTGCTGTCAATGTAGACATTTGAGATTATTTACTAGAATCCCTATGCAGACATGCTGTAGTTTGTTACAACTATCTTAGGGGATTTATTTTGGGCACAGAGACTGGTATCTCTACCTTCCACTGTTTCATTGTGGTGACAGCATGCAGTGATATTCTGTAGAAGTGAGAGTGGTTTAGTTTGAACTCTAAAGGGGAGAAATGGAGGTGAATCTTACCATAGGAGGATGCCGTATTTGGAAACATGGTGAAGATTTAATATGATAATGATACAAGACATGGTTAAAATAAAAATAGCTTTTAAAACCCACCCACTTTCAATGCATGGCAAGCTGTATTTTTATTAGTTGGAGGCTATGTCACTGTCTACCACACCTCAGAAGGCTACCTTCTCAAATACTTTGTTCCATGTCTCTCCTGTTAGTGACTTTGTGTTCTTTTCTGTGTTTGATCTTCCACTGAGGTCATGTTATCTTCCCAGTTGTTCATATGCGAAATTAGGTTAAAGATGTTATGTTGTGAAAGAGGAGGGACAAATTCCGTTTATGAAACTCCATTATCTAGTTGTCAGCATCTGCTTCAGCCGAGCATCAGCTTTGCAGATTGCTGGTCTCTAGTGAAATTGAAATTGCAGACGAATCTGGATATCCTGGGGAGAGGTAGGCTAATTTCAATGCAGTATTTTCCTGGGATAATGAACTTCATTTAAAGGGCTGCTTGTTTGTTTATTTTCTCAGTCTCCTACCTGTTGAAATGTGAAAAAATGATGTTTGCTTCTGAGCAAATGTAGTTTAAAAAGAGATTGTATATGGGCAACAGCAGTGCATAAAAGTGACACTCCTTTGTGAACTAACCCAAAGGCTTAATGTTCTCTAATAAACATAATAAATTTTAAAATCTGAGAAATAAATATTGGACTATGGAGAAAAAATAGTCTAGACATTGCTTGTGGAAATGTTCTGTAGGTGAATAGAGGAAGTGTAATTCTTAGGAATGCTCAGGAGCCATGGTTCTCACTACTGCTTTATTCCAAAATATTAGAAAGGTTATAGTGTTACCTAAAGTCTCATAGCTGTCTCGAGTGTATGCTTCATAAAGTATGACATCTGATTATAGTATCCACCTTTCTATAATATTTCAGGGCAGATAGAAAGAAAAATAAGTATTTTGACATCACAATGAAAGTATTTTTCAGGCAAGTGAAGTGAAAGGGCCACTGTTGAGGAAGAAAAGATTGTGATTTTCCACTCAATGTTCTCAAGTGATGTTTACAAAATAACTTTCTAGTTGAGAAGATTAACTAAATTTCTTCATTAAGTGAAACCCCAAATATTACAAACAACCAAGAAAAAAAATGGTTGATACAGGTCCACCTTGCTCTAATTCAAATTTCCTGAGTTTCTAAATTCGATATTTGGATCTCATTTCCTGCTGGAAGATGTTTTCATGTCATGTTGCTAGCTGTAAAAAAGTTCCTCTAGTTAGACCTTAAATATTTGTAGACACAGTGAATTAACACTGTATTTCCCTTTGCATGCCATAGTTGACTTCAATAGCAAAATTACAGAGCAGTTTATCTCTACTTATCCTCAATCTGCCACATTTTCCTGTGTAAACTTGCACATCTCTAATCATCCTATTGGTTCCTTTCTTCATCTGAATCAGAATTGAACCTAGTATTCTAAATGTAATATAGCCCTTTTTGATATTGTTACATTAGTATTTTTTGTCAAAATTGGAATTAGGTTATCTTGGCTTAGTTATTGTCCATACTAATTTTTCCATCTAATATTCTGATGATTTATTACAAATGTGGACAGAAGTCAAGCAGAGTTTATTCTCATTGCACTGATCCAACAGCAGCAGCCAATTACTTTTGTGGTTTGTCTTAACTTGAAATCAAAACTAAGGTGAAATAGCAATTCTAGAGGAAACATTTTCATCAGTGTAGAACAAACCATTGAAACCAAGAAGCCATCAGGAAAAATAATACTGAGCACATATAATAAGTGTTAAGATTGTGTGAGTGCTTTTTCTTTAGGTGTCTGGAGTTTTTCTTTTCCATTTCCAATGAAAATGCTATAGAACTGAAATACGAAGTAAGAGAAATGTCTTACATGTGCTCTGTTCAACATGTGCTGCTCCAAATCTCCTTGTCAAATGTGCCACTTTGGAGCTGTCTCTCCTGGGGAGCAACATGTTCATGAAGGGTCCCTCTGCCAAACCCTTGCAATACATAAGAATGTATTTCCTTGTCACACTTCTCTTACTAACTTCTGCTTCACATTCTCTGTGATAATGGGAAAGGACTGAGAATAATTCTACCATTTATTGGTGATGTTGATTAAATGTGTGTGAAAGATGCTCAGCTGAGCATGCAGAGCTCTGGCAGTTTGTCCCAGTTAATGGTTTGGTGTTTGTAGTCCCTGGGAGAGCTGTGCATGCTGCCAGGTTCTTCTGGTCTCACTGATAACATTGCATCACCACTTGCGTAGATGCACTCTCTTAATTGGTATTACTGGATGTTTTCTTCTGTTTGCAAGCTTCTTTCTTTTTTTAAATAAGTGGAAGATAAACACATTTGCATGGATGCTTGTTTTGCAATTTCTCTTAAGAACTAATCTCTTCACCTGCAGGAACTCCAGAGGGACATAGAGAAACACAGTACTGGCGTGGCATCTGTTCTCAATCTGTGTGAAGTACTTCTTCATGACTGTGATGCTTGTGCCACAGAAGCAGAGTGTGACTCTATCCAGCAGGCTACACGCAATCTGGACAGGAGGTGGAGAAATATTTGTGCAATGTCAATGGAAAGGCGACTTAAGTAAGTCTAAAACACCTACAGATTAGTATTTCCTTCCACAGACAGACATACAGGATGGATGTATGTTGTATGGTTGTAGTACTGAATAAAAGAGTGTAAGGTTCAGAAAAAATCATACACTGAGTAGAAGCCAATAGCTGCTATGCCTCTATTAAAAAATGAAATTTTTGGTTGCACATGCCTTTATACAGATAACAATCATCAAATTTCACTCACAGGTCCTTCAACAGAATGATTTATTATTTCCCATGCTTCATAGATATGATGAGACAGAAACTAGAGAAATTTTAGATGATAGCAATGACTCAAAGAGATTTAGAAAACATGACCTAAAAGGGAGGTTGTGACACTTAAATTTACACAAAAATTACTGAGATTGAATGGACACTAGTTATTGAATGGGTGAAATGTTATTTCAGGTATTAAGGTTTATATGTAGCCAGTATTCCTCAGCAGTTTCTCTTATGTCGGATTTTGCTCCTTTGGAAGAATTTTAGGGCTGAGCACTTACATGGAATTTCATCACATGTTCACCTTAGCTGTGCTGAGCAAATGAGGGCCACAGCACCCAGGAGTCTTGCGTATAGTCTGGGTGACTGCACGTGCTTAGAGCATCATATCCAGAAGATTAATTGTTTTCTATTCCCACACAGGATAGTTTGGGTAATTTCAACAGCAGTAATGATGTAGGTTAATGATGTGGGGAAATGCTATGTACTATGTGCTGACTTAGTAATGAGACATGTTTACAGATATAAATTCCTTTATTTAGGATATTTTCTTTAACTTTTTTAAGTTGTGAAGCTTATTTCTGTCATGTTTATACAGTCATATAAAAAACTCTAGGAAGAATCTGATGTTTCAAAATGCTGAATTGAACTTTTTATGACATTTCATTTTGTGCGATATTCTTAATGTATTTAGTAAAGTTTTTTGTTTATTTTATGAAAAAATGATTGGTTTTGGTTTTTACTGGGAAGTTAAATGAGCTATCTGTATTTAGAATCTTTATCGTACTAGAAACAGTAATTTGTATAAAGAACAGCTTTACTGATGTCACTGGTGCTGCATTTCAGAAGTTATTTAGTGTGTGCTCAGCTTTTAGAGTTCCTATTACAAACTGAAACCTTTTTTTTTTAATGGTGATTCCAAAATTAGATGCATTTTAAAAAATGCCTTCGTCTTATTCTAGCTCAGTCTGGAATGAGGCAGCCTTCCCTGTGGTCTGTTTATCAGTCTGGCTGGCTGAGTTAGATTATTAGTCAGTTACTGTCTGGTGCAGTGCTAGTTGGCTGTTGCAGATGACAGGTTAAAATTCTGTAGGTCAGCCGGCTGTCAGTCCAAGCATTCTCTGATTTTCCATTATTTGTTGCAGAATTGAAGAGACCTGGCGGCTATGGCAAAAATTTTTGGATGACTACTCTAGATTTGAAGAGTGGCTAAAAGCCTCTGAGAGGACAGCTGCTTTCCCAAGCTCCTCTGGTGTGCTTTACACTGTTGCTAAGGAAGAACTGAAGAAATTTGAGGTGATTTATAGTGGTTGAAATTCAATACCTGCTGATCACATTGCAGCATCCAGCTGCTGTTCTTCCTTCCCATAACCAAGTTACAGAAGAGATGCTGTATTAAAGTGGAGTTGATGATTTTGTAGCTGTCTTCAGTGGCAGGTTCCTAAGATAAAATGACAGTGGAAGGTGGCAACTGAAAGTTCCTCCACTGTTAGTTCACCAAAGCTAGATTCCTCACCTTTTTTTATTTCTGCAGCTTTTAAACATGTCCAGTCAGTGTTCCAGAGCCTTGCTAAATCTCCCTTCACCAAGTGCCTCTTCAAATGCATGCTGAATGTTCTAGCTTTTGCTTTGATTTTATCCCTCCTCTTCTTTCCATAACTCTCTGAAGCTAGCTCTCTGAAGGCTCTCATATGGTGCAGAATACCCCCTTTGGATCCTTATACATGAAATTCATGTTCATGCAAGTATTGTTATTTGTCCACATGGTGTCCCCTGTGACTTAAAAAAGTTGAGCATGCTTCAAAACTTGCAAGCTGTCCCTTTGGTCAGTGCTTAGGAGGTTGTTGTGTGATTATATTGTATCCACTGCAGTGTGAGGGCTTGTCTGATAGTTACAATGGATTATAAACCTGTGTGTAAAGCACACGAGCATATCACTGGTGAGCCACATAGGAAAATTTTTTGCTTGGATTCATATTTGCAAAGAGTATGTCAAAATGGGAGAGAAGAAAGAGAACAAATGATTCCAACAATTCTGTAAACAGTCAGGCACTGTAAAGTATTTGCTATGAAGAAGAAATGCAAATTTTAAACAATGTCTAAGTGCAGTTGATAGGTTTTGGTTTAACAGTTAAATCAAAAACATGAACTGCGAAGTGCTGTGTTCTATAATTGATATTCACATTTATGAATGTACTGGCCAGGTTTTGGTTTTAAACAGACTTCATTATGCCAGACTTCATTATGACCAGGTAGATTGCCATGGTAGAGAAACATTTACTTCCTACTCTACCTCACACCTCTTTCCTGTTGTGCCTTTATGTGGTGTTCAGGATTTAAATCTCCTATTTACTAAGTCTGAGAAGCTGTATCACAAGTATATTGACTCCCTGATTTTTACAGCTGAATTAATTTTGCCCAAAGTCTGTTTCATTGAACCTCAACTGTTATGGTAGCTTTTCCTCTGCAGCAGACTTGTGGATTTTTTACTGTCTGTAGTGTCTCAGCAGGACCAAGATGCAAAGATAACAGTGTAGCCTTTTCAAAA
>PYHW01010133.1:4598575-4614053 GCA_013186435.1 Turdus rufiventris | reverse complement strand
TTTTTTTTTTTTTTTTTTTTTAATTCTCCTGAACACCTGATTTCTCTGCCTACCAAATCTACCAAATAGCAGGAAGGCAATGTGGTATTCAAATCTAGTGGCATTCAGCAGCTTTATTGTGAGTTCAGTATGAAGTCAGTCACTTTCAAATACTAACAGAAGCAGGTTTCTGCTTTAACTAGGCATTTTTTCTTATTTTCTTCTCCATATCTACATTTTAATTAAAAAAAAACAACACCACATAACAAAAAGAGCTCATCAGACCATATAGGAACCTTTCAGTTCTTTAGCACAGAGGTCAGAGATGGCTCCCACTGACTTCACCGTACAAAACTAAATTCCTTCCTCTCTAGTAATTTATGAAGAAATGAAAAGCAGTAACAGGAAGCAATGCAACAGATGAATTCTTGTGTAGCTGAGAAAAAAAANGCTTGGTAACAGGTGAAACAGCAACTGCACACTTTTAGATTTCGTTATCCTCGTAAAAGCAGTCAGAATTGTGTCTCCAATATAGGAATACAATTTTAAATTAATTAAATTCTACTGATCATTTCACCCTAGCTGCAAGCGCATTTCTTCCAATCTGATGGCTGTTCAATTAAGAGAATAATTATGTTGAGAGGATTCTACAGAATCTGATCTTTTTTCCAACTAGTTCCTTTACTTTCTTCTCTGCTATTACAGCAGAAATGTGCTTATTTCATTTTTAACTTTGAATGGTGCAGTATGACGTGTTTATCTTTTTATGCAGAAAACTCATGTGTTTAATTAAAATTTCTCTAGAGACATATATTACCTATCCCAGTTCTACAGCCCTTATTAAGGGGGGTGTCTAGTTTTGGAAGATTGACTGTTTTATTGCATTGTGAGGAATATCAAACAGCAAGTTTGTAGAACTATAGTGGGATCCAAACCCTGCTTGTATCTAAAAGACAGCTGGTGCAATCTAGGTTTTTAGGTCTTCCTTTGATTGTTTTTCTATTTCGGTGATGGTACAAGATAAAAACAAGTAGATTTTTGAAAAAATAATCCGGTAGCGGTGGTAGTAGTAGTACTAGTATCAATTCAGTCATTCTTTTACAAAGTTCTTCCTCCAAGCTTCATGATTGCTAGGGACAACATAAAAGCCACGGGCTGTCACCTATGCACCTCAGCTGCATCGCTGTGACTCTTGTGACAGCAGAGCAAGCACCAAAAGTACATAGTACAAACATTTGTCCTGATATAAGCTGGCATAGATACTGGTGACATTTTCTTTTCTGTGAACATTTTAAGACAGAACTTACTTGCACAGCAGTATACTAAATATAAAGAGATTTCTCATTTAGTATCATGTTTCAGAATAAACAATTGCTCAAATCTCTTCAGTGTTTGCATTTCAGGAAATTCAATATGTGAAAAGAAATCCAGTGAAGCCCCAGGAATCTTGGATTTCTGTTGTTTTTTGGGGGTTTTTTTGGGGTTTTTTTGTTTTTTTGGTTTTTTTGTTTTGTTTTGTTTTGTGTTTTTTGTTTTTTAAGAAGAGTTTCGTGTTCATTGTTTGTACTTCTGTTCTCAAATACAAAAGCATATAATTTGCAGAAAAAAGAGATGGGTTTTTTGGTATTGATTTTGCCTTGTAATGGATATTCATGTTGCAACTTCTCATTCAGTGATCTGTGTCAGTTTTATAAATGTTTTTGGGTTTTTTTGAGGAGTTTTTTGTTTTTGCTTTTTATAATCAGAAGGCAGCAACTCTGTAGGGTAGCCCTCAGGAGATGTCTCCAACTAGTGGAATTTATTGGCTGACATGAGTCAGAGTGCAGAAGGGTCAAAATAAGGCAAGAGATCTATGTGTGTATCCTCATTTCAGTAATTAAAATTCTGAAGGTGTCTTTTGTTCATACTGATTTAGGCTTTCCAGAGACAAGTGCATGAAAGCCTGACTCAGCTGGAGCTGATCAATAAGCAATACCGGCGCCTGGCACGGGAGAACCGCACTGACTCCGCTGGCAGCCTCAAGCAGATGGTTCATGAGGGGAACCAGAGATGGGACAATTTACAAAAGAGAGTTACCTCCATCCTGCGCAGGCTAAAAGTATTTTTCCATTTTTAAGACTTCAATATCACTACACTAGTTGTGAATCAAGGGTACTTCAGTAGCTTTCAGTTTAATGCATTTGCACAGTGTTTTGGAGGGGCTTTCTACCTTTGGAAGGGGAAGGAATCGCATCAGTTCACTTAGTTAAAAGTAACCAAAGTATAGGCTTGGTGACATCAAACACCACCTTCCTGACAGATGATAACTTTCATAGCTAATTTTTCAGCTAATTGTAGCTCTAGATGGTGTTACTTAAAAAGGAACCTTAGAAAGCATGTAGGAAATGAAAAAAGAAGGTGTACTGAGTTTAAATTGTATTCAATGGGGATGAAAGTAATTTTGCTGCTATTGCTGGGAGTTTTCATGTTTCCAGACATTTTATGCCACTCGATTTTTTCACCCTCCAGCATTTTATTGGCCAGCGTGAGGAGTTTGAAACAGCACGTGACAGCATCCTGGTATGGCTAACAGAGATGGACCTGCAGCTGACCAACATCGAACATTTCTCAGAGTGTGATGTCCAAGCAAAAATAAAGCAACTTAAGGTAAAGAATGATTGATTGTGCAGTTACAGAAGGAGGGATGAAAGAAGGGAGGAAAAAGAAAAAAAAAAAAAGCCATGCATGGTGGGAAAAGAATTTTAAGAAACATTATGCAGAAATGCTGCCTGATGTGGTTCCTTTACTTGCAGGCCGAGACTTCAGCCTCAAAAGTTATGAGTTATGTCAGATTCCAGTATGTACTTCTTGTCAAAATAGAAGGTCCTTGATCTGTGAAAAATGTAAAAAGAAAAACCAGGGGTGACAGTGTACTTTCTCTCATCAAAATATGAAGTATTAATAAAAATATTTATGTAAAGTCTCCATTATTGCTAATATCTAATAATTACTGTGCTTCTCAACCATTTCTGCATCAGAAAACTCCTTGCCTGGAGAGAGCAATACCAAATATCACATTATCCAAAATTCCACTGTGTTAGCTTTAGCATCTTAGTTCATTCTAGACATTTGGTCATTGTCATGGCTTGTTTAGAGAAGAGCTTTCTTTCCAAATTCAACAAGTAAGGAATGAGATGGTAAACCATGAATTATCACTGGTTTTGGCTTAAAAGACTGTGGAATTCTAAATTTAATTTAATTGCTTGTTCTTGCTCATGACAAGAGTATTTGGCACAATCCCTGTTTGTTACCCACACTGTTCTTTCTGTAAAACTCTTTAAGAGTTACATCTTTAATTGCCCAGGTTGTTGTCGTGTTGATTTTGTTGACAAAGCAAGGGCTTTTTTTTGACACAGGCTTTCCAGCAAGAAATTTCCCTGAACAACAACAAAATTGAGCAGATAATTGTGCAAGGTGAGCAGCTCATTGAGAAAAGTGAGCCCCTGGATGCAGCTGTGATTGAAGAAGAACTGGATGAGCTGCGTCATTACTGCCAAGAGGTCTTCGGGCGTGTGGAGCGCTATCACAAGAAACTTATCCGCCTTCCTGTGTGTATATTTACATATGTTTTTTACTTGTTTGGTTTGTTGCCATTTTACAAATGTGAGAATCGGGAAAGATGTTGAATGAAACCCAGGTAACTCAAAAGTCCTGTGGTTAAATTTTATTGCAGCCCTGACCATCTGCTTCCCTTCCATAACATACTATTTGTGTCCTGTTCAGAGAGCAAACAGACAGGATCTGGAATTTCTGTAAATCATCATGAAAATGCCTGCAAATTGGAGATTTATAAAGCTTTATTCATGGGAGTAGCACTGTGGTACTGGTCATAAGACCATCTCCCTACACTGCCAGATAGTTTGACTGGCAGCTTAGGGACTTGTTTTTTTAAAAAAACCACAATTTTTCTTTTCAGAAGAGACAGAAATTTGTCTCCAGAATTGAACACGAGCTCAAAAGTGGAAAACAAAAGGAGAAAGTGAAAGGAAAACAATTTTTGGTAGCTCATGTCCTGTTGAATGAAAAGAACAAAATCTAGGGGTTTCAAAATATGAAATGACATAGTGGAAGCAATACTCATGATGAGGATCACTTATGCTTTCCATTAATTGATTAGAAATGTTTTTCTAACAATATTTGCATTGAATAGCATCAGTAAAAGTCTTATGTGAGACTTTATCTGCCTCAAGCAATTAAAATCAGCCAGCACTTTGATCTGCTTTGTTGTTTTGGTTTTTTAGTGCACCTTAAAAATAATGAAGAGAAAGTGCAAAAGGAAATGTGGAAAATGAAAACCTCACCATTGTGCCTGTCACCTAATGCTGCTTTATTTCACTGACCCAGGCTGACCATGCAGTACCTCTGCACGTTTCATTGATGCTTCTGTTTGCATTATGCTTCTAGCTAACAGATGACGAGCACGACCTCTCTGACAGAGAGGTGGATCTGGATGAATCAGCAGATCTCTCTGACATACGCTGGCATGACAAATCTGCGGACAGCGTTCTGTCCCCGCACCCCTCTTCCAACCTTTCGCTGCCTCTTTCCCAGCCGCTGAGGAGCGAGCGATCGGGGCGAGATACCCCTGCGAGCGTGGACTCCATCCCCCTGGAGTGGGATCATGACTACGACCTTAGCAGGGACCTGGAGACAGCCGTCTCACGGGCGCTGCACTCAGAAGAAGATGGAGGACAGGAAAAAGACTTCTACCTGAGAGGAGCAGCCGGCATAGCAGGTAGGGTGGCAGAGGTGGCAGAATGAGTGCTCTGTTTTCCCCGAGGGAAAAAAAAAGACAAATGTTATATGTGCGATTGTGTGGCCAAGATTCTCATGGAAATGTACTTTAAATAGTCCCTGATGACTTTAAATAGTGTTTCCTAAGTGATCTCAGTGGCCTTCTGGCCTTAGAGACGGTGATGGAGATTCCTGGATGATGACAGCCTTGGAAAATGCTGGCGTACATGATATGGCAGAGAATTGGCTGCGTATCTATTCGTGAGGCCTGCCAGATGGGATATGTCATCTGCAACAGCCCTGTGTGCCAAGTTATTCTGACTAAGAGAAACTATACTGGATATGGCAAAAAGTGCAGAACAAACTAATGAAGAAATGCTGTGGGAGAGACCCACAGAGAAAATCATCAAGTGTTTAAGTAAATCCTAACTCTGCCCTGATGCAGGCAAGACTCCAGCAAATGAGTGCTTAGTCAGAGGTGGAATCTTGGGTCTTGCTCTCCAGTGAAGCTGGAAATCCTTTATAAGTATTCTTTGTGTAATAAATAAAAGTGAGAGTGCCCAAATTCAGCTTGTTGTGGGATAAGACATACCAGTGTATTTTACTCTGATCTTCTGGCTGTCTTTTGCTTTCCAGGTCATTGCTCTGGAAAGAGTCAGGCTTGCCTGGATCTTAAGAGACTTTGTAGCAGCCTCCCTGTGTTTCAGTCTTCAACTTTTTCCTTCTCCAGAGAGAATGTTTGCTATTGGAATAATTTATTTAATCCATACTGTGAAAAGGACTCCTACTGTAAGGAGATGGACATTACCAAGCCATCAATTCAGTTGTGCTTTTATTTTTTCAGATGTAGAGATCCCTGAAACTCTTGAGGCCTATGTAACACTCACAGAAAACGCCCTCAAAAATATCTCTGGTAGGCATCGTAAAAGTCTAAGCATAGCCAGATGCAAATACCATGGTGCACAAGCGTAACTTCTTTCTCTTCTCTTAGCACCTGCTATCTTTTCATAACTTAAAAATTAAGAATTTCTTACATGGCAGCATTGGTATATTAACTTAGAAGTATCCTCCTGCTTTACTGCTATGCTTAAAGGGATCATTGTGGGCATGGATGAATCAGTGATGTCTGAAGTATTAGCCCTCCCACCTTGTCTAACTAAAATGAACTGATCTGAATGACCTTTTTTTTCTCTGAAGTCCATCAACTTAATATGTTACATCTTAAGGCAGAAGGAAAGGGTATGGAGCAATACCTAATTTTTCAGGTTTGCATTTTTTTCTTAACACAGCCACATCTTGGATTATCATGCAGATATAAACTTTTAGGTTAGTTGTTGTTTCATGTGGTCAAAATGTCAAGTTGAGTTGTCTTTATTTTAGTCGCATGTTTTGGAAAATTATTTTCTTTTCTCATTGCACAAAATTAAACCTTTTGAATCATTTGTTCAGTGACTCTCGTGGAGGAAATATATGCATTTGCAAATACCTTTTCTCATGATTTCACAGTTTTCTTCTTTTTAAATAATGATTTCATTGTAAAAAGCAAACAATTAAAATATAAGTGTCTGTGACACAAGTCTCAGCTTCACCATCCATTTTTATTTACTCCCCAAATGAATGAAATAATATTATTGATTAAGGGTATAAGTAATAGCAGTACTTATGGAAAAAGTGTTTTTAGTTTTCTGACCCGTTAATTTTTCTTTTAAAATAAACAACAGTGTTTAGCACTTTATCCTGTCCATTTGGGATAAGGTGGTGTTATATATGAAAAAGATTAATCATCCAAGAGGCTCCATTTTCTGTAATTAGGTGGACAGAAGGCGCTCCTTCTCTATTCATGTTTTTAATTGTGTGTTTATGAATAAATTCAAACTGTCTTTGTAAACAGATGGAAATCAGGCATAGTGATAGAATATAGATAAGAAGGATCTCGTGTGGTCCTCTAGGCTGCAGCCTGCCTCACATTAGAATTGTCTGTGGCTAGTTTATATCATAGAATTCAGCTAACCCCTATAAGGAGACTACAAGTTAGTCCTGCTTCAAAAACATTAATGTTGGTTTCCAGTAGCTTGAATGAATGATACCATCTTGCAGGTATGTTAAGCATGATCTTTGTCAAGTACATAATTGGAAAAATGCTATAAATTTTGCTTCTTTGCTTCTTTGCCCAAAGCAGTCATGGTCTACTTGCTGCAGGCTTCCAAGATATCCAGTCATCTATGGATTTTGACAATATAGCAGTATGTGTATGCCACTTTTAGTGTCTAAAATTGTATACAAATAGGATCCTTTCATGAAGATACAAATTCTACTGCTTTTTATTGGGGAGAAGTAATACAAAGAGAAATGAAGCTACCAAAATTTCACATGTATTTAGATCATAAAAATGGAGATTTGGGTTACAGGGTTTTATTTGATGGTGTTTATGAAATGACCAAGGTGTTTCCCAAAATCAGTGAGGTTAGAGTATGCTTTACTGAGGACTTTCCCTTTAAAAACGACAAGGCATTCAATATGGGGGAAAAGTCACTTCAGGATAATTTTTAAGCCTACTTTAAATTGTGGACTCTTCTATAGTATTCTTACGGCAAGTTTGAACTTGAATTGGTATCATCTTTTGAAGGTTGCTAACACTCTCTAACATAACTAGTTATCAATTAGCTTTGACATTGTACCACTCATACTGCTGCCGCCACATTTCTCCTTCACTGTCTAATCTAAATAGTGCTCCTAATATCTATTCTGCCTGGGCAAGGAGATGAAACTTTGGGAAAGGTGGAGTGACAGTCCCTGTATTTTGGTTTTGGTACAGGTGAACCGGGTGCCCTGGAAGCACATATCCGACAGCTGGACAAGGCCTTGGACACCAGTCGCTTCCAGATACAGCAAACAGAAAACATCATCCGCAGCAAGACACCCACAGGACCAGAGCTGGATTCCACTTACAAAGGATATGTGCGTGTGTTCTGGAGCCCCAGTCAAATATGCACTCTGAGCTTAGCTTAGCCATTGAAGGAAATGCAGCTGCTTCAGCAGAGCGATTAGCTGTAACTGCTTCTCAGACTCACTTGTGTGGTTACTACCTTAACCACATGCTGTTGTTTTAATGTTATTTGTGTGTTTACAATAGCATAAGATTAGAGGAACATGACTCTAAGGAATTTATTTTCCTATTTTGCAGATGTCTAGAACTAATTTCTCACACAGGCTGTTATCCATCTAATGATGATATCCTTGTTTGAAATTCCTCTGCTTTTAAAAGTGGGTTTTATTATTTCAGGCACAGTATTTATCTTGCTAATTAATTATAAACATGCATCATATAAGCAAGGTTGCATGTATGGAATCCCTGATTAAAAAGATTTTTTTCACAGAGAGGTTGTCTGGAAGATAAATCTCTCTCTAAGCCATTCAAATAATTTTATTAAAGACAGAATTTAACAATTAGCTGCTTGGATGCATAGCAATGTTTCCACATTTAGGTTCATTTTCTTTATCAATCTTCTAGTGTCTTTGCCATAGTGTCTTAAAATTTAGAAGAGATGGCACCTAAGACATCTAGAATGATTTGGCATAATGGTGCTAAGTTACTTCTGTATAACTTATGCTTTAGGCCTTTATCATCTGCATATACCATTTTTTGTAGTATCAGCACAGGTTATTAAAATAGTAGATCTTTTTCTTCACACTCTTACGGAAATTTCTGGAAGTTGCATTATAATTCTCACTGTCCATACAATTAGTGCATATTGAAAAGGAATTTTTTTTTGTTAATACAGATGAAACTGCTAGGTGAATGCAGTGGAAGCATAGACTCAGTAAGAAGGCTTGGATATAAACTGAAGGAGGAAGAAGAAAAATTTTCAGGACTCATTAACATGAACAGTACTGAAACACAAACAGCTGGTAAGTAACACATAGTTCATTTGATGAGCAGCAATTATGGAAAGCAGCAAAGATGCAAAGCTTTTCGAATAAACACTTGGTATTATTTGCTGGCATATATATTTACATGACTGTCTGTTACCATGTTCTGTTTAAGGTATTTTAATAGGAATAGTAAGGTACAGTAAGTATTCCCTGTGTGGAGAGTTTAGACATACAAGTCTAAAGTCGATTTTAAGAACCCCTTCATATCATGAGGCATAACCCTAAGCCTTTCAGGAGGTCCCTGTGGATGCAATGGGGTTTTTTTGTAAGATTTCTCATGAAAAAGGTTGCTTGTGTTGCTGTACAACACACCTAGGTCATGATTTGTTTCTTCTAATATTAGCTTCCACCTCTAAGATTATTTGCCTACAGTAAAGAAATTTTTTTTTCACCTCATGGAGGTATTCACCTGACTAATTTTAAACTTCAACTGTAGAACAGGTGGTTCTATTGAGAAACATGGATTGTGAAAACATGGATTTCTAGAAACTATAAAGGCATCGTTCCATTCTTAGCTTGACAAGATATGCTACCCATAGAGTCTCTTTTATTTTTTGTTGGGTTTTATTTGTAAATTTTAAGTTGATGTAATTATACAACTTGTCCTTCTTCCTTAACATTTCAAGATAGCTAGCAAAAAGAAATAGCCCCCCATTTATTTCTTTCTAGTGCAGCTGTTTCTCCAATGCATCAGTGGTACCTAAGGCAAATGTAGTGAGGTGTGACCATTAAACTGTGATAGGCACAACTACCAATGAAAATAATAACTATGTGGTTAGTTAAATATATTCATATTTCTTGTCTGGTTTGCACTTGTCTGGTAATTTGTCTTTTTTGCCAGCATAACCTGTTTTAGAGACCTGCATGTATCAGCTTAATTCTACTCATAGAAGTCTGACACAAAGAAAAAAAATTTCTTGTTGACTGGAAGCATCCAGGTTCTTCAGTCTTTCTCTCCAACATCACTTTCTTTAATCTGACTTAGTTTTTAAAGTGGTTAGTGTTTGTGCTTTTTAGTGAGCATCTTTTTGTTCTGAACAGAATTCAATTTATGCAATTATGTATGTGTGTAGCTAGTAGGGCTTTTTTCAACTTTTGTTGAATTTGATGTTTGCAATTCCAGGTGTAATTGAAAGATGGGAATTAATCCAGGCTCAAGCTCTAAGCAAGGAGCTGAGGATGAAGCAGAACCTTCAACAATGGCAGCAGTTCAACTCTGACCTTAATAGCATCTGGGCTTGGTTGGGAGAAACTGAAGAAGAACTGGAGAAACTCCACCACCTTGATCTCAGCACTGATATACAAACTATTGAGCTCAGAATTAAAAAACTGAAAGTGAGTTTTATTTCTCTTTTCCATTAGTTACCTTCTAAAGCTGAGTGGAACAGGTATGTTGAAGAGGTTGCCAGTAATTGCAGCTGGTTCTCCACATAGCAGGCTGCTGCTGATAAAGTAACTGGGAAAGCGATTTTCTGAATCACCTTTTGGAAGGAAAATGTACCACTGGCTATCCAAATGAAATTTTGGAATAGGGATTCTGTGGCAATTCTGTAATTCCAGAATGTACAGATAACTCCTGATGTGACATAAATGTCACAAAACAGTGCCCAGTTAGAACAATTATCTTCTACTCAAATTGGTAACAAAATAGCTGCTTCAAATGAAATGCCTCATTGAGACACTACTACTTTGTGTGGAGGAACCAGGAGTCCAAAGGAGTTGAAACCTATTCAGTGTAACATAAGAAAAATTTGATGCCCCTTTGCAATATTCCTTTTCTTCTTAGATACATCGAGATCTGAATGTTACTTTTTCATCTCTCTTTTATATTTCTCATCTATAAAGATCTGCAAATATGATGGTCCACAACTTCACATTCAGTTACTAGTGCCTTACAAGCGTGGGCACGAAAATATTGGACCCAATGTCAAAAAGCTCTGTGCTTCATGCCAGGGCTGAGGTGAACAGATAGTAAAGGCTGTTTCCAGCAGTGATCCATGTGAAGCATGTCAATGCTCATCTTCATTGTAATCCAAATATAGCTGCCATAAGTACTGCAAAGGTTACTGTGACATCGTGTTTTTAAGTAAATGCTGTAAAGTAGGTGGAAAACGGGGCATTTCATAAGAATTCTGTTCTTATCTCACCCTCTCTTGGAAAGCTCATTAGTACCCTCCATACCAAAAGAGGTGGGGTTTCTTTTGTGGCTTCCAATGTAAACAGATCAGTTTTTATACAGGTTGTGCTTCTATAAATTTAAGTTCTTTATATTCAGTGTATATTTTTGTTTCTCTCAGTAAAAGCTTTTATTTTAAAATACTGATGACAGCAGTTTCCACTTGAAAATATGTTAGTTTTCATGTTTATTAGCAAAACTGAGAAGTGAGGGCAAAAGTTTTATTGTGAGCTAAAAAGAAGTTGTACTACATCTTTAAATTTTGTTGGACCTACTCTTGCCTTTAAAATATCTGAAACATGAGCCATATCTTTAAAATCTGGCTCTGACTTCAGGCTTTTAAGACTTTACAAGTTTAATTGGCTTGGTCTTGTTTATATTCACAGTAAAATGTTAGTAGATGTTAAAGAGTGAACGTTTGCAGAGTCACAGAGTGAGCCCAGAAATGTCATTTCCAGTGTAAAGGGACTGTTACAATATGGTACCTTTCTGCAGCTGCTGATGGCAAATCATTGCAGTCTTGAAGTGCCTTCTCTATGTTTCTGAAAGTCACAATTTACCAATTTCCATTCTTTCTTCCCCTTTGTCTTATCACCAAGGAGCTGCAGAAAGCAATTGATAACCGCAAAGCAATCATCTTGTCCATCAATCTGTGCAGCTCAGAGTTCACTCAGTCTGACAGCGAGGAGAGCAAGAAGCTCCAGGAGCGCCTGTCTCAGATGAACGTGCGCTGGGAGCACGTGTGCAGCATGATCGAAGACTGGCGCAGCTCCTTGCAGGATGCATTAATACAGTGCCAGGTCTGTACAGTGCCTATTTCAAATTGCCAGCAGCCCATACACTGAAAATATAAACTATTTAGTCACCTGGTGTGCTCAAAGTCCATCTGAAACTTGCCCATGAAAGCCAAGGTGCAGCTTTGGCATGTTTTTTTTCAAGGGTACACCTGCACAACCTAAAACAAGTATTTAGAGCCCATAATTGACAAAATTTGTCATCTCTGGAATAGTATTCTAATATTCTGTTATATACTTCCTGGAAGTTATTTTGTTTAGTTAGTAGAACGCATCAGAGGATAAATTAAAAACCTGAATTTGACTGGAATGTTTTGCTATCCTGTTAAAACCATGATTCATCATTTGCAGGATTTCCATGAACTAAGCCATGGTTTGCTGCTTTGGTTGGAGAACATTGACAGAAGAAAAAATGAGATTGTGCCGATCAATCCAAACCAGGACTCAGAAATACTGCAGGATCAGCACAGACTTCTGATGGTAGGACTATAATCACTCCTTTGTCTCCCAAAACACGTCACCAGAAAAACACCTAATCAGATTTCTCTTTCTTGTGAGAGTTAGCACTGTACGTTGTGTGCTAACACAGAGCTATGGGACCAGCCAGTGTCAGTGACTGACTTTACCTTGGTTGGGAGCACCACTCACTTTCCTTAACACATGATTTTAAATCTTAGATGACTACTAGGCTGCTGTCTATCTTCCTGTCAGATTAGAAATTTGTACTGTGTCTCTTTTCTTTCCATTTCTTTAATTTAAAATGTTGAGTTTTGTGAGTTCTACTTTTTTGTTTTTTCTATTTTGACTGCTATTAAAAAAATTTGCCTTGGCAACAGCAAATCAGACGTGAACTGCTGGAGTCTCAGTTGAAGGTGGCATCTCTGCAAGATATGTCTTGCCAATTGCTAGTCAATGCTGAAGGCAAGGATTGTCTTGAAGCCAAAGAAAAGGTACATGTCATTGGAAACAGACTGAAGCTCCTCTTGAAAGAGGTTACACATCATATTAGAGACCTAGAGAAAATTCTAGACATTTCGAATAGTCAACTGGTAAGTCATGTCTTTTTATTCCTTTCTGTTCACTGAGCGTGTTTCCTGCTGTTTTGACTGCCTTTCTCTGACCATTGCTGTTGGCTGTTCTATTTCTGTGATTAGCAGTGCTTATCAAGATGGAACATGTAATCTTGAATGCCATAAAGTAATGTTAAACTTCATCATGTAAATATCTCTTCTGATATGGGGGGGTTTAAATTCAGTATTTTTTTCTATTTGGTGTAGCAATAATTTACTGAACTTTTTACCTACCCTGCTATTACTGAATCAGTCAACTGGCAAAGTATATGAGATAATTATTCCAGTAGCAGTACTGAAAACTATAGTATGTGAGTTGTCACTGGAAATGAAGTTAATGTGCACTCTGTCAAAGAGAGGAAAAAAAACATAAAATAAATTCTGTACTTGGGTAAGGAATCCCTCATATGTGCCACTTAGGCTTTGAGCTATAGTCCAAATCAAGTTGTTGTGTATCTCACATGTTTGAGAGGGATTTATACATATGTCTTTGCCAGCAGTGGCAAATACAGAGTAAAGATTTCAAGGCTCTCCTTTAGTTCACTTTTTTAAAAGGACTTGGATTAACAGAGTCCTTAAAGCGCAAGAACTCTTCCCTGCTTCTAGTGGATTTCTACCTGTTTAATTAAAATCTTGGGAGTACCAAACTCTTCTCATAATTCCGAGCCAGTAAAGAACAACTGGTTTTTACCTTGTATTGACTTTGGTGGAAAATGTGTCACCTAAGTAAATGAAGTTTTAATTACTGTTTGCTTTTTTTTTCCTTTAGGGCTGACAGAGAAAATATGTAATGCTTTAGTCTTTTAAAATTTGGTAACAAAATTTAGCTGCTTTATTTTATTTGGAAATAACTCTGCTGGAATTTCACTCAGGGTAATTTTTGTAGTTTGCTTACCTGTAGAGCTAGTTGCTTATTTCTGAGTTCTGTTCCTTCTGAACTTTAGGAATTGTCCTCGTGGTCTTCCGATGAATTAGACACATCAGGCTCAGTGAGTCCTGTATCTGGAAGAAGCACTCCAAGCAGACAGAGAACGGTAATTTCATGTCATTCATTTTCTTCCACCTCTTGGGTGGTAGCTATAGATATCTACAGCAGTTCTAGCCAGCTGGAAGTCACCCCTTCTCTCTTGTTAGGAAAGGAAATGGCATAAACCAAAAGCAAAACACAGCTGCTTTCCCCAACCCTGCTGCATATCCCATCCTGCATGAAATCAGAAGTGGTAAATACTATCTGAAACCAGGGCTGTCAGTGTGGTTGGTTTACCATGGTATGGCATGTCGTGTCTCTTGTATTTTGCTCTAGTGATGGCAGCACCCCAAAGTCTGGTCTTGTCTGGTATAATCAGTCCTCCATTTCTGTTTGGCCTTCTCTTCAGAGCTGCTTCATCAAGAATCTCAATAAGTTCTTTTGTCATTTCTGATGCAGGTTGCAGATGGTCTTATTGAGACTTTGGATGAATGGCTAAGTAGAGCTGAAGGGCACAAAACATTACTCAAACCAGTTAGTTGTGCAGGACCTAATCAATGGCTATGGTGGCAACTCTGGAGTTGTCCATTTACATCGCTGGCACAAAATTCAAGAAATATAGCAATACATGCCTAGTACTAAACACTTCCATACTCTGAGCCCAAATTGGAACTGCAATTATTTTGTCTTTTTCTGCAATTCTATTGGTTGATTAATTTGCTTTTTTCCTTAGTTCTTAAGACAGTCAGATTGGTTTTGTTCTGTTTTTGTTTTGTTTTTCCATTTTCACTTTTTTGTAAAGCCTCTGAGTTCTGTCTTGATAAATTTATGGCTCTTTAAATTTATTTATTTTTTAATTTTTGTTTACATTCACTAGTTTTCTTCTAGATGCTAGTACAAGAATGTAAAGGAATACTGGCTTTTCCAAAAGAGAAGTAATGTAAACCTTAACATTTTTTTTCAGTGGTCAATGCTTTTATCTTTTAAATTTAAACCTAAATAATTTCTAATAACTCTGATATCACAGATGTAACTGAAGGTTGCCTGACCATTACAGGAAACGGAGAAGTATTTTACCATTAATCTCTGTCTAGAAAGCATGCAGAATTATGATAGGTTTCATCTTAATATTTTAATGAGAATTTTTCTGTCTCTTAATTTGTTACTGTTTATGTACATGACTACTTTTTTCCTTTTTTTTTTGTCCCCTCCATAATTCATTGCTAAGTTGTATGATTCCTTGGGTGTAGTTTCCAAACTTTTGTGTTCTGCACCCACACAATTTTGAAGACTAAAGTGATACTGTTTAGAATTTCAGTGCCAAATATGCTAAATAAATACTAAAACAAAAGAAATACAATCAGAATTATAAACATCTAACTGCATTAAATAGTCCAGCAAATAGCTGTAAGTGCAAGAATGCCCCTACAGTTATTTGGCCTTCAAAATCGTGGGGTGGAGGAGAGGCAAGACTTGTTAAAGGAGGGTCTGGACTCTTTTTCCTTGAGAATTTTAATTTTTCTGCATGTAAATTTTTAAATCTATATATATATTTCCATATTCCACTTAATAAGATAACATCTATTTCATATTAAAAATTACTTGAATTGAAGTTCTAGAGACTTTTTTTTAAAACCTAGAGCTACTGTTCATAAACATAATGTCTAAACTGTTATTTCTGAGTTCACTATGTATGTTCCAATAATTTTCATACTCCACTAAGTGCAAAGAAAAGCCAGTTTCCTTGGTTCATGGGTATTGGTCACTTCATTTGATTTTTCTTTTT
>PYHW01010133.1:4577578-4598525 GCA_013186435.1 Turdus rufiventris | reverse complement strand
TTATGTTTCCTTTGCTGCACTTTTAATTTAATTTCATCAGTAGCTTGTCTTTATTTGCCTGGACTGAACATTCTTCTTTCTTTACCCCCTGTTCATTGCAAACAGCCACGGGGCAAATGTAGTCTCTCACAGCCTGGACCCTCTGTCAGCAGTCCACATAGCAGGTACCTTATTCTCCTGGTTTCCGCACTCTGTTCTAGAACACCAAGAGGATGATAGAAATTGGCCGTGATTCCTCTCAGTCCCACTGACTCCATCAGGTGGTCAGGACTTACACACAGGTGGTAACTACCCTATTGTTAACTGCTTGGCAAAAAAGACTTTCAATTACTTCAAATACTTTGTTAAAAGGAGATACAGGTTAATCTTTGGACATCTGCAGCTTTTGCTTCACAGAAATCCCGTGTAATCAACATTTATTTTTCGTATGTCTGATCAGGGTGTGTGTGTGCTTGCACTCATGATATTTAATAATTATTTTATTTTGATGTGATTAAAGAGGAATGCTGGTAAGTTCATGGCAAACACTTTCTATCATCCTCTTTACCTCTAGATATTAAATTAAGGCAGGTAATAGCCAGTATCTTATTCTAGAATTCAAAAAACCCACAGATCTGGATGAGACATACTAACATCCTTTTATTTATTTGTTTATTTATTTATTTATTTATTCCTCTTTTTTTTTTTTTTTTCCCTGAAACGTTTTGTTCAGTTTGTGGGTTTTCAATACTTTAGACTCAAAACTGAAAGTCAGAATTTGAGACTATCAAGAGTTGGGATCACTTTCTCTCCCCTCCTCAGACGACTGCAGTCTAACATGCTAACATTGCCATGGCTCGCCCAGTGCTCGCATCCCTGCACTGCTCCGGGAGCAGCACTGCCCCATCTCTGTCTGACCAGTAGAGAGCAGGCTTGCAGCTGCAGCTTCTTGCATTCCACGGTGTCTCCAGCAACCTGTCATCCCTGCAGCTAACAGTGCTTCTGCATTCCTGTTGTTGTCAGTGTGATGTGTGTACCTTCGCTCTTTCACTGATCAGTTTACTGGCCTCTACAATTACAAAGCTGAAAAAAAAAAAAGCAAATGAGCAAGCCAACGTGTGTAAAGAGGACATCTTTTTCTATTTCAGTGTCTTGGACACTGTTAAAATAATCAGAGTGTGATTAAGGGGTATTTTTTCATATGAAATCTAATAATAAATCTCATTTAACCTAAATCTCATTTATTCTCTGCATATCAAAAATTAACTGATTTGTTTATAAACTAGGTCCTGTTAGAGTCAAAGATTTTAAGTTGGAGAGAAGAAAACACAAGATTAAGTAATTTTTTTAAAAAAATAACTCCTGTTGAAGTCAAAGAAAAAGTGAACACTAAATTTAATAGTGAGCCACAAACAAGCAGACAAAAAAAACACCTTAAGAGTATTACTTTTTTAATGAGCAAAATCAGGATTTTATTCTCATTATAAATGAACTAAAAAACTACTTACGATGTAGATATTTGCATAAACACTTATTTTAAAAAATTTGTTTTACATCAGTAGTTAGGGACTGTAAGTAAAGTGGCATAGTTGTAAAACTATGTAATAACTAGAACGAGTATCTTTTATTGCTTACACACACCACACACACTAAGAAGCTGCCTATTTTTAAGGATTTTTTCTTTTGAAACAAAAGGAAACCACATTGAAAATAGGGGATATGTGTAAACTCCATCTTTCTGTCTGATAGAATTATTCAGCTCCAGCCTGCTATGAAGCTTGGCATTTTGTTTCTCAAAGGGAGGGGAAAAAAGCACTAACGGCAAGGAGGAGGGGATGATGTCTTTGACAGATCAGCATGCTTGCACTAGCACCATTGTACTCAAGGAACACATTGTGTGCGCTTTTCCACTCTCCTGTGCAGTCAAACCACTTCTGCCAGCCTTCTGAGGTTTCTGGTTGTAGGTGTGAGCCCCTGGCTCTAAGAGCAGCTAGCAGAGCTTTGCAGCTTTGAGATCAACCCCTGTTGTAGCAGTGGCATTGCTGAGGCACCTTTCAGATCAAGGCTTTCCAGCACTGTTTATTAACACATCTTGTAGCAGCACCACACAATGTTCAATTTGTCATTCAGACAAGCATGGAATACGAATGAGTCACTGCTGAATAGGAAACTTAATCAAATGCGCAAGCCAGACAGGTTGTGGTTGATGTATAATGTGGTTTTAACTGATAATGCGGTACAAGCTGTCACTGTGTTCTTTAATATTTTGACATGCCTCTGATCAGAGTACTTTGTGTTTGATCTTGCACTGGATCAGCAAACCCTATTAGAGTTTAGTATAAAGGAGAAATAAAGTCAATCCTAAAAGGTGTATCACACAAGAAGTTGTGAAGGAAAGTTCATCTAAAAAATTAGAGCGACCATGCTTTTTGTATAAAAGTTATCATATCACTTTGCCTTCTCCATTATCATCACAAAAAGACAGGAATATATAGTGTGATGCTAAGCAAGGTGTAGGATTAAACTAGACATTGCATGGTGGATTTAACTAGACTCTCATCCAAGCAGGACTAGTAGTCATGTGCTAGGCGGGAAAGCAAATCCAAGAAGCAATTCCTCTTTCTTCATCAGTTTAATAGAGCTGTCACAAGTGCACACCTGGATCTCTTCCTGTGAATTTTTTTGAAGTTATTAAAATGTTAAAAGATTAAAATAGTGCTTCAGTTTGCTCAGGGGTGTTTACATTGTCTCTCTTGAGCAGCTCTATTCAAGTTTTGGTGCCGTAGTACCAACCTCCATTTCCTGCTCTCCCCAAGCTTCCCCAAATGACAGTGGATCTTTAAAGGTCACTTACTGCTCCTGGAGCAGACCAAGCCACATCACTCTTTGTGTCTTTGCCCACAAAATTATATTCATGGCTACACCATAGCTCAAACACTAAGGCTTGGGTTTGGCTTGCCATGATTCTTTTCCCAGTTATCTCCCTTGCTCTTACTTAGTGCTTTGTACTTAAATATCATATACAACTGCTGCTTCTTAAACTAATTGGATTCACCCACTTTTTTCTGTGCAAGAAGTGAATCCTATCTGGTATTTGCAAGGACCTTCAGCATCTGTCATCATAGAGATTAAATTTACTATTCTTATATTTTATGTAATAGTCTTTTAATAAAGATATTAAATTAAGGCCCATTCTTGATTAACTGCAGTGAATAACATCCTACTAGGCCAGCAGTGCCTCTTTCAATGTAAGCCTGTTTTCCACATTCCATTAGTCACTTAGCATTAAATTCACTTTATTTCTATCAGCTTCAAATGAATGATAAATTCCTTTTTGAAAGCTTTCAGATGCTTACTGCAATACAGATTGGTTACATCAACTGTATTTTCCTTGGGAAAAAAAAATTAGCAATCATCTTTACAAAGAGGTTCCCCTCTGAGCTGAAATTAAAGTTCACTTTGACCATCCTATCTGTAGCCTGGTAAATTAGCTTCTCCTCTCTCCTCTCTTGAAATGCTTAGAGAAGAGTTCCAATATCACTAACATTCCAAACTCTCAAAGTAAGGATAGCTGTTGCTTGCACTTATATATATATATATATATATATATATATATATATAAGATTTCTTGACATGAAGAAGTCTACTGTTGGCCAGGACTGCAGCTGTGCTTCCCTCTTTCATCTGTTAAGTAGGAATTGTGTACTGAGGTGAGTAACAGATAGCCCTACCTGTTTCCCTGCTCACAGTGTGACCAATGATGGAGCAGTCAGAACTAGAGCTCTTCAGCTAGAGCAAGCTCAAGAACAGAAATTACATTTTTCTTCAAAGTAGCACACAGTACGTCAGCTTTCCCTTCTCCTGTCAGAGCAAATAGGTACTCTGTCCTTAAAAATAGTGAGCTTTTTTAATTAACAACGTATATTTTTAACCATCTCTCCTTACCAAATCTATTAAACACTCTGACTCATTGCATTTTTCAGCCAATTATGTAGATTGCAGAGGTGTACCTGCCATAAACACAGGCAGTGCACCACCAAACTATTTATACCTCCCCCTCTGAAGATGTTTTTGTAACATTTCATTATTTACTTGTTAATTGTCTCCATGCAGTATTATTCTTCAGTACCCTACTTCACTGCAGAGAAAATGGTTTGCTGTGAACTGGTTTAATTTTTGAAAGTTTGTGTTTCTTTTGAGATCAGCCATGCAAGCTTACATTACAATTTCTTTTTGTGAAACACAAAGCAAGAAGTCCCAGATTGTGCTACTAAATGCATAGGAAAAGAAAAAACAGGTATTAACTTTGCTCCCTTTTAATTCACCTTTTTGGAAATTCCCCTTCTGACATCCAGTGTTGCCCCAGAGTAACACTTTGCTCATTATCAAACACCAGTTAGCAACTGCAGAAATGTGGTCTTTTTTTATTTGGATTAACAACATTTATACAATGGGAGCCTTGTAAATAGGTAAGCTGTGCAATCAAATGCTTGGAAGGTAATTAAGCACTCCTTGTTCCCTTTGTTCCTGCCTCACTCCATTAACTTTCTGTCTTGGTATTCTCAGACAGTAGAAGTCCTGATCTAATTGAGCTTTATGGAATGCTCTGATGCTGTTTAATGTGCCTTAATCTCCTTCCAATATCTTCTTTATATTACATGATCCTACATTATGTGATAAGCAACTTTCCATCTGGGCTGCAATAGTGTGCATTCAGACAACATAAGATCTGATGTTTTGACCATCTGTGCTTCCTGGGATATTTAGTTCCAAAATAATAATTTAGCTTATTTGCTAAATTAGTGTTTATGTATATGTTGGTCATCTGAACTTTACCAAATTTGCCTGGCTTTGTTGAAGTCCTCATAGTGGCGTGCTGTACATATATGAACATGAAAAAAAAATAACCTCAAGCACAGAAATAATTTTTTTCTGTACATGTGGGAACCCTTCCTAAGCTTGGCATTGTTTTGAAGATGTTTTGAAGATTTTCATCTTTGGATGCTTCAACACACAGATTCAGATTTGTCAGGGAGACGGGATAAAAAGAACAAGGGGAAGTCAAAAGAACACTGAGAAGCCATCACCCCATACTTACTTTACTGGGGAGCATTTGACCACGGCCAATAGGCCTGATTACCATCATCTCTTTATGAGAATTATTATCTCCTAAACTCTAGGAAAGCATAGATTTTCTGAGGCCTCATGATCATAGCAGCCAGGCAAATGTATTATAGTAACACATCTGAGACAAAATTAATGACCTAATATCCTAATAACAGAGTTCTTGAAACAAGTTGCTTGAAGGCTCTGAGTTCTTCCATTTTTGGCTTGTGCTGAAATACTGTATTTTCCCATGCCATTTAATTAGCGCACTCTAGACCATCAGATCTAATCTTTCCTAGTAACTCTTTTCAGCTCTTGACAGTTTCAGTCAAAAAGAAAAATGTGAAATGTAATGTCTTTATCCTTCATTAAAGAAATAGAATTAATTTTTGAAGTGTCCCTTTGGAAATATTTGTGTTAGATCTCTCCTGTCTCATAGACGTGTGATAGGTATGTGTCATTTCAAGTCAGATCCATCAAATAAGGGAGAAAGTCACTTGGAAGGTGATGGTGTCAAGTCAGTTGGGCAGATAGAAGTTAACTGCTGATTCTGTGCAAGATTCAAAACACAATGTGCTTTGGAGAAAATAAGACCCCATTACCTGTATATTGGTGTATTGATTGACAGAAAATAATGTGAATCTCAGTGCATTATACCCTCATGGATACCCTGTACATAAACAAATGTAGAAATGCCTGAAAATCCAATGCAACTGACCATTTTAAACAAGAAGACCCACCCTTTTAGACAGCATGTATTGAACAAATATGGCAGGTATGGCCCACCTTTTATTTTCCCCTTCTCTATAGCATAGTGCTTTAAGTGGAGAGTCTTCCCCATAAATGATAGAGGGACCATGGGGGTCACAAAGCCCCTTGCATTTTGATCATTTTTTCCTACCTAGTCTAGAAATCCGGGGTCTCTTAAAAGTAACTTAAAAGTGTTAGGGAAACAGCATGTTGTCAGTCGAAGTCTGTGCAAATTGTAAATCAGGGAAGGTTGAGTGCCCAAGGGCAACCTCTGCTGCAGTGAAGTTGTAGTGTATTCAACTGCCCATCTTCTTTTCTCAGGTCCACAAGAGGTGGCTCAGGTTCCTCCCCTTCTGAGGCTGGGCCAGCGTGGCGATGCCCGTCCTTCTTCCTCAGAGTCCTCAGAGCTGCTCTGCCACTTCAGCTCCTCCTGCTGCTGCTGATCGGGCTGGCGTGCCTGGTGCCAATGACCGAGGAGGATTACAGCTGTGCTATGGCAAACAACTTTGCCCGCTCTTTCCACCCCATGCTAAAATACATGAATGGTCCTCCTCCATTGTGAAGGAGACCTGGGAGACAGCGGGAGACCTTGCTGGAGTGCTGGCTGGGAGCAAGATGGTTTTAAAGGGTGACAGGGTTCAGCGTGGCAGACAGGGTGTACCTGCCTGCTGTTGCCACCACTGTGCCCATGGCTTTCTCTGCTGGCACTCCGCTGGAAACCATCAGTGTATCAGTATCAAACTGCACAACGTATTCCTGAGTAGCATCATTTCAATACTCGCATCCTGGGTACTAAGGAGGATGCGGTGTATGTGAGGGAAACCTCTTCTGTACAGCTTTTGGGATCTTTTAGCCACTTTATATCCAGGTCATTGCCCTGTACTATGCATAGCCAAGGACTTGATACTGTAGATCCTTTCCTGTGTGCTGCTCTAAATGACCCATTAGCCAGTCTTTGTTAATACCCTCTCAGTATCTACAGTATACAAAATAACCAATGCTTAAGGAATTTTAGAGCATTTGTAACATACAATTTTAAAGAACCTTGTATGGCAATGTATTATTCCCTGTGGTTTCTGTTTCAGGCATGGTGTTCTAACTTTTGCTTTGGATGCACAAGGTGTAAATCTGAGAAGCACTTTTTTAAGGTTTAAAAAAAAAAATGGATGTAATAAATAAGATTGCAGAGGTTTTTATGAGGAAAAAATGTTGAATGTCAAGTTAAAAAACAAAGAACATATTTATGTATGTACAGTTTGCTAAGCCAAGTTTTGTTTGTATTGATTTCTTTGCATTTATTATAGATACCATAAAATATTTTGTCTACGTGCTTTTTAATGACAACTATGGAAATCTCTAAGTTTAGATCGAGATATGTATGGTGTAAAAAATAGAAGACATCCATATGCTGCACTTCAAAAAAGAATTAAAAAATTCTGTAACAAATTAATGGCATTAGGTATATGTTTGAATGACAAGATCATGGAAAATGACAACTGGCAGAGTACATGGGAAGGAATCACATTAGAAGTTGTGCTAGTTTTGAAAGCAGTACATGTGTTGGATTAATGATTCATCACTTCAGGTTTTTCTTTTTTTCAGGCTGCTTCTTGAAGTTCTCTCTTACCGTGTGAGGTTTTTCTTTCCATCTTTCTGTGTATGCATTCATGTGTATGCATACCTTTGACAATTGAGGTTGTACCAATTCACACTGAAGCAGATGTTTTCCTGTGGGTATACTGGAAACTTCCTAATATTCTCCATAGCAGCTCAATACCAAGATAGATATTTATGGTTTAGTCATCATTATTTTAGTGGTATAGGCCCAAAACATAAGCATAAACAGCAGAAAAAGATAACAAATTGAAAACTCATTCATTTTCCAGAACTGTTGTAAAAAACTTGCAGTCTACTCAGTGGGACTCTGCCCAGCTTATCAATCAGAACTCAGCTTTGAAAGAACAGGATTCTTCTCAATTATGAAACAAATACAGAGTGTGGGTCTAAGTTACTCCTCTTTAATACATTTGGGGAATTTGAAGCCATGACACAAACAATGAGAATTTTTTTTTAGAATTAAGTGTTTTTGCTTAGAATATATTGACTTGCATGACAGAAATAAAAAGGCCAGAAAAAACTACAAGCACATTATTTGGTGTTATCTAGAATTACTTTTTGGCATGTCATCTTTTGAGCTGTTGTGAGCAGAGGGTGGTCAGAGGTAGGGAGCCACAAGATGAACTCCAGCATTTGGAACAGCCAAAATAACATTTCCTTTTCAGATAAGTGGAGTATTAACATTTTTTGTGAATTTATGTTCACAAAATGTTTTCAATGTCTGAGACACAAGTCTGGACTGACACAAGTAGTATATGTCCTTTTCAAGGCTGAGTTTCCTTCATTGCTATTCAGAAGTTATGCTAGGCTAGATTAGTATTCATAATCACTCATTCTTAATAGACAAAGATAAGGAACACTCACTTGGGCTACAAGGAAGAGCTGTTACTTGTATAAGTCCTGACATATTACATTAAAATTGACACCTTCTCTCTTTTCTGATACTGTTCTCTTTGGTCTTTAGTTAATGGTAATCAGTGCACCTACATGAATAATTCAGTAATTTGCTGCATCTATTAGTCTAGGTCTCTGCATGCTTTAGACATCCTTTCATCAGCCAGTCTCTGAGTCTGCTGGGTAATTTTTTGTTGAAAGTTATTTTTGTTTTCTTTTTTGAAAAACACTGTAAAGGGAAAAAAAAAAAAAAAAAGACTCATTTAGGAAGACATAAATGAACCTCTCTGTCTTCTGTTTTCCAGGAAAGAAAGAATGTGGAAGATCACATCATCAAGTGTCACTAGCCCTTTCAAATTCAGCGCATTTTTGGCTGATAATTACCTGCAGGACACACATGCACTCTCCCCTACCTTGCTGATGAACTGGTGGATAGTGTCCTTGCTATGCTTTGCTTCCTTCCAGCTGTTTCAAAGTTTCTTGTGTCCATACCTTCAAGGTCTGGTCTGTGGCCATAGATCTGACTTATCAGTGTACTGACTGTTGGTGTATAGAACACTTCTTTTGACCCCAAGGGATCTGCTCACACAAAGCACTCCTTCCAGTGAACAGCAGACTCTCTACAATACCTGTGAATAAAGCAGTCACAAATGGTGATATAGACCATTAGAAAAATATCACAGACAGGAAAATGCCTGTTTGTAAATGTTAAATTTCCTATTCCTTCAGGGACAGGAATGTCAGTCTGTAAACTGATGTGTCAAGGGAATCTCAGGCAATTGCATCACCAGGTTAGAGGGTCCTCTCAGTGCCACTTAGGAGTTACTGCTTTTGATACTTTAAGCCTCAACTCAAAATCAGCATCAGAACAGTTAAAGTGGTTTGAGCAATATGCTCCTAGGAAAGAAATTCTAGCCATGAACCAATTTCATTATAACTTCACGTGTGATTTTGCAGAACTGAATCTTGATCCTGACACAAAGAAGGCAAAATGTAAATAAGTGGGCAGGCTCTTCTCAAGTTCCATCCCAAGAGCACCAGTGACTCAGAGGTCTAGCTTGAGTTGCAAATCCCCATGAGATACCAACATATGCATTTATCACCACAGCAGGAACCAGGTTAAAGGAGGCAACTGTAGGGGAGGAAAAAGCACACCAAGAAGACTGTCAAGCTTTACAGCCCGTGGCACTAACCAGCTTGGCAGCCTGGGCATCTTTCTCATCCTGATAATGGGATGCTAAAACTCTCTAAGAAATGCACAAGGGAGATTCTGAGATGCTCTGTCTCTGTGATAAGCCTGCAAACCAACACCTTTCCTCTTTCTGAAACATCACTTACTTGGGCTCTGCAAACACAAGGGCTGATTTCTGGTGATGCACCTTGAGCCTTGGCTGGAAAGGCAGCAGAGGAGTTGCCGGACTCTGGATCTGCATTGAAATTGTGTGTTGAGGCATAAGATAGACTATGCCTCTTGGGGAGCTCAGGTTACAACTATGGTGTATTTTTTCCCATTTTCTACTGTAGATAAATGCAATAGCTTCTGTAGAGATGTAATCATTCCCCCAGATTGACATACCTTGCAACTCTGAATCTTGCTTATTGTCTTGTATTCAACACAGTCTGGAGTCATCGAGCAACCAGTTACCTTCAAACACTCACTAGCTCTATCAAGGCACTGTGTCATTATCTTGTATTGATAATAGTGAAAAATAATGAGTACAATTTACCCTGGACTCCCTGCATCTCTTTGTGGAGCTTCATTTGTGGGCCCTGCTTTGCAAAATCTGAAAGTATCCTGAAAAGTGATATTTAGAGACATCTGACAATGTTAGGAGTACAAATGATCTCGACAGAAGTAGTGTGCCCTTATTCCTCATAGCTGTGAGCATGATGCTGCACATTACCTATTCCCCACCCTTCTCCAACAGCAATAACATCTTTCTGCAGCAGATCAATAGTTCCTCACAACTGGTTTGCCACCCTTCCAGCTTTGTGAACACCTGCAGTATTGCTCTCTCCTTCCAAAAATGTTTTTCTGCATCTGGCTATTGAACTAGAACAAAGATGCTGGGCTTGCTTATGAGCAGTCATCCCTTGCCCTCAGTCTTGTGTTATTTGTGGCTGAGAGATCTGTTTACAACTGATAGCATCTCTCAACATGCTCATCATCATCATGTGCATCTGAGTGGATGTGTGTCTGTGTGTTCAAAGGCATAACAGATGCTGGCTCACAACCTTCAAACTACAGATGCTATCAAGACTTAGCAACTGTAGGAGGATTCTGAGAAATCAGAACAAGTCAAGGAGAAGAAATGTACATTCTAAAGCAATAGAAACCATTGCTCTGCTCTCTTTCTGGCACTTATATTTTATTTGTTGTTTGAAGCAATGGATTATGGAAAGGAAAAAGCCAGAATAGTGAGTTTTGATCTAAGCTGGGTGGTTTGGCAGCAGTCAAATGCAGAATCCATCTAAAGCAGTATTTGTCTAAACTGAGGGGGGAAAGGAGAGTGCAGGGAGGGGGGTCTTTTGGTTTGTGTGCATTTATAGGCACAGGGCTCCCCACATAAGGGAACTGTATCCTGACTGAGTTGTTTTAACCTTGGCAGCATTTTGTGAAAAGCACTACAGCCAGCTGAATTCTATTGTTGTTGCCCTGTTTGACCACAATTAGACCCAGAGGGACATAGGCGTGAAATCTGTATTTGGCAGAAGTTGTGCTGGGGTAATAATATTAAGAACATTATTTTGTTCTAATAATAATCCCCAATAAGTAAATAAATAGGAATTATTTATAGAATTAATTTGTCTTCCCAGAAAGGGATAGATAAAAATCTGTGAAAGAAGATAAAAAGAAATTAATAACTGCTAGCTGAAACACTGAAGATTTGTCATAGACCAAGGCCTGGTTAAGTAACAGAAAACTGAATTTTGTTAAATGTTTGCTGTAAAAGCAGATAGGAACTGAAAGATGTAGCATCTACTGTTTGGTGCCACTAATATATCATTCCAGAAATGAACTGGTCAAAACTGCTCTTTTCAAGTAAGAATCTATTTAAAAACCTAAGACACAGCAAATGGATTTGACCACAGTAAGGTCTGAATAACATAGGCACATGTAATTTTTGGAAAGACAGGATGCTTTAGGAAAGTATTGCCCATTTCTTGTATTAAAGGTGTCCTTGGTGAGGGGGAAGAGGTGCACTAGAGAGCTCTTCGTGTCAGGGATCATGCAGATGTGGATGCAGTTTGCCCACCGGTTACTCATATTGTAATTCCTAGGAGATTGCTATTGTGGATGTTGTAATTGTGGCTTTTTCCATTCCTTTGTTTTTAGAAAAGATGTTTTTAAACACAGCTGGAATTAAATCTACCAGAGTCCACATTTTTTATGTAAGTGCTCACAAGGCTATCCAAGTGGGACATTCATGGCTGTAGTATTTTCTTTACAAACAATTCAGAAACTGTCTGGGAAGCTCTCCTGGCCATAGAGCTGCAGGTTAAAACATATGGTCGCGATTTTGACTCCTTTGGTAAACTTGAAGCATGGTGTAGGCAGGTATGCAGACTATGGGGGGCAAGGGGAGAAAAAAGTAGTGGAAGAAAACATGATGCTGTAGCATTTTGGTTGAGATAGATAGATAGATAGATAGATAGATAGATAGATAGATAGATAGATTAGATGGGTGATAAATAGAAACAAAGAAGACATTTTTGAGCTGAAGTTTCTTTTCCTATTTTCAGATTTAATGTAAGCAAAAATTAATCCTGTAAGGGCACATTGGAATTCAATCTTTCCTGCTTTAGGCATTCAAACAAATGCCTGAACTTTCAAGCTTTTATGTGCCCTGACTCTTACCTCAGAATGAACAGCACTTTTTTCTCCTCTCTAGAGTATAATGTATTTGTTCATCTTTCCATACAAGATGCAAGTTCTGAAGAGGTGAGTGAAATTAAAAAAAAAAAAAAAAATTGCTTCTTGTCAGATTCTTTTTTTGTCTAGAGGGTAGCATTCAGTCTTTATCAGTAGAAAAGCTAAGATAAAGAGAAGCTAAGAGAAACCAAGACCTTGGTCCCAAAAGCGTTGCAAAATCTGGCTTAAAAATGCCCTCTTTGCACATTTTTCATTGCTTAAAACGGTAACATTCTGAAGTTGTGCGCAAATGTGTAGGAATGGAAGACAGCAGGAGATAAATTTCATATCACCTCTATGCCTGCAGAAATGAAGACATTAGCAGAATGACACCTAAATGCTGCAGCACAAAGTTCTTAAAGGGACATGAGAGCTAGTTAGCCTCGTTCCTGCTGAGATAAGTGCCAAATGTTATTATTTTGATGGTCGATTTTCCTGAAGACTTCATGACCATTTTTACACTTGAGCCTCTGTGTCTGCAGGATGCCATGGTGAATGGTAGTAATTGGAGCCTGGCTGGGCATAAGAAAAAACACGTACGCAGTGCCCTTCCATGGACATTCTTTGTATGTGAGCACTCTGATGAGTGCTGTTTTATATGTTTGGATTTTCCTCTCCTCTTCACTGTGTGGGTGGTGGAGACAAGCAATGTAATGCAGAGGAAGGAGATGTAAAACATTTCGAGCACAAGAAGCTGCTGTTTCATGGGAATTTTAATGTTGCAGTATCTGGATAGGAAAAAAAAATTAAAATCCATCATTTAATTTGGAGGAATAAGCATGGCCAAAAGGCTTTTAATGAGGGAGGGTGCCCCACTGACTGAAAACACCAAGGCTTTAGCCCGTGAAAAAGCTGTTATCATTGTGTTATGAGGATTGCATGAAATAAAAGGAAAGAGAAAGAGTCAAATATGGGTTTTGGTTATGCCTTAGCTATGTCATACCTTTTTAATAAGTTTAATAGAATAAATATGCTGGAACAAGAGGAGTCACATGTCAGCAAAGAGAGAAAGAAGGGGTGTGGGGGATGCCCATATCTCCAGCTGTGTGCATCTATATAGGATCCCCTGGGGGAGCTGCTCTGTAAGGTGTGTGTGCAGTGAGGGAAGTGAGAGTGATGGGCTCAGGAGTTCTAGCTGCAAAAGCTCTGCAGTGAAATACAAAGGCATGTCGTTCCTGTATAATTTCTCAAACTCCTTCACCCAAAAGACGTAAGAAAGTGAGAATGAAGCTGGAGTCTCAGATGTCTCCTGACTATTGGGATGTGTCCAGTGACTGGCTACAGAGGCATTCTTCCTGGTGGCTTCTGGGTGTCTGAGCAAGGTGACATCTCATCCACCTTCTCCCATCACAGAAAACACGTCATGGGAAGGAATCAAGATGAGGGGGAGACAGACTCTTTTCAGTTGTTCCCATTGACAGGGTGAAAGGCAATGGGTGCAAATTAAATCACAAGATATTTCATCTGAGTACAGGCAAAATATTTTATAACAGGAAGATCATCAAACACTGGAAAAGGGTGCTCAGAGGGGTAGAAGGGTCTCCTTTTGTAGCTATTCAACCTTCAGCTGGGCATGGCCCAGAACAATCTTCTTTAGGTGATCCAGCTCTGAGCCAGGAATTGGACTGAACAGTCTCCAGTGACACATTCCCAGCTCACTGTGCTGTGGTGCTGTCATGCTGCAGAAAGAGATGGGAAAAAGAATGCCTAATCTCAGGTAGTGTGCAATCCCAGGCAGTGTGCAATCCTTTGCTCATTCAAATCATTACCATTTTTGCAGAGGTAAGTATCTTCAAACTTTGTCTGAGCAGTTTTTCATTTAGGACTATTATATTTTTGAATTTGCAGGAATATTCTCCTATCTAGCTGCTCTTTAAGGTAAATATTATATAGCAACTGTCTTCTTAAGCCATTTCTCCATGAACTGTAAGTGCTCACTTGGTCCTGTGGTTAAAAAATTGTATAAAGCCATGAAATGGTGCCATATGTTGAATCAGCATTGAAAAAAAAATTTAATTATTTTGAGCACATGTACATGTGCAATTAGTTCCTATTACTCTGACCCACCCTTTGTGGCCAAAGAAGCAACTTGCAGTCAAGTTCTTTGTTATGGAAGTGTATTGCAAAGCAACCACGTGATTTGCAACCATTGTTCAGTTCTACTCAGCATTTAAAAATTCCAAGCATTCTTTTAGAGTCTGAATAGATTATTTGCTTTCATATTTAACAGGCTATTAGGTGAGGCTTCACATGAACAAAGTATATCACCTGTCTTGTCTTCATCATTGAGATGATACATGGAATTGAAGTAACCATATTATTTTTTTTCCTTCGAAGTACAATGAAACATCTCATTAAAACAAAGAGGTTTTACATATATATTCATATAAGACAAAAACCTATGAACCAACAGTATTATGTTGAGCCAGCATGGCACAGAAAATAGATTAAAAGATAATCAATACATGGACCATATTCTCTCTATGTTACTGATAAATGTATATACTACAGTATGTATGCAAATTATATAGATTACTGGCTTGATTCTTTGCAAACACCAAATATGGCTTTGAGATTATTTTACAGAATAGAGTTGAGTTCAAAGTGGTCTTATGTCAATAAAAGTATCTTTCATTTCTTTTCATCCCTTCCTGATGGCTTAGTTAAGACAATTTTTTTCCCTGAGGACTAGTTTCACGTGGGAAAGGAGTACTATTTTCTTTGATATAAGCTAGCTCATGGGAAGTGGCAGCCAACTGTAGAAGGCTAAATTCACACAATTTGTCTCTTCTGCCATAATCTATTTCACAAGCCAAAATAAGGAATGTAAACCAAAATACTAACATTAAAGAACATAAACTACTAGGTATTTAGCTAACTTCCCTGGTGTTGTTAGGATTACTAGAGACTGTACCTATCTTGTTGATGACTCTAGATAAGGAGTCTCTGATTCTTTTCAGAGAAAGTGAAGAAACCAAGAAACAGTTTTCACTTTCATTTAGATGCACAGAAACTGACACATTCTGTTTGTTTCAAAAACAGTGCACCATTTTGCTGTTCACTGGAAAACAATAAGCAGAGAAGCATATTTTCAAAACATGCAAAATATAACAAAATGAAACAATGTGTTATGATTAATTCTTTATTTTCAACATCAAATACATTGATAAAAATCTTGCACCAATCAGGTAGCATACCAGATACTTTATTTAGACTTTTTAGAACTTTTTTAGGTGCAAAACAAAGAAAAAAATAGCTCACCAAAACCAAAGACATCAATAATTTCATATGCATTAGTGAAAGAACAGAATACTTCGACCAATACATTATGACAGCTGAGCCTATACCAAAGAAAGGACTTTGCATTTACAGACTACATAGTGCACACAAAAGCATTTATTTCATAGTACATACAATAAGGTAATACATAAAGTGGCTTGATAATGCAAGTCTCGTGACCAGCAGTCTATCCCTTCCATTTTCATTGGGCACTTTCTGAAGAAACAGACTTCTAATCATAGGCACACAGGATTACAGAATTTACTAATTTGCAAGATGGCAGCATATATATTTTTTTAATTTTTTATTTATTCCTTTAGGCACATTTGAATGCAAAAAAAATAATATCCTTTTAACACAGTGCAAAACCAAATACCCTTTATGGGCAACGATCACTCTGAAAACAACTTTCAGGACATAAGGCTACCTACATTTGAAGGTTGTAAGGGAAATGTGAGTAGAAAGGGTAGGACATTAATATTGGGAAAACGTTAATTTTAAACTCTCAGATCAATTTGAGATTATGCTACACTTGCAGGTCACAGCAAAGATTGGTTTGTATTACAATACCATTGTTAACATCACCCTTCTATCACTTGTTGACTTTTTATCTGTAAAGCCATATCACGGTTGTAGATAGCATTGAAAACATCAATCTCTTTATTCAAAATAAGAAATGCACTTCACACAAGTTTAGCTGAGAAGGCCTTATATACAAAATCCCGTTATCTGAAGGTTGAGTTGCACTCTAATTTTAAAGCAGGAAATTATAGATTCAAGAGGGGCTTGCCATGTTCTTGCCTAAGTCTGTAATAAGACTAAAGACCTACTGAGGCAGAATTTTTACTTTTTTGGTAGTTTGCTTCTTTTTAAACATTTGGTACAGCTCTTAAGGAATCAGTTGGCATCAACTGAAATGGATGGAGGCTCCAGTACAAATCCTGGCTCTTATGAAGGGGATGGTTTGGGGTTTTTTGTTTGCTTTTTTAACAATTCAAGGTCCAGTGATCTGCTGACAGTCCTTGCAACACCCTTGGGAGCTCAGTTCGGGTTATTTCCTTAATTACATTTTTAAACCCCTCAGTGTAGAGAGAAGGAGAAAAATCATCAAGTGATGTCACTGAAACATAATAGTAAATTCATCACAACACACACCAAGAAACTTTCATTAAACTATTTTACCCGAGTACAAATCTTACTACCCCAGCTGGGAGTTTTACCTGAGACAGAGTCTGCAACATTGAGACATGGCTGAAACCACTATAAACCAGAGTAGCTTTCACGTATTCAAACACCACATATTATGACACCACTAAGTGCTACACATCTCCCTATCTCCTCTTCTACCTCCCAAGCTTTTTGCAATACTTCAGTAACAACCATATTCTCAAGCAAAACAAATTCATCTGGTCTATTTATGTTTGCCTTGTGCTGGTATTACATTGCCTATGTTTCTAGAGGGTTTTTTTTTGTTTTTTGATGTTTTTGTTTTTTTAAAAAAATCCATGTATAAACGTTACAAAATAATTATTTTGTTAGCTGTCCAGAGGCATCACTATGAATGTTTTGGTAAAAGCATAATTAGCTGCCTTGAAAAGTTTTCATTCCATTTTTTTATTACAGCATATATTTTATGTAATATCCAGCACCAGGTATTCAGGTAGTACTGGTTTGTCAGCTGCAAATATAAAGTATATATGTATATATATATATATATATACACACATAAAATAGCATCTTGTGAAGTAACAATTACCAAGTATCAGGCACAATTGTTTGCATACATTCAGAATTACATATGAAAAAATTGCCATGTTTCTATCATAGACATTTTTAATCACTTGAATAGCTACATTCAGCTGTCTGATATGGGGGCCATTTTTATCGATAACTCTGGGAATGTTACTATATTCATTAAGGTGCTGCTTCTATTAAAATCTCATTAAAAAGTTAATGACATGGATCCTGTATCTGCCCCGATGTAAATTAATGTTCTCCTGGGAATCACTCTTCCTCTTTCTGGGTTGCCCTTCACTGTTGTCACCACAAACATGGGAGGACTGCTTGAAAGCTAAATTGCTTCCTTGCAAGGGCTGAGCCCAGGAAAGGATTCTTAATTATTGTGAGCTGACTGATATTATTTTGTATGTTCCAAGACACATTATGATACCCTTCTGACTGCTGCATACCACTTCAAATAATGCTTTTTCCATCTTCACTAGCAAAATCTCTTGAGTGTAAAGGTACTTGCTCTATATAGGTACCATCCAAATCTGACCCTCTGTTGCGAATTGCTTCCCGTGAACTACCTTTTATTCTCCAGGTCAAATTTACACTTGAATCAAGGTAATGACCTATTGTGGGATGTAGGAAGGGAGGCATTTATTTAAACCAATTTGCCTTCAAGTTCATGAGCTTGATCTGTGTGTTCTATCTTCGAGAACACCAAGTTGCATGGATAGCATTTAAAAGAGCAGCTTAAAGCATAGTGGGCTACAAGTGAATGATGATGGTGTAAGCATGTAAATTTAACTATGGGGGTTCCTGTGCTCCATTCAGATCTTAGCCTGCACTCATTTGAGTGGACTCATGGGTTTTCTAACACATCTGAAAACCAGCTACTAAAAAAACCCAAAATTTCCATTTTCTTTCATGACACTTGGGAGCCCTCAAAAAGCCCTTAGGTACCAAATTAGCGCTCACACACACACACACATACACATACACATACACACACACATGCTTTTACTGAATACACAAAAAGACAAAATCTTCAGCACATTCAGAAAAAAAATGACACCAAAATATGCATCAAGAAAAAGCCTATGAACTTACGGTGACTGCTTCACATGTTTAGGCTTGCACAGTTTTTGAAGAATCTTCTCAACCATTGGTAGCATGTAGCTTTAGGCTTTCAAACTGCTCATATCCTCAGATATGTACATGAAACTATTATAGACACCAGTATGTACATTCACTAAAGAATTGAATTCTTGACTTGAAGTACTAACCTGTCCTATGCCTTGCTGCCTTCACAACTGCTGTGAAACTTGATCTCACTGCACACAGACTCTGCCTGTGTGACAGGGAGTGTAATTTGATATAGGCACCTCTGTATGGCATTACTCGCACTGTTTCCTATATTTAGTTTCTGTGGGATATTCCAATCAACATAAAGGTTTCAACTCTAGTAAAAACATCCCCAAACCATTTCATTAGCACTGTGGCCAGCTGCTGTGGAGCAGCCTGCACATGTGCTAGGAAACATCCTTACTGGCAGGGCGGTTGCTTCCAACCAGCTTTTGGAATAGTCCCTGGTCTGTGCTAACTCCCACTCTGCACCTGTCAACCAGGCATGCAGATAGCACAGGCAAAGTTTGTAATTCAATTAGTAAAATATCCTTGTCATATGTAATAATCTCATTCCAGTACCCAGCAAAGTTCCCTGACATTTAATTTTCTAGCATAGAGGCAGTCAAATAGCAGCACCAAGTCCTACTTCGGATAGCATATCATGTGGAGTTCTTCAGTCTCTTTCACCTCTTGTTGAAACTTTTGATGTCAGTGGACCTTTTGTATATTTACAGTTGGTCTGAAGAATCAAACTGACCCTTATGAATATCCTTAGGAGCTTACAGACATGCATGGAGAAAGACAGATTTATCTTTCTGGACATGCAGTCCCAGAGTCTACACCATGTCTGAGGCTCATCGCCCAGTTTTGGTGGTGAGCTGGCTCTTAATAGTGATTTTGAAATGTGCCACAAGGGCCAAAGAAAGCCAAGGCAAGGAAAAACCTGCTGCTCCGACTGTGATACCAGCCCTCCCACACACAGCTACACCACACTCTCCTGAGTGGGATGGGACCATCCCACTCTTCTGTGCCAGTCTCTCACTGGCATCCTCACCCCTTGCTTTGTAGCACAACAAAACACAGGATAGGGGGAGGGATTTTTTGTAAATAGTGCTGGATCCCGTATGTGTGTGAAGACCTTTCTTTAAGACATGATGATTTTTGTAATCATCTGGTCTGATTCAAGAGTAATTCTCTATGTTATCACTGTTTTCCATGCTGCCCTGGATTTACACTCGGGCAACAAAACAGCTTTCTAGGATCAGACAAGATAGCATGCATGCAAAGCAATTCATCTAGAGGGTATGGTAAGGGTACCTAAAAGTTCGGTCAGAATGAGCTTGAGAAGGAGATTTTGGTGATGTAAGCCAGCGAGGTAAAATAGGATAATTCTCAGACCGCAGTTCCTTTATACTGTAGGGAAGAAAAGAGGCTGGAACTAAACTACCAAGGCAGTCCCTTGCAGGGCAGCTTTCCTATGGCACACTAAGATGCCAGTCAGCTTTCTGTTTACGCTGCCCAAGAAGTCATCCAGAATCTCTACCAAACTGCTTCAAAATTTCAAGCAAGTTTTGAAAGTAAAAGTAAAGGACTAAGTGAGCTCAGGATTTTGGGTGGGTATTAACAAAGATTACCACTCATGAAGATACCAATATGCATGGGTGGTATGGCCTATCAATTTATAGTAAAATGAATGTATGATTTAGATTAGGACTTAGTTAACCAAATAACATGCAAAATTAAATAAAAACACTGCAAATTTTAAATCAAGTTAGCCAGACATTCCTTGCTGGCTATCCAAGGTAATGAAATGTCTTCCATTTAGGATAAGCAATCAATTTAGGCAAGTGCTTCACAAACACTCATATGGAAAATGCTGGTGTCTGTTGTCACTGGAGTGTTTTCAAAGGTGGCACTATGGATGAAATGAAGCATGAGCTAGGTAGAAAACTGCTGGGTTTTTCATACCACTGTATATGCTGACATCTGCTTATATTGTATTCTGCATATTCTCCTCTTCTTTGCTGCTTACATAAAAAGACTGCAAGGAATGAGATGAAGCTGATGCAGTTGTCAGCTGGCTTCGGTTCTCCTCTTCCATGGGTGCAGCACTCCTGGCTGCTGGGGCGTGCAGTCGGTGAGCGTCCAGCATCTCCAGCAAGAGATCGTAGAGCGGAACTACGTTCTTACACTTCATGTTGTACAGGTGCTCCATTCCTTTGTTGCTGTGGGTTGTGATGAAACAGCAGTTACTTTCCAAATATGCTATGAGAGGGGAAAAAACCAGCTACCAGCTAATAATATTTGCTGGGTTCATATAAATCCTGTCTTGTACAAATTAACTAACTTAGCAGTGCATTTGCTGTACATATCTGCTACAGTTAAGCAGAAGGCATCACCTTCCAAGAACGTTGCAGACTGCTGCAGTCAAGTTGCCTTCCACAGATGTCTCTTTTGCTCTTCTTCTCCTAAAAAGTAGCCTAGACCACACAGACTCTTAACTTGGCCACTGTGACAAAGTTGATGGGATGGATTTTGCCTTTCCCATAATAAAAA
>PYHW01010133.1:4528212-4577422 GCA_013186435.1 Turdus rufiventris | reverse complement strand
GGGGAGGGGTGTTGTGGAAGGTTCATCAACACAAAGAAACTCTATAAAATGACACAAATGAAAAAAACCACATGCACACATCCCTTGACTTTTTTGTCAAAGATCTGTGTATCAGTTCAGGAGGTAAAATCTGCATGTTTCAGCTTTAGTAGATATGATGTTGTGTTTAATTTAAATTTCATTAGTTGAAATAATGAAAATTAAAATCTGTGTTGCAATGCCTTCTATGGTTTCATAATAATAAAATCTATAGCATATTTTTGTAGAGATGTATCCTGTTAACACCTCATCCACTGAGGAGCTACCTTAAGAGGTAATTTGGGAGAATAATTTGCTGCAATTACTAACAATGTAATAACAGGCAGCTCACCTCTGATTAGCAAAAGGCATGGTCCTCTAGACTGGAATTTAGTAGTTCTGCATTTATCCTCATCCATAATGAGGATATCCACAATTCACATAATGTTCCTAAATCTCTTTTCTAAAGTGATTTGCAATCATGATACTTGTGAAAAGTGGCTGCATGAAAGTGATAATTTTGTTTCATCTTAGAGGAGACTAAAGTTTGCAGAGCTATGCTACTCCTACATTAATATTCTTGTCAGTACTTTTCAAACACCTGTGTCCAGGTCTGGGGTCCACACCCTGAGAAAAATTTAGAGCTGTTACAATAGGTTCAGAGCAGGGCCATGAAGTGATGCAAGGGCTGGAGCACCTCTTCTGTGAGGAAAGGCTGAGAAAACTGCAGTTGTTCAGCCTGGAGAAGAGGCTCCTTTACAGAAGCCTTCCAGTACCTAAAGGGGTCCTAGAGCTAGAGAGGGACTTTTTACAAGGGCATGTAGTGACAAGACAAGGGAGGGTGGCTTCAAACTGAAAGAGGTTTAGATTAGGTACTAGTAAGAAATTCTGTACTGAGGGTTGTGAGGCACTAGAACAGGTTGTCCAGAGAAACTGTGGGTCTCCCATCCCTAGAAGTGCTCAAGGCCAGCTTGGACGAGGCCCTGAGCAATCTGGTCTAAGTGGAAGGCATCCCTATCCATATCTGGAGGTTTGGAACTAGATGATCTTTAAGTTCTCTTCCCAAACCGGGCCATTCTATGATTCTCTGACACGCATAAGATTAAAAGCAGGTACTGTTTTCCATCCAGCTACCAGCACTATCAAAACAAAAGGCAGAGGAAAAGACAACTAAAAGGGACAAATGGGCTAAATATTGTCATGTGGAATGTTTGGGGATTTTTTTGTAACAGCCCTTCACAGTTTGCACTCCTACCTGCAAAGGAAAAGTGTGCATGTGCATTTGTGACACCTCTCTTGCATGGGCCCAGCACTCACCTCATGTGTCTGATGTGAGAGAGGATGAGGAGGAGCTGAGCCAGTCGTCTGTGCTGCTGCTGCAGAGAAAGACCTGACTTAGCCATCAAGTGTATGAGAGTGTCTGTGATTTTGTCCAGGACACGGTGAATATAATCTTTCTCTTCCAGAGATTTCAAGGTGCTGGAAAGAAAAGTGTACACACCTAAAGTAGGAGGGAGAAAGAAAACAAACAAACCACAGACAAAAATTACTTTGGTGGACTCAGAGTTGCCCAAGGTATGCCCTGTGGCACCTCTCAAGCTATGTTAAGTCACAGGATCTGACTGTGTGCCAGCTCTCTTGCTTGGCAGCCAGGTTGCTGCTCTAAATGACCCTGGAGCATGGATTTGGACACTGAGGGAAAAGCAGGAAAAAGAAAGCAGTGCCACTTCCCTGCCTGGGTCCCACCAAGGTCTGTAGCAGGAGCTGAGTGACACCTGCAGCTAGACCTACCTGTGAGCCGTGCTCTTCTTTTGGTCACTTGGCTCTGAAACCTTGAGGAGATGCTGTTCTGCTTGACAGCTCTGCAGTACTTACCAACCAACCCAAGCTTTCAGCAGCTTTGCTATTTTCCCTGCTGCTTAATATTTAATTTTTAGTGGTTTTCTAGTCGATCTAGAACGGAGTAATGTTACAACAAAACATGTAAACAAAACCAGGGTTTCTTTACGGACTTCTGCCTAGAGAAAATCCTCCCGACCAAGCAAAAGCATTGAAAGGTGTGCTCCTTCACTTGCAGTGCTGACTCTCCTTTAATAACTGTGTCCAAATCAACTTGTGCAAATTTAGCTGTCTTGAAATGCTTACTGTTGAAAATGAGCAGCCTGAAGGTTTGGACCGGATAAATACTTTTTCCAGAGGACAAAACACCTAAAAACTCCCCCTCCAACAGCCCCTCTACATCATCTATAAGAGTCTCTAATCCAGGCATAAGAGTTTAGCTAATAATAAATCTTGGGAGCATGAAGCACATCAGCTTACAAAATGGGAAAGTCTAAACTATTTGGGGCTGTTTTATCTTGATTTTTTTTCTGGACAACTGCACACAGCTAATGTGAATCAGGTCACAACAACACTGTGCTGCCAAAAGAGAGCTGTTGCATTCAGCATTAGTTTTTAAATCTTTTGGACTGAACCAACAACTCTAAACAGGTCGTACTGCCATAATCCAGTCCCGAGGCATCAGAGCTTTAAGATGTACATATGGTAATACAATCAAATTGGCTTCATCATAGAGTGTTCATTGTCCTGTGTCTATAAGACTTGACAAATCCTGTGCTTTGGTCCTTCTGCATCAGCTCACAGAGCCAAGAAGAGATCTGAATTTTGTCCTCAGGAAAAAAAAAAAAAAAAAAGGCTTCTGGAATAATGTTTTGTTTTGCTTTTCTTTAAAGCGTTATATATAGCAGAATATGGAATGTAGTTAGTGCTATTAAGAATAAAAGACATTAGCATGCACACACAGACAGACATATATGCTACAGCTTGTCAGACATATATCCTATATATTGCTTTCATTGTTTGCAGCCTTGAGGCTACCACTGGATGTGAAGGTAGTTTGCTGTGCAACTGAGCAGTCAGGGAGTTGAGATTTTTTTAACATCTTGGCCTACTTCATCTCTTCACATCATCTGGGTACTTCAAGGACCTGACATCCAGAACTACTGTAACCTGTAAATAGCTTTTATGATTTGGAGTCTTCTGCACTAAAAAGAAATGTAACTGTGTTTGTGAATCTGACTGTCTCTGGAAAAGAGAAAGCAAGAAACTGCTTTCAAAAACCAAAGGGATAATTCAAACATATCATCAGTCATCATCAAAAAATCATCAGAGTTCTTAATTTTGGTAATGGGTATTGCTTCAAATTTGATATAAATAGATAGTACAGTGGCTTCTTTTCTCACAGACCTTTTCATTGCTGTTATTATTTTTACTGAAATTAACTCAGAAACAGAAACTGGTCCTGGGGCTTTTCTCAGCTGAATCTTTCTCAGCTGACTCTGAACTTTCCTCACATATGTCTATTGACAATACAAGGCTTGATAGCTCAACTCATACCTGTAGGGGCAAGATTCTTAAGTATTACTGGCAAAACACAATCCACCAGAAGGAAATACTAATCTCATAAATGCACAGTGCCTCCAGAGATGTTTACTTCAGCCACAGGAATCTATTGTGCTCTTGAAGCAATACCCCATAGCTTCATACTACTGAAACTAGTAAAAGAAAATAATCTTTTAAGAGGAATTTTTTCTTACCTAGTCTAGAAGCTATTAAAAACTGTAAATCAAAAAAAGCACTCCCCAATAACTGCAGAGAATTCAAGCAACTGCCAGTCAATAACTGTCAAGGAAAATTACGTTTAGTTTTCCTTTCTACATCCTCACGGTGATTGCTCCTGCCCCAGGCTACTGACCAGAGATTTCTTCCCAAAAAAATACTGGCTATCACATACTCATACACATCCAAGCAGAGTTTTCAAATGGGGGTGCAGAAAATTGCCTTAGCAAAGTGAAATATAACAGTCTACAAGGCCTTTCCAAGCCTAAATTGAATAGATACCAGGTTAATTTCCAGCTCTTTCTGTAGGTCAGTGTTGTAAAACTGAACAGGTGCAAGAACAGTGGAAACACCACTCTACATCCAAGCAAGGCTTGGTGGTCCATGCCCAAAACACATACCAGAACAGAATCCCTTGGGGCCTGCAGCGCTACCATGCCAGCCCTTGGCATACATTGATAGAGTTTTATATTTCCCACCATATATAATTATATATATGTTGCATGTTACTGTAGAAGAGAATGCCCTCAGCATCTTTTCTCTCACAATAAACCCCAGCTTAAAATATTCATTCATTTGAAGTTCAGGCTCACAGAACCCAAGGCTCTACTTCTTCCTCTACACCCAATGCTCCAAAGCTGTAGCAAGACAGGCTGAGGCATGAGGAAATTCATCTCTGTAGCCTGCACTCCTGGAGCCATCACGAAATAAAGAAATAAGAAGCACAATTTAACAGGAACTGGAAAACATCAGGAGAAAAGAATAACAAGCAGTCATGTGGAACGATATATCAGGAGGTCTCCAGTATGCAACAAATCAGCCAAATCTTTCCATCTCTGTGGACTAACCAGCTAACTAATCAGCTCCCAAGGCACATGTGATGTACATCTTCACGTCCAAAATGAAACCCTGTTGCTTTGCCACATAGCACCACTCCTCCGATACACTTAAAAGTAAAACATTTTGTCAGCAATCATGTTGTCCTTTCATGATTCTAATACTTATTTTCCAATGTTAACTAACACCCCTTTAACACTGAGGTAAATGTGGTTTTCAAAAATACTATTTTGCTTTTGTAGTCAAAAGGTTTATTGCTGCAGCTTTAGAGGGGTACCTTCAGGTTTGTTATTGAGCTGGACACAATGATGTCCTTGTTGTTACAGACATGTCACCCTCATATCTCGGGAAAACCGTGGAAGTAGCGTAAACATCTACCTTGGTTAACAAACAAAACCTTCTATCCTTTCCACATGCACTGAGCAAAACTAAAAAAAAAAAAAAACAAAAAAAACCTGCATCATTTTTTCCAAAACCATATGGAAAAGGAGTGTAAATATATTAAACTGCCTCGAAAGTTGTTGCAAAGACAGAAATGTCCAACAAAGGCAATAAAGGCAATAAACAACACTACTTCATGTGAAGAGACTACCAGATGTCCAAGGGTTTAATAAATGTTTGTGTACACTCAGTGAATTAAATCCACACAAAGATTTGAATGAAAATGCAGACTGCTTTTAAACATGAGATGTAGCATAATTAGTCCTATTTGTTTAATTAACCCACTTGTTTAAATCTTTTTGAGATCTGCTGGTTTAATCACATGCATATATAATACAGGCAGCATAATAAGCCAAAAATTCCTTGTGCATTTATTTGCTGTTTCTTCAGTGGAAGATTTGTGAATATTTACATATGCACCCACAGAAAGAAATCAGGGTAGGTTTGGAAGTCGTCTAGTTCATATCCTCTTGCTCTAACAGTGACAACTTCAGGGTTTTATCAAGCTGCCTGGAGCTTTGTCCAGCTGAATTCTGAGTATTTACAAGGATTGAGATCCTACCATCTTTCTGGCCAACCTGTTCCAGTGCTAAACGTCTCACATGGTAGAATTTTTTTCTGTTTATCAGGTCAGGATCTCCCTTGCTGTGGTTAGTCTCCATTGCAGGTTGTCCTTTCCTTTTGCACCTCTGAGAAGGGTCTGGCCCTGCTTCTCCATAAGCTGTTCATCAGCTGTCTGAGGGCTGCAGTGAGATCCTCCTTTACCTTCTCTTTCCCAGTTCAGCTCTCTCAGCCACGTGCTTCAGAGCACATAATGTTTCATATCTGTCCAATACTTTATGTAAGGAGGTTGGCCACATTCTGTGAAGTAAAGCATCTCCAGAAGACATTTTAGAGGATCTATGCCAAACACTTACACAACTCTTACACATATCCCAAATTATGCTCTGCATTGCAGTATAATGCCTCTCAATTTGAGCATCTAGAGAGTCTGACAGTCAGAAACTTGTATCCACATTCCCATTGTCTAATTATAAAATTTTTTTTTTTGTAGGAATACAAATACAGAAATGTACCTTTATGCTTAAGGGTAATGACATGCAATACAGACATACACTCTGTGGCCATATATACATAGAGTTTAAAGTGGTCCCATCTCTCTTACGTGCAGAAGGAAATTTGCCTCTGGTTATCACAAACTTCACTTGCTATATGTGTTTTTATTTCTTTATTGTTTTATTCATTTACAATTTTTCTTTATGGGAATCTTGTAACAAAAAAATCCCATTAACAAAATGTGATGTGCTTATGAAGGATAGCTAGTGATGTCTGGCAAGGCTTTTTCTGAATAAAAAAATTTGGTTTATGGATAAATACTACATACAACACAGGCACAAAATTTCTCTAGAGCATGACTTAAATTCTTCATGTTCATGACATGAACACCTAATTTATTCAAAATTCCAGTTCTATTTTTTTCTAATTGAAATTTAAAACTTTTATAAATCAATTACATATTCTAGATTTATTTAATATGTTAATTACCTTTGAATATATTGACTAAATTCTGGAGGAGTGTCACTTTTCAGGAAGGATATTAACTCTAGGAAATATTCTGTTATAATTATCAGGGCAATAAAAGGAAAATAAAATGTCAAACAATACTTAGAATTGTCACACCCTTGGGCAAGTGATCTGTTAGACAACTGGATACAAAGAACATAGAGTCCTCCCCATCTGTTTTCTCTAGAGAGTGGTACCATTTACAGGTTCAAATGCAACAAGAAAATATTTACAAGCGGGTAAATCCTCAGATTGGGAAATTGGTGTCTTTAGTCACCAGGTTAGCAGAGCTAACAACAGATTGTGTCTAAAATTTTTAGTTTGGTGCCTACATTTTTAATGTCTATAATTTCCATGAGAACACCATGGGTCTCATTCCTGCATATAAAAAACAAATTGGAGGGTTTTTTCTCATTTCAACCAGAAAAGGGTCCTCTGGTGTGCAAGTTTTCTGTCACATGCCTGAAGTTAAATTTCCTTGTTTCAATTGTCTCATGCAAAATTCAAATCATCTAACCTTACATACTTATATATGTATCTATACTAACACTTGTTATCTAGTCATCTATTTTTGAATTGTACTTCAGGATGGGATTTACAGCCAAAAACTATAAAGGAAGTGGAAAGCGATTACATCAGTGTTAGGTGCCTGTAATTTATTATAAACTAAACCATGATAAACTCAACCACATTTTTGCCCTTATTTCCTTTTATTTTGCCATCACCTAAGCACTGCAGTTAAGCATTGCCTTTGGGTGCACTATTTCTACTACTACTTCGGTGTCTTGTAAGTAGAGTTTTAAGACCTGCCAGCATCTGATTCAAAGCACTTCTCTAACCACTCTCCACATCAGCTGCACACAGTGTGTCATCCACTCACTGCATCAATTTTCTGGGTCCCACCTACATCACCGGACAGGTTTGACTGCTTCCACCCCTGCCGGGTCCTGCCTGCATCTGTGTTGAAAACCCATTCCCATTGCTGCTGTCTCAAAATGAAATGCCATTAAGGACAGCAAGCAGTGTTCAACCACATGCAGAAGCAGCCACAATTACCCGAGTGACAGCAAAGCACACGACTTACCAGAATTGAGCAGGATGATGGACTTAAGGCACACAAATTCCTCCCCTTGAAGGTTCATCATGCGGAATCGAGCAGCAGTAGCCAGCAGCATGTCAAAGATTTCCACCATGCCCTCTACACATTTCCCTTGATTCCTGTGTGAATACCATCAATGGGGAGACATTCACAATTTTATCCTGGTAGGACAATGAGTTTTTCATCCCCTTGGACCGAAACCCTCCAATTTGATTTTATCAGCTCAAGAGCAAGTATGTGACTTCCTACTCCGAGCACATTTGATATATGTGTGATTACAAAAGTACTGTTTTCAGTATTCCAAGTAAAACAAGCTATTAATTAATGCATTTGAAAAAAAAAATCAGTTTCAGGAGCTCATCACAAAGACATTACTGTGGTGAAACATTTGATGCAACCAAATCTTTATATTGAGAAAAAGATCTGTTTAAAACTTTTTGATTTGTGTGTATGTGTTCTGCTTTTGTTGTACTTTGGTTCCTCTTTCTTTTCTTTTTTCCTCTTTAACTGAAATGGTCCTAATTCTTTACATCTCTCCCTCCCTAACCATTTGCACTTGTTTCTAGCTGGCTGAGCAACCTTTAATGTTCCTACACACTTCTCTAAATGTTCAATGTCTACAGCAACCCTTCTTAAAGAATAAGCTTATTCATGAGCTCAAGAAGGACCTAGGAGGCCAAAATCACATCTCTATGACTGATTAAAACTTTCAGCTCACTCTACATATCAAGTAACTTTTTACATTGCAGCATTAAACAAAGCTGAAGTTTGGAACATCTCAAAGTGTTTAATAGTAATGGCAATAAACCATCTCCCTCTGCTCACAGTACTAGGCATTCCAACTCACTAATTTTCATCTTACCTACTCAACCTGCAGCTGAAGAATTAATGCAGATTGTATGTTTTTGGTGAAAATTTAGTCTGCAAGTCTTTTGGTAATTTCCTTTGCTACCTTTGCTTTTTACCAAGAACTACATACTTTTCCTTTTATTAGACCTTCCTGAGTGAAATTCTAATGTGTAAGACTTTATCAGTGATCTGATATGCTGTTTAGAAATATAATAATTTATAGATATGGTTTTCATAAACAAAATTAGAAAGATCATTGCTACAGGAAAATGCAAAGAAATTTTTGCAGAAGAAAAACTATGATTTATAGCATGAAAAAGACTGAACATATCCTAATTTCATTGTGACAAGAAGCCTACCAGCATAGAGACACCTGCCTCAAGTCTTAACACAGATGTGCTGTTGAGAACCTGTACCTGATACCTGAACCCCCACCAGACCCTCAGACAAAGCAGACATCTTCCCTTCTAATTGCAGACTGAGAAACTTCTTTGCGCTCTCCAAGGCATCAGACAAGTTGCAATGTTTCTGATACAATATATTTGCCCATAACTATAGAAAGATTAGTTTCCTCTCTATAGAGTTTAGCACAGAGGACTAGTTTTGCATAAACTTAAATAATGCCCCAATAAAATCTGGTTAAAGAATTCAGTATTTCAGGATTTTGCAGAAATGAAAAGTTTCCGTAGATCAAAAGACAAATTACCCATATTAAAAAAACCCCACATCTTCATATCTGACTGCGATATTTTTTTGGTTCCTAGAATCCACAAAATGACTGCAGCCAGCTTTCAGAACATTTCAGAATATTGCACAGTCTGAACAAATTGCAAAAATTGTCTAAAATGTCTAAGACCAAAGGAAAAAATAAACAAGAAATTATTTGTAAAATAAAACTATTTAAGATGCCTTATGGTGCCTCCTAAGATGGACATTTTGATAGCAAGTAAGAATTATTCCCAAACTCCTACAAAAACAGTTCAATAGACTTTAGTTTACAAAATCAATATTCCAATCATGATTCTCTTGGTGACAAATACAACCTCTGGATAAAAATCCCTAATCCAGCAACACATATTCCATGTGCTTAAATCAACATGTGTGCCATTAAGTGAACTCATATGATAGAGGATTAATAAAACTATGTAAATTTAAGAGATTTTAAATAGTTCCTCATCTCTTTTGCTTTGCTATCTGCTGTGTGTGTGAAAGACCAGGCTACTCCATAATGGAACAAAAAAAAAAAAAAAAACCACAAAAAATCCCTTTAAGTAATGTACTTTAGACAAAATTATACACCCAGCTTTAGGTACTCATGTGTGCAAGGAATGACCTAGAAATTTCTGCTTTCTTTTCAGAGATAGGAAGCTCCATTGACATCAAGAGGAACTGCAGGACCTAAGTATCTTTGCAAGGGTTCTATTAATTTTTTTTTCTTACTTAGGCTACAGCAATTACTTTCTTTGTCAACCAAAAAGAAACTATCTGAAACTGAAATCTCCAGTTCTCCTTAATTGCCTTCTAACTCTCTAACATAAGTACATAAGTCGATAATACCATCACAACCTCACAGTTATGTGTTCAGTTGATAGGGAGGCCTGTCTGGGAAAGTCTGGAGAACTTTCCCGAAGGACAAATTAGCAATAGATTTGACAATTATCTTTATCCTAGCATCTTGCTGTTCTTTTTTGTGTACTCTCATCTTACTGAAGACAAGACACAAGAATCTTGTTTACTGCAAAGCATCACAGTGTATTCTCAGAAGAATTCTTTAAATTTAGTTGTTGGAAAATGTTTAGGAAAGTTAAATAATTTGAATTAAAGGTCTTAAGTGAACCCATAAAAGTACTATGTGCATTAATTTTAGTAGGTCTATAGAATCACAGCACCATTCAAGCTGGAGAACAATTCAGAATGACTTTAGTCCAGCCTCCCACTCAAAGCAGGGTCAGCTCACTCAAGGCTTTATGCAATGCTGGTCTTGAAAATCTCCAAGGATGGAGACTGCACAACCTCTCTCAGCTTAATTATTTTCATCATCATGCTTTTTTCCTCCCCTACATCCAGTCATAACCTCCTCTGCTTCAATTTATTATTCTCATTTCTCAGTCTCCCATCAGACATTTTAATAAAGAGCCTTGATAACCTCCTTGTAGGCTGTAGGTTATGTAGACTTAAAAGCTCTTTCTCCTCCACTTGTTCCAGCCACAAGGTATGGGGTTTGGCCTTGGTGGTTCTCCACTATGTTTACTGGATTTTATTAATATATTTCCTGTAATAACTGGATATGGTATTCCAGGTAATGAGTGCCAAATAAAAGCAAGATAATGGTTTCCCTCCCACTTATAGTGGTAGCAGTACCAGGGCTATTCCACTGTATGTAGGAATAAGAATATAGATTTTATGTAAGTCTTGGGAAAAATCTAGACGACAGGAATGCCTTTAACAGAAGCTCAGGATCAAAAATTAATACTGAAGGGTGCTTGGGTGAAGGGAACAGGGACTCAAGGACTCAATGGATGTTCTCATCAAAATTTTCATTCAAAGGGAAATACTAAAGTAAGACAGATGCACCCACATCTGACTGTGTGTGTAATCTCCCTGCCTTCTTCTACCATGGTACTTCATTTGATGAAAAGGGACTGCCAAGAACAGATGGGATGTACAAGGTTAGGAGAGGGAATATCAGCTCCAAAAGTGCACTTAGTAACTTGGTGATGAAGCCTCTAAACAAGGCTTGGCACAGGATGTGTTCCTAAGACTAAATGTAAGTTAGGAAATGGGGGAGAAAAAAGCTGCAAGAGTAACATTCACATCCCCAGTTGGAAAGGAGGGCATTCACAGACTTAACTCAAATGCCTGTGCTCTGCCCCAGGAGGAGCACAGTAAGTCTGTATACAGATTTCCAAACAACAGATTTCCAAACAACAGATGAGGTTTGTATACATTTATGTATTCCATATAAACTAGTTCTATTAATAGACATTGGTAGAAGCTTTCTACTCCTATGTAAAGCAATGAACTAAAACAGCTTAAGGAAGTGGGATGTCCGGAAAGCTCTATCTACAAGGATTTAAGATCAAATCAAGATCATCTTCTTGGATGCCTTAAATACTGCCAGACAGGCATAAGGCATAACGGGGATACTCAACTAACAGAGAATTTCACCTTTTCTCAATACTGTGCTTTATCAGTCATTAAAAGATGAGAACATTGTTATCAGCAGAGAAATTTTACTTCAGACCATCCTGCATTTAACCAGTAATACCAAAGGATTGTGGAAAAATTAAAATACAAAGTGTAAAGTAAATCACAGTGTCAGATGCAAATTCTGCTGATAAAGAGAAATGCATATTGTTCTGTCAGTATCCAGGAGCTTAAATATCATTTTGCTTTGGAAAAAATGGTGTTTTGTTCACAGCAATCCAGCTTGCACCTTCACACAAATAATTCAATAAGTGATAGGGGGTCATGTAGGTGTGAGCTACAGAAAAGGACAAATTAATTATAGAATTCTATTAATTATAAAGGACTTATTTGACAGTTCTGTTTTGTTGTTTTCCATGTGGTTTTTGGTTTGGGGATAAGGGGATTTTTTAATTGACTTGCTCAAAAGCTTTCAGAGGTAGTAACATCTTTTGCTTATGCCATTTCTCCCTGAATACTGGCTTTCAATTAACACACCCTGGAGAACTTCATAGACCAGTCAATGACTGGTATTACAATCTGCTCTTCTTGAGTGTACTATGAAGAGCCCATTGTTTCTTAGTCAATATAAGCTTAAGAACAAAAGCTTGGGTCAGTTGCTGGCTAAAACCTATTCAGAAGTTATCAAATTAGTCTAAGATTTAAAATTCATAAATTGCAAGAAATATGAAGTAGCAAATTTATAGATTAAAAAAAAAAAAAGAAACAAATATCTATTTTAAAGTTATTTTCACCTATAGTTAGTCACAGATTACCACAGCTGCTGATATTGCACGGATTGTCTAGAAATCATTTAGCAAAGTGGCCCTGCACAGGCCTATATATTGTTGGGTTTTCAGTAACTCCAAGGACTGAGACTCAAAAACCTCTTGTCCTGTCAATGAGAAGAATCTTCCACTGCCTTTTTACTTCCTCCCTCCATCAGATATTTATCAGATCTAAGTCTTCTCAGATTCTGCCTGTGTGAGGGTTGTTGAGTCCATCCTTTGTGGCCCATCACTGGCCTCAGTCTAGTATGTACATGTCTGTCTTGTAAAGGATGGCTCAGAACAGGACACAGCACTCCAGATTTGCCACAGCATGTCTGAGCAGTGAGAGAGCATCACCTACCTCTAGATGCTGCTAAAGCTTTTCCTAAGGCAGTCTGGGAGGGTAGAACTGCTGGTTCAGAGGGCACCCAGATGTGCTGAATTCTCAGAAAGTTTATGGAGTTCCCCCACCATGGTGTCCTGGAGGCAATTCCATATTTATATGCATGCACATACTTAGGGAGTTTTCCCACTAATAGGCTTTGTTACTATTTCTTCCCTGTCCACATCACCCTGGTTTAAAGCTCCCTCATCAGGTTGGCCAGGCTTTGGAAATCATGATTTTGCCCCACTTTACAGTATGGATTTCATCTCTTCCTAGACATCCTTGATCCTCACAGCAGGTTCCATGATAAAAAAGTTGAATCCCTGCCACTGACAGCAGCTATGCAGCCAGTCATTGCCCTGCAGGATCTGTCCATTCTGCTTCAAGCCCTTTCTGCCCAGCAGCCCCCATGGGCTGGACCACCTGGGCTCCCACATGCTTGACACTTGCCCTCAGAGCCAGGTAGCCAACAAAGTGTCTTTCCTGGATGGCCAGAGGATCATCCACCTAGGCAAACAGGGTGAGAGCAGTACTCTGTACATTTGAGCAGAGATCAATCAGGTCTGAAACAAAGAGACAATTAGATACTAAGTGCCTTTAAAAGATTTTTCTCTTTGTAAAATAGAATGTGAAATGGGTCCACAAATATGCCAGGTAGGAAAAAAATCATTAAAATGCTGCTATGATAGTTCCAAGAAAACCGATTATTCTTTGGTCATATTTAAGACATTCAGATTATAAAATTACTATGAAGGCTCTCCATTTGGGAATAATAAAGCCAAAAAAATTGGCTGAAGTAAAGTTATTCTGATTTACAGGAGGGCCTCTTTCAGTTTAATTTATATTCAGTCTGAGTCACCATAAAGCCAAAAAAACATTTCAAAATTCTCTCCATATCAGAAATGCAAAGAAAGTTTGATTTTGGAATTAACAGCATCTCAGTACAATGTGACCTAGAACTGGGGCCTGAGCTTCCAAGGTCAGGGTTACTAGATGAACAAGCAATCTCATAATTTGTGTAGGAACTATCTTGAATCCAGAATTATTTCATTTTCTTTGAAAACTTCTTTTCTGTGCCTACAAATCACCCAGGGAACCTATCAGCTGAGAACTGTGAAGATGTGAAGATCATAATGAAGGGGGACTAACTTTTTTTATCTTTTCTTGAGAATTCATCACTCTGAGCACTACCCAGAACTTCCTCAGACTCTGGAAAGAACTTCCTGATTTTACATTTAAGTTGTTTGAATTACAGAATTGGGCAGTCTTTGAATTTTAGTAAAAGAGACAATAAAGACTTATTCACAATAGAGAGACAGTTGTTTTTCATTCTTTTAAGTTTTTAATTCTGTGTCTTGTAATAGTTTGTGTTTTTCATTCTACAGGGTCTGCAACATAATAATACATCTCAAAATTCAACCATAGACTGAATGAGGAAAGAGAAATTTAGTTATTTCAGGAGATTCCTTAACTCTACAAGTTAATCCATTCAGCTCTATCAAGTAAGTAGCTAAATGACAAGATGATTTTTTGAGCCAGGTTTTCTGGATGGAATCTATTGCTATTAAAGATGTGATGAAAAGTAAATGTACAATTGCTTTTCAAATCCATTTTGAAGGGTAAATTAGGATATACTTGTTGCTCATGGACTTCTCCTTTTTGAAACAAATACAAGCAGAAGGTCACTAAGGAAACAGGCTGAATAAAGCACTTGGGATCATCTTGCTTCAATTTTTCTAATAAATCAATGGTAATTAATGCATCCATAATTTCATGAAATGTTGTGCATTTACTCAAGTGACAGGCAAGCGTGATGTCCTCAGATATTTGGAACATTTTACAAGTTGAGGGACTAGAAAAATATAGTCTGATTTCATCTTGGTGCTCTTCTATTTTATCTAATTTTATGTCTATCAAAATATCTGCATAAAGAACTTAAGATATTCTTTTCAGATATAGTGTGAAAAGTTAAAAAAAGGAGCCATGAAAGCAGTAAATTATTCAGCTACCCTGTCACACAATGAATGCTGCAAATTTTTTTGCTATTTGTGTTAGTTGCTGTTTAAAGAGATCCACAGTCTCCTGCCATTGCTTAAAACAAAAGTCAGTTAAAGATAAATTCTTCTATTCAGAGAGGATGAAAAATCTTCATCAAGCACTGGAAGTGGAAGTGAGTAAGTTTCCAAATTATAATGGACCCTGAAAAACAGACTAGTTAACTCCATAAAAAGAAGGAAAAAAACAGATGGAAACACAGAAATACTGACTACGATGAACTGAAATGTATTAAGTCCCTAGACATATTTTTTTGTTACAAGAGATTTTTTTTACAACCATGATAAGAAAATAACAGTAGAAAATAATGTGAAGACAGCCAAACTGTCTGATATCAAAGGTATATATTTAGCTGTGGGCTAAGCACACAGGCATTTGGATCTGCTGGTTTGAAGGACTACCTCTAGTGCTGGGCTGGAAGAAATAATCACTTGTGGATTACACATCTTCGCAACATGCTCATGACTTTCTATAACTCCTATCATCTTTACTTTGCTCCCATTCTTCTAATGCGTATCACAGGCAGAGAAGTCAGTCCATTTAGTTAGTCTTTGTAGCAAACCTTGTATCTCTATTTAATTGCCTGTGCAACAACTCTGGGTAACTTTCCTATTCTTTCAATACTACAGTCAAGACAAAGAAAATCAGAAAGGCACAGATTTCCAAGAAGAGATAAAGTACAGAATTAAACAGAGGAATGGCAATGATTTGTATTATTTCTATTTCCTGTTGTAAAGATTCTCGGGGGGAAGGAAACCTGCAGTCTCTGACTGCTGGCAAGCAAAGAACTGATTCTATCGAACTAATTGCTGGTAAAAGTGAGGTGGAAAAATAAACTCAGAATGCTAGTTAGAAAAATCAGAATTATTATTCTCCTGTATACATCCCATCACATTTGTCTGCATAAAATTTGGAACTTGTTTAATACTTTTTGGAAATTTGACAAGATGTCCGTCATCTGCTTGATTTTAATTTCCTAAAGGACTTCAATGTGTTCATGGCTTCCTCTTACAAAATGCACAGTGACTCTTTATCACCAGGTCATATTCATTGAACTCCAGCCAATTCTCTTCTTTAGATGGCATCCCATCAGTTTCTTTTCTGTGGTCACCAGGCTTCCTTTTTAAAATGCTGCACTGCATTTCCCATTTTGCTGATACTGAGAATGTTTCATGTGAGATTCGGCAATCCAGCTATTTCTATCATGAATTTCTTTTATAATTATGTTTCAAGCCTTTGAGTAACCCGGAATCTGCATGATACCTGAATGCAACAAATCCTTTAAAAATATAGTAAAATATTACTCTTATTCCTGAAGAAACATTACATTTTCTCCAAAATTATAAACAATCTTCTGTCAGGCCTGACAAATTTCAACCCTGGTCTAATGACATTTTTAAAGCCTAGTTTCTTGGGAACCCTCCAGACAGGAAACATCTGGTTTGTCCTACCAGAAACCTAAGCCTTTACTTCTAAATTTGCCTTATACAATATATCAATTTTCAAAAACAGAATATAAAAGACATGAATTTATTATTTGATTTTATTAGGTAGTGTACCTTAATTGCAAGCACTGTTAGTGTGCCTTGCATTTCCTGATTGAGCCTGTTTTTCTAGTCTGTAATTATTGTCATTTGAGCATTTTAATAGCAGCAGTTGTATGTACCAGTCCTATGCAACTAGCAGACTGTTAAAATTGCTGATTTTGAACCAAGACACAAGTGTTTGGGTAATGCATTAACAGAATAAGAAAGGGTGCATTACCTCGTAAATTACACTGTCTAATTACAATGCAGACTGGGAACAAAAAGAGATAATGTGATTATATTCATCCATACAGAAGACAGCAGTCTACATATACTGTCAACTTAATAGTTGTTTAATTACTTTCTTATAGGCAAAGAAAAATTTTTCAAAGGAACATAGAATTAATAACTAAGGTCTGCTTGACAGATATTTTCAAGGAGTCTTCCAAGTGTGAATTGTTGTAAAGGAAAGTTGGAAAAGTATTCATTTGAAAATGTAACTGGTTGTCTCAAATAAAATTAGAAAAGACAGTTTCTAAAAGATCTTCAGAGACAAGACAAGCATATGTATAATATGACCCAAGTAGGAGGAGTGAGCTGGGAGAAGAAAGATCACATTTTTTCAAAAAGCAGCAAAGCTGAAAGGTTATTTTTATGACATTTCAGATAGATGTTAACCAGACAAGACCGCATTTATCTAGACAAAAGTCAAAAAAGTTGTATAATTAAATTTGGTGTGACCTAAGCTTTAGGAACAGATGTATACAAGCAACTACATATATAAGAGATCCTTGACAGAAAGAATCTGTTAGAATCAGGATAAACCTGAATGCTAAAACGAAAGGGGTGTTCAGACCAGAGAGGATGCCTGCAACAGAATGATCACAGAGATCTGGAGGCATAAACGAAGTGTGGTAAAGCTCACTATTAAAAATATACAATTTTCACTAACTATAGAAGTGTTGGATAGAACTCTGAGCAATGTGGTCTAGTGAAGGGTGTCCCTGACCACGGAAGGGGGCTGGAACTAGTGATCTTTAAGGCCCCTTCCAACCCAAGCTATTTTATGTTTCTATGAATACTTGATGCAGAGGAAGGACTTCACTGAGTGAAACAGGCTTTGAATCAGTGTCTGTCCTGCCCTCTCAAACCTGACAAACAACATATTTTTACTCTATAACATTCTCAAAAGCCAATTTGCCTAAATCAAATTAACACATCAAAATACTGTTAGCACTAATTAACTAGTAAATTAAGAGTTATTTAACTTATTAGCATATCAGTACTTCCCAGACTAAAGTAATTTATTATTTTACTTGCAGCAAATATCCCTACCAAATGGAGTGAGGCAAGTATATGACGACTTAGAAACATGTTTCTTATTATTTGAAAATTAGAAGATGTAATAGATCTACATTTTTACAGTCTTAATTGAAACCCAGAAAACAAAGGCCCCCCTGAAGTAATATCTGCTTCTAATTGCATGCAATTGTTTTCTTTATCCAACGGTTGACTTAAAACTGCTCAAAGTCCATTTTCCTGATATCATGGGGATTTAAAGTTGAGAAAGACCAAAATTTCAAAATTATTTTAAAACTGTTGTGGCTTTTTGTGAAGACTATACTTACCTTTAGACAAGTAGATATTTTCTGTACCTAAAATGAGAATGTATTTTATACTTATCTAGCTCCACAGCTCACAGGACATTGTGCTTACACAAGTGGACTAGGTTTTTTCCTAAGGCAGTAAATATTTCTCTATCACTGTGAAATATTATGTTTTATAGTGTTAGGTATTATTATTTGTATTTTAGTAAAATGCAAAAAGTAAATCCTGGGGGTTGTTTGCAAATAGAGGGCAGGGAACCTGAGGATTAACACTGCATGAACACAGCCACGGAAACTCAGTACCCCACAGCCAACAGAACAAGTTGATAATAAGAAGTTTTTCTGCTAATGAGAATTTTGATTAATTTACACAGCTGGCGGCTGCAGTAGCTGAAGCCACTGCCCTTGACTTTCTGTTGCCACCCCTCTGCCCCTGCAGCTATGTGATGAGGTCAGGAGCTTGCCCAGCTTTTAGCTGCCTCTCTGTGTACTCCATCTCAGCTTGGCTCTTCTGCCACTTCCAGTTTAGACCAAGATGCCAAACTCTGCCCTGAAGTGACTGCTGTGCACACAGCAGCTCTCCCCTGCCAACTCTGCTATGTGGGCAGCAGTCTTCAACTAAGACCACCAACAGCTAAGATGACTCTATCCCAAGCATTTTTTTTTCTGAAATTTAATTGAAATTTTTCATGAAATTTTTCCCATTACTAGAAAAAAGTGACCTTGAGTTTACATTAAGTCAGCAGAAAGCGTGTTTTAAATTATCAGTCTTCCTGCTTTTAATGTGAAGACTGCCAGCTAAAATCCAGGATATTGTCATATGGCACAGATGCATAATTTTCTCTCAGAAATAATTAGTATATTAGCAAGACTGGCTAAGAAAAAAAAGGCTTAGTGAAGGAAGCAAGTATGTGTTTGTCATATTTGTCTCCAGTTTTCATGAGGAAAAAACTTAATATATTCTATATAAATAAATAAGACTATACTTGAGATTCTGTGAGGATTTTTCTTCCAAAATTTTGGCTGGCTGCTTGGATAAATTCATTCTAACTATGAAAAATTAGGAGGGTTTTAAATAAAGAAAAACAACTGTCTGAATTAAATGAAGAGTGTTCAGGTTTTAATTCAAATTACTTCTGCAACAGAATACAAATTAGAGAAATTTACTGCTGCCTTTGAAAGAAAGTACTTCAAGCAGTAGATGAATCTCAGATATATTACTTGTCTAAAAAATTACCATTCCTGAGCATTTCTAGGTTTTTTTAGAGTTCATTTTCCAGTCTCACCTCCTATAATCCTGCTTGATATATGAAGTGCTGTCAAATTGTAGCATTGGTGAGATGATGTCATGCTAAAAATTAATCTGATTGCAGCAGAAATATATTGATTTAAACAATTCACAGCAACATGCAGACTGACCTGTCCAGTAACAGGTTAGGCGCAAACAAAAGCTTTCCTGGGTGTTCCATGGAGCGCCAGACTAAGCCGATCATCAGGATCTCTAACCAGGCACATTCCAGTAGATGGACCTGATCATGGAGTGTTAAATCCACAAATCCTGAAAGAATAAATAGGAGACAGTAAAAACACTCCAGTTTTGTAAGTGGAACGATATTATTCAGAGAACTAGGTTAAAAAGTGCTTTAGAGCTGGATAACCAAAAAGAACAATAAAACAGACATTTGTTCCCTTCATATTTTGGGCTGAGTTTTATCCACTGGGGTTTCCGGTGTCAGTCAAAACAGTCACAACTTTCTATCCTACTGTTTTTGTGCTGACTGCACTCTTCCTAAAAATCAGGGCAAGAGCCTGGACAGCATCTCCATCCCCACACCTGTTGCCAGGGACCTGGGAATCCAGGTGCATGCTGCAGAAAGGAACATCTGTCTGCCTGGAGCAAAATGGAAAAATGCCTGCTATAAAATGAAGTGACAGTTCTAATCAGCTAACCCCAGACCAATTCTCTTGGTAGAATGCTGTTTTGCAGACTTATGGACAATTCACCTTACTGAAAGTTTAGAAGAGGGACCAACAGAGCATTTCAAATTAACTACAGAGCAAATGTTGATCTTTGCACAGTCAGAATTCACCAATGAAACATTTTATATTCCTACTGGATTGTAGAACATGGATGAAGTAAATACTTTGTATTTCAACATTGTCTAGAAACAATGAATGCAAAATAAGAAATAACAATACTACAAAAAATAAGAATAATGGTGAAAGTAGACATGAAACCATAATCACAGTGGTCCTCCCTGTGTTCATTTCCTGCAAGAGATTGAATTATCATCTGATTTGAATTCTCACTTTTCATGAATGTTATTTTCAACCGAAAAATATTACCAAAGAGCAGATTGCATAATACGATTTATTAGATCTTGCGTAAATTATTCCTTGAAATTAGAAAGAACTTCCTAAAATAAAATATGCAGAAGCTTCCTTAAAATAGATCTTATTTATCTTTTACTCCGTGTTACAAGTGAAACACATTATTGAACCTTGCCATAATTTTGGGGAGTAATTGTAATCATTTATACTAATCTTCAGAATAAATAATACATGGTAAACTACCTTACCAGCCCTAAAATGGCAGGGATTTTCCTTCTGTGCTGTGTACTCTCTGAAGGTATATACTGAGACAGTTTTGAGGAATATACCTGACATACACTTGAGCATTATCTTGAGAAAAAGGAATAAAAAAGGCACATCTTTTTAAAGTTAAATGACGTGCCAAGAAACTTTTTTTTTTTTTCAAATAACAAAGAGGTAGAGAATAAACAAAATACAGTTCACAACGACTTAGAAATTACTGTTAGGTTTGGTGAATGGTTGTTGATACAAAAAATATTTAATGAAAATATCTGAGAGAGCTAATCAATCTGTTGGTAAGAAATCATCCAAAAAAAGGAAACAGCTTTGACATGTTTGAAATAAAACCCACCTATCAATCATTAGAACTGAATTTAGACAGTTACAGTACTTGCTGTTTTTATGGATGTGGTAATAGAGGAAAGACATAAATGCTTTTTCCTGTATTTTTCCTTTATTACTAAGTACAAAAATTTATTTCCAGACTTCAAAGACTGGTGAAATGGCACTTGCCAGAGTCACAAAGCAGCTTGAACAATAGAGCTGAAACTTAAAAGAGCAACATTTTAACTACAAAGCACTGGTTACAGCACTCAAGCACAAAACTGGCAGAAAGAAAATGTCTGTATATGGAGAACAAATAATAAACACCAGGTTTCCTATTAACTATTGCCTTAAAATAACAATACATAGTAATTGCCTTGATAGCTTTTTAGGTGACATTGTAAATTTATTATCTTGCTGTTGATAAAACTAGCTAGTTAGTTTAGTTGGTAAAACTAAATGTCCTGCCCAGAGAAGCTGTGAATCCCCATCCCTGGAAGTGTTCAATGCCAGGATGGAAGGGATTTTAAACAACCTGATCTAATGGAAGCTGTCCCTGCCCATGGCAAGGGGCTTGGATGGAACTAGGGGATCTCTAAGGTCCCTTCCAACCCAAACCATTTGATGATTCTATAAAATAATAGATTTGATGAAACAAAGTTCTCTAGGATAACTGATACTGTAAAACCATGAAACACATTAACTGAATGAAAATATTTTAATTTTCACATTTCAGTATGGCAAAAGGGTAATGAACTGATGTGTTTCTAAAGGAAGGACATACAGTTTATTTCTTTACCACAGGCAATTTTTAATGATGACATGGAAAAAACAGAAGTCACAGTTCAGTGTGCTGTTGGCATGTGAGAAACATCTAATGAAGACAAGGAACTTTACAAAAAGCCAGTGAAACTCTGAGAGTGTAGAGAAAGAGCAAAATGAATAAAGCATTGAAAAATATGCCCTCTGGTGAGGAGTGAGAGGAATTTAGCTACTGTTTGTGAAGCTAAATAGTCTAGAGGGGTTGAAGGACTGCAATGGATAAATATTCAAAGAAAAACAGAATATCATTACAAAATGTAATGGCCTGACAGAGAGAAGCCCATGCTGACAGCTAGATGGCTTCAAGTCAGACTGAAAATCAGACTGCATATTAGGGGGCACTCTTAACAACAAAAGTAGTTATTACATAAGCAACACATTAAATTTCCTTGAATTTTCTCTCATTTGAAACATTAATCAATATATCATGACTTTTTAAGACACAGTCTTGTTTCAAGAAAATTAATTCAGAATAACATAATAGAAGATTAAATCAAATTATGAATATATCATTAGTCAGTTAATCTTGTAGAGCATGCTGCACTTTAGTGTTGCTGAAATTATGTGTAGATGTGCACATAATTCTCAAATTTCCATACTCTTGTAATACTGGAAAATTTTGAAAATTATTCAGACAGTATTTTTTAATTCTAAATTTTTGATAACTGTATTTTAAGGAAAAAGACAGGCATTCACTTCATTGTTGATAAATTAATTGCAGATTGGATGTAACCTAAATCTCACTCCATATGTACCAGAATGACTAATTTCATGATCTTATATCAATCAATATCAATAACATAGATTGCAACTAGTCCATCCTGTCCAACTTATATGTTTGGCAGCAGAAAGATGTTTAGAGAATAAAAGCCATGCCTAGACTATTCCTCTTTTTTTCAAATACAGATAAATTAACAGCACTTCCAAGTGATTGCCAACAACAAACATAATGAATATAAATTCTTGTAAGAATATGGAAGTCTGAACTTCTGAAAAGCCAAAATGATTTCAGCATATTCAGCTAGGAGTAAGGGGCAAATAAACTTGTGTGTAGAACACAAAACTGTAACATTCAAACTGAACTGATTTTCCTTTCTAGTATAAAGCAGCAATATGTGCTGCATGAGTGACAATATGACACAAATTTCTCTCTTTCAGACAATGAGACACTCCAAAGCAGGAGTGGGTTCATGGAGCAAAAGCTATTAAAAGCCCTACTTTGGCAAGCATGACATTAGATTGGGGAATCCAAAATTGTATGATCCCACCATCCTAAAGAAAAGGGAGGTGGTAACTATTTGCAAAACAAATAAGCAAATATCTTAGTAACTTGAGAGTTTGGGCAACACAGGGGCTACTGGAAATATTTTGGTAAAGCATATATCCTTGAGAAAGGTGGTTTATGCACTAAGTTTTTTGATTGCAGTAAGGAACAACATAAAAGTCAGATGATTTTCATTAATTGCTAAGGTAACATACATTCCAAACCCTTCAGTTCTCTGAAATAACCACTACCAACACATGTACATGCATGTATGTGTGTCAAATTTAACCAATCATTTTGAAACTAATACATTCACCACTTGCCTTTGTGACTTTTGACCAAGTAAGTAGCTACTATCTGTTTTATGAGGAACAATTTCCATAGCAATTACCACTCCCTGAGACCCAATATCCAGTGTCATTGCAGAGTCAATCCCTCAACAGGAAGTCTTCCACTGCGCACTTACTAACATTTGAGGATCATTACCATAATTTTGCAGTTTCTGCTAACAAGACACAACTACAGGGTGTCCAGACTGCTCAAAATTAGTTAAGCAAATGTGAAAACAAATTATAAAGAAACGCTTCTTTTTACATGTGATCCAACTCTAATCCATCCCATTCAACCTATAGGTTTATACTGTATATCCTAATTACCATGATACGTACCCAAAAGATTAATATCAGCCAATTTTTGCAAGAAAATAAACATTATCATTCATACAGAATGAGTATGTGTCCAGATGCTTTGAAAGAATGCAAAGTAAAAGCGATAAACAGATTTAAAAGCAATAACAAACCTCTATCTATCAAAGCATGCCACTTGAAACAGAAATTGATACCAGATGTTTATGGCAAAAAAATACAGCAGGAAAAATAGGCTTCTACAGGCAGTTTCCTCATGTTCCAGAGGTGTGCAGCTCAGACTTGCAGAGCTGGAAATGGCCTTTTTGTGACTGATACCTCTTAGCATTTTTCCCTCCAAGTTTTTCCAGTGCTTTCTGAACTGACTTGGCATTTAATACGCTTCAGATATGTTTTGAATATTCTGAAGCAGTAGTCTCCAGTAATAACTTTTATACTCTCAGTTAACACTAGGTAAATCACAATCTCTGTTCTGGAATAAACAAACATCCCTCTCTGACTATAACTTGATACATCTCATTACTGGATTGGAAGATTCCATCATTCCCTAGGTCATCATTTCACTTCTCTTTTTCAAACACTTTAAATATATTCAGTCACTCCTTTGATGAAAGTTATTCTGTTCACGTTTGAAACAATATTGTCCTTCTTGGAGCATTTTCCAGTTCAGCTATATCCTTTTAGAGACAGTGAGACCAAGCCTGCAGACTGTTTCAGTCTGCCCTTATCTTCATCATATTACTCAACTTAATTACATCCATAATTTTTACTACTATTATCCATACCTTTTTTCCCCCAGTAAATTTATGAATATGTCAAACACTAAAGTCTTAAACATCCTGCCAGCTTGTCTAGTCTGTCTTTAACTTAATATCAACAGAAATGTTTATAATACCTTCTATGGCAGACAATAGGATGCTAAACTCCACAAAAAAAGTTGTGGGAAATCAGAACACTTAAATTTTGTGTCTCACATCTGTCCAGACAGATCACTGTTTTTTTCTGTCTTAATGCAGTGTTTTGAAAAGTGGCAACCACCACCGAAAAAAGCTGTTGTTTACAATTCAATACAGTACCTCAGTCATGCTACACTCATGTAATAGACCACATTTGGAACAGAATGCTAATTAGGTTGGCAAAGACAGAAGGAAAGTAGTGGTGGGTGCTGCAATCTAATTGCTAGTAACCATCCAATAAAGCAACAAAATAAAGAGATGCTTTTATAGAGGAAAATATCTAAGAAGATGAAAGGCAAACAGCAAAATAATTCTTATGGCAAGTTATGTTCTCAAAAAAACAGCCACAGAGAGGAAAAACATCAGTTTTTCCTAACCTAAAGCACATTGAAGGACCAATACCTCAGTCACCACTGTTTGATCAAGTGGTGAAATCTCTGCCTGTTTTAATGCCATGAACTTAGTACGCAACCTCTCCACTTTAAACAGAGTGGTGAGACTGCATCTACGCATGTATCTAGCGCATAAGAGGACATTCTGTTCTGAAATTGCACAGATCACTCGGCCTCTTCAACCTTTAAGGTTGAACCCTGAAACCTCTTAGTTAAGAGATGGCTAAAACCCACACCTTGACTATAGCCTTGTCTGTACACAACAGAAGAGCAAAAACAAATTCTGAGGCCAAGTGGCTCAGAGTACCACAAATGCTTGGTTTTTTGAGCCTTAGTATTCACACAGCTCTTTCTGTAATGTTACTCATCCCTAATTCTTTCCACAGATCTTCAGACCAAAATTATACGACACTTCTATTAAGTTCTCCCTCCTAAGGGCACTTACAGTATGACATGGACATATTGGTTTAATTGTTTACACAACACCAGTGTTTTAAATCAAGGCTTATTTTGAAGACCGAAGATCAAAGATCTCTAAACCTCAACATTTTCAATCCAAATATTTTGCTAGAAGAGTAGTCTTGTTATTTCTTTTTTTTTTTTTTTAAGGATATTGCTTTTGTTTCTGCAAGTGTGGTCAGAAAAAAAAAATAACTACAATTTACTGAGCTCCTGGGAGGAAATCTGAAAGGCAAACACAAAGCAAGCAGCACAGTTGTAGGAGCCTTTAACTACTTTGTCTACTCTTTCACAATTCTCTTCTTTTTTTTTTTCCTGCCTATATAATTATAGTATAGCAGCACACCAATTCAAACTTACACTCTGTCTTGTCCGAGTGTAAACAGTCTGTCAGAAATTAAATTTCTTGAGATCAAAGAGAACAGCATCTGCTCTTAACTACTGTTAATTCCTTTTGGAAATTGTACTTCTCATTTTTCCATTTTCAGCTCTAATGGTTTTAAACTTCTTTCTGTAAAATAAAAATTACAATTTACATGTGTAAATGTAATATTGTTTAGGAATGTTTGGGGGTTTGGGCAAAAACCCTAAAAATCAGAAGGAAGGTGGGGTCCCGCTTTCACAGTCTGTATTCATACTGAAAGTCAAGATCAAGCAAGCTTTTGCTCTTCACCTCTAGTGGAGGTTTCCATCCTTCCTGATCTGGCCCTAGGTAACCACTTGGCAGCTTGACCATCTAGCCAAACTCCCTACCTGACACTATCTCTAGAGCAGGATGCTGCAGGGATGTCATACTAGTCACTTTTACTTCAGATCCCATTTCTAGGAACTGGTCTCTTCTGCCTCCACTTAAAAGTTGCATTGTGATGATTCTGAAATGCATTTCTCAGGTAAATGAGAACCTTTTCAGTGCCTTTCCAGGAATATGTAAAGTTATCATGACTTCACTCAATGCTTTCTGCTTGTGGAAAAAAGTACATGCTTTTTCAGACCTGTCCAGTCCATATCTTTTCAGAATGAGGAGACTAAAAAGTTCCTGAGGCCATTTCTGGTCCAAGTAGCCAATTCCTTGTACAGTACAGGAACCTCTCTTTCCCTCCTCAGGTACACACCAGTCTAAACTATGACCAAGTGCACTCTGCCTACATTGATATATTAAATACTGTCCTATTTCAAGTTTCCAGTGCCAGAGTAAGTTTGTAAATGATTTGGGGAAGTAGAACTTCACACACTCAAAGCAATACTTTGCACCAAGCACAATTAGAATTTAGGGCCATGGTAACATTCAGAGGTAGTGATAGACAATTGCCACTAGTCAGATATACATTCTCTTCTCCTGACAAAGCATTGCCACATCTTTATGAGATGCTGATGCCTTGCCTGAGACAAATATGAGAATTCTGCAGCACAAAACCAGCTTGGTTGTCAATGCTCCTAAGGAGATGGACCATGTTCTGCCTGGGTGTCTGCAGGAACACTCAGCATGAGAGCTAGCCCTTAGCTGTGAAGTGCTGCTGTGAGTTTTCGGGACAGCAAGTTCTCTCTGACCAGCAGCACAAGCAAATTATTCTATAGGATTTATCTGATGCCTGAAGATCTATCCTGTGCTGGTGGATGGTCAGGCTGTGTGTCCAAAGCTCAAGACTTTCTCCATGGAGAGAAGACAAGCTGGGCAGTGCTGTGGCTTAAGCCCGTCCCTGAGTCAGGACACAAATGTACCCGGTGAAGCTGAGCCAAGTCCTGACTTTCTCACACCTGTCACTGTCAGCCTTGATTTAAACACACGGGGTTTGCTGCAACAGTCGCACTTTGTTAACCAAAGATTATTCCAGAAAGTGCATTAGCAGTAACCATTTAACACAAATACTTTGAGGCCTTCCATCAGGGAACATAATAAAAGTAATTGGCACTCACAAAGCACTTTACATTTCCAAAGGGCGGTGAAACCATTAAGTATCATTAAATGTATTTTATAGATAGAACACAGGGAGGTTAAGTGCCTCATCCAGGAGGAGGCAGGATTAGGACAGAGGTGTCTCAGCACACTCTGTCATCCTTTCAACCACAAAAATCTTTTGAGTTGAAGACTCCTTGAGCCCAAGTGAAAATTCCATTTCTTGCAAATCAGTAAAGGTAAAAAAACCAAAAAAACAGAAGCAATTGAACTTTTCTCAGCGAAAAAGCAAAAAGAAGCTTTATGAAGTTAGATTTGGGGTAAAAATTGTTTAGAATGTGGGCAGAAAAGTTGGATGCAGGGAAGTACACAAGTATTAACTTTGATTAGTCTCATTAATCTAGGCAAGGTAACAATCTGTACAGAACAAATATTAGGCTGACATTTTCCTCATCCTCTTAACAAGCAGATTAAAAAGTTATTAAAATAGGAATAAATATTGCTAATAATAATTGTAACAACAACTACTGTTTAAGATTACTGTAAGTGAAGGTTGCCTGGTAGTATGCAAGTGAAAGCTTATCCTATTTGTATTGTAAAGCAAGAAAGGATACATACACATATTTTCTTTATAGAAAATAAGCTCTTCAACTAATCAATAAAAAGTGATATTTGTTACCACATGGAAAATTCTTGCAGCACTAAATTGTTATTTAAGGCATGTTAATGATAATTCCTTCCTGGACTGTAATCCAGATGTCTGAGACTCAGGGTACACTCTGACAACAGTAAGATGTTACTTTATGGTTCTTTTAGCACTGAGAGCTGTGCCATTTCTCAGGAAGTTCAGGATTGCAAATAAAAGCCACAGGACACTGTCTGCTTATTGAGAAAGGAACAGCAGCTGTTCCTTCTTATTTTGTGTGTAGGAACAGCCCATTAGCTGCACGTGAAGGCTTTTCTTTGAAGGTTGTCCTCTGAATTTTTCCCTGGACAGGTGAAGAAAGACACCACACAAAATTTATTAGCTGCTGACTAAAATAGATGGTATGAGGTAATACATCTTTTATTTATTGTCTCTGCAACAGTTAGTTACATTATATTATAAACTTATACTAGTACTCAGGCCAATTGCAAGTAGTTTGGAGGGTTTTTTGGGGATTTGTCATTTTTGTAAGAGGTCACAGCTATGCAAAATGTTTTCCATCAAAAGCAGATGCAGCTAAAATAATTTCTGGGGCTGGTTATGCATTCTTAACTGACTTACGAACTCAAAAGACAGACTCATAAATACAAGCTGTCCTCTCTACTTCATTCTTTCCCTTCCCCCCCTTCCCCACCCAAATAGGGCTGGCGCACTGCTGGTCTCTTCTGCTGGTTTAATTGTTGAGACCATTGGTGAAATAACCTGTAAAAAAGGAGAAGCGAAAGCAACTGGTGAGCAGTTAGGGAGCACCAACCACCTCGGAGAGTTTACACTTTGTGCATATTTGCCCTAAGACTTGAGGTCATATTCAGCATGACTAGGATTTTTCTTTTTTCTGCTCAGTTGCATCCAAGACAGTATGAGGTTTTCAGCATTTGTTTGACCTCCTCTCTAAAGTACCAGGCTAGGCTCCAATCACAATCTAAACCAAATGGAAGTGATGGTTTTGTGGCTGTCAAAAAAAAAATCATTCGAGGCAAAAGGTCTTATTAAGCAATCACTCTTTGAGCAATCTCTTTAAGCAACCACAGTTTTCAAGTAAACATATAATCTCGAGGGGACAAAAGGAGGCAGACTGAGGGAGAATCTTTCAGAGCTTTTTACATGACCCCAGCATGCCCCTGCAAGGTTTCAAATGGTTGATTCAATCCACAGTTACCAGGAGAGAACTTTAAAACCAAAGATCAAAGACTTCCCAGTTGTTTTCCTGTTCTGCAGAGTGTGCCTGCATGCTTTTACTACATCCTCTTACTGCTTTTATCAGCACTGTAGTTGGGAAAGGCACTTTGGATGGGGCAGTGCCCTGATGGTGTCAGTGAGAGCAGCAAGCCAGGGGTGGTTCACATGGAGCCCTGCTGGAGATGACTTGGGCAGCACCACATGCCTGACCCTCACTGCAGCACCACGAGACAGATCTTGCTAGAGGAAGAGGCTCTGGAAAAGCTCAGGGTGGGTAAAGGCAATGCAGATATGTCACATGGTCAAATGGTCATGGGGGGACAGGACAGGGATGGCGAGTGAACAAAACTAGGTTAAAGTGAGCCTGAAGAGCTATTGTACCACAGACAGCTCATTTCTACTGCTCTGCACCTCATTTCTTCCACAAATGTTAGGGTACAAAAATATCTCCATTGTTCCATTTTTAATTTTTTTTTTTGTTCCTATAATTATAGGAGGTATATGAAAGACTTAAAGGTCATTGTAACACAATCAAGAACATTTTAAAAAATATATAAAATTAGATTTGCAAGATAACACAACCAGTGGCCAGCTTCAGCCATACTTCTAAATTAACATTAATTATTTAAATTGAAATTAAGGATTAACCCCATCCTTTCTGACTGTACCTAAAATAACTGGGTTTGTACTTTTATTTACATTAATTCTGTTTAATTCTTTAAGAATTAAAGTTCCACTGTTTCACTTGATATCTCCACCTATGTCTGGAAGCTTTAGAAGTGTCACATTTTAATTTAACACTTTTTTTGACTGCAAAAACTTTCACGTGATGAAACTGGGAGGGCTAAGATCTCCCCTTCTTCATTCATAAAATCCAGTGAACAAGGCACTAAGCTTTTTTCTCCACAGTGTCTCCCACTACTGTGCTCACCACTGAACTCATTAACATTCATTGTAGCAGCATCTAAAATTAGCAGAAAAGAGGATTATTTTGCAAGCTAAGGAAAAGAGGGGGAAACCGTCAAATTTATAGTGAACTAGAAGATTAAAACTGCTTCAAGACTACAAATAGGAATTTCTCAGAACATAGTGTGCTGTACCCAAGAAATGAGGCATACCTTCAGAGTTCACAGTCTGGTCATTCTTTATAGTCACCAGGATATAAAACTAGCTTCACTAATGCACCTGCATCAATTTTTTTCCTTCAGACTGTTCACTTTTAAAGCATTTTTTCTGTCTATTGCACTTACATATGAGTAACAGAAGCTGTATATATTTATATGTGTACTTCAGCATCCATTACATTGCCTGGTACCTAGATCAAAACAGAAACACAAGCACATATAAACGAAACATCAAATGTTTCTTTTCCCTCCTATTCCTTTCGCCCCTAGATAACTGGTTTTGAACAGAACCCAATCTCTAAAAACTTGTCCAAGAAATTTTGAGGATGCATCAAAGAGAGGAAAGACAGCAAAATTAATTGCAGCAATTTCCTTTAACCACTACAAGAAGACTATTTCAGCAGCTGTGTGGGAGTGTCATTGTAAGACAGAGCATAGCAATACTTTACAGGGAAAGCAAGACACTGGAATGCAGCTGGCAATTTGTATTAATCTTCTAGTGCAGGGAGACCTAATAAGTTATCAAGCAACATGTTTCCACAAAACTCATCATTGTCTTAAGCCCCTTTTCTTGCACTCTCCCTCAATGGGTAACAAATCCAAGGCACCCTCGGGAAACTGTGACACGTTCCATGGAGCAGGCTCAGGGGAGCACACAAAACACAGGTGTTGCACTGGAGAACAGGGACCTTGACTCACGCTCCCATACTGCCTGCTGAGATACGTGCTGAGGCTGGAGCTGGTTGGAAGCGCTCTGACAGAGCGTTTCGCTTTGAAAAGTGACAGCTGGCAAGTTTAAAACACTCTGGGTGACATGTCAGATTTTAAAAAATGAAAACAAACAAATAAAAAGAGGTTGGTTCTTATATGGAAACACAGCCTCCTTGCCAGCACCTCATCTTACTTTTCAGCACTCTACCAGATACCTATTCCTACTCAACAATGTAAAAAGAAATATAGAACCCTTTTCCCTAAAAGAGTCTTTTTATTTTAAACAGTGCCTGAAATATTTGAAATTTTATTGAAGTCTATTCTTTCACATTAAAAAAAAAAATATTTTACCCAAAAAGGCTATCATCTAGCAGAAAGTTTAAAAAAATTCATTTTGTACAAAGTGAGAAAGTTTATTTTTTTACTGTTTGTATCTGCCATGAAACAAAGAAACTAATTATTTACACAGTTCTGATGCTGACATCAGGAAAAGCTTTGGAACAGTGTACAAACTCATCCAAATGACCAGATCTATAAACTTATTTGGCATCCTTTGACAGAACTGGAAAATTGCATGGAATCCCACTACATTAAAAAATATCACTGTAATACCTTATAACAAGTACAATATCAGAAATTAAAGATTAGAAGAAAAATATGTAACTTAAATTTCGAAAAGTTTTCCTTGGAATTATAATTTGATATTTTTTCTGACTTGTAAAAAGAAGTAGAAGTTTTCATCTTTCTTATTTCAGAGACATTTTAAATTATTTTGTTTTTCCTTTTTTCTTTCACATGCATATGAAATGAAAATATGAAATGACAGACTCCTTATGGATGGGAATAAAACTTTGGCTTGGATGAGGAAGTAGAATCACTTCACATGGTTCAGGTATAGTTTAGGAACAGCATCACCATACTGATCCTTGAAGCACAGTTTGGATCACATAAAGAAGATTGTTTCAGGCTGACGTCTCCTATCCTCAGAGGCAGAACTGTGCTTGGTGTAGGAGCCCCCAGGCATCAAATGCCACCTGATTGTTACAAAAATTTTGTTGCCCACTTTTCATGATATCCAAGAGGTTATGGGTTCCTGTTACTCACTTCTACAGCTCATAAATGTTTACATTCTCCCATGGGTGCCATGAGAAGAGCTACCAGGATGAGATGAAGTCATGCAGTAGCCGCAGCATTGACACAACCAAAATAGGTCACACAGAATTTATGTTGCACTATAATGGTAAAAGGCAAACTTCTGAACAACTGAGCAATAGATAGAAAATATGAAGCAACACTGTGGTGAAAACTTGTCAAGGCAACACAGCATTCTAACTTCCATTACCCTAAATATGTGTATTAATGATCTGACAGGCCAAGAAAGCAATGAGGCAGCAAAATATGAAGATGGCAGAAAATATGATAACTTAATCAGAACAAATAAAGCAGGAATTTCAAATATACTCAGAGAAGTGAGTTACCTCCTAACCGTGCTAAGTCTGGAATCAACCCAATTTTTAAGCATTTTCAGGCTTCATTTTCACAGAGACAGTCAAAATATGAACTAAGGAAGAGGGATGAACTCGGATATTCAAAAAAATAGGAAAAAAATCTTGATATTATTGTCTTATACATACACAAAAAAAGGTAATTTGGAGTGTAAAATACAGCATCTTCAAACACATTTAAATATAGTCCTATTCTGATTAAACATGAATTATTAGGAAGCTGCTCAGAGACTCAGAAGCCAAGAGACTCTAAGGGTCCAAGAGGCTGCGAGCTTGTTAAGAAGGGGGGGAAAAAACTCATCAACCTTATACTGAACTACTTCTGACATCCCATTAGTAAATAATTTCAGTCATACACCAACATGAAATCCACTAACATGAAATTGCTTACAACCTCCACATTATTTGTAAATAAAATAACTCATGGAAAGCTGGTAACAGTTATTCACTGTCAGCTGAAGAAAAGCAGACCTGCAGTGATGGATTTTTACCAAAACCTCTCAGAAGCCCTATTTCTGATAAATAAGGTACAAAAAAAGCTCATCTAGAATCTAAAAAAAAAGAGCACTCTGACTGCACTTTCTGCTGAAATTAGGCAGTAAAGAAAAATTTTTTTGTGTTGCCTGGCACTATCTCATTCAAATATTCAAATGTGTGTCCATTTAAACACCTGATTAGAAGTGTAATCTTGAAAAAACCAACAAAAAAAACCAACAACAAAATCAACAACTTAAGAAGCTCAAAATACAACCAAACCAAGAGGACAAGGAAGAAAGCAAACAAAAAGCAGAACAAAAAAACCTTAAATACATGAAGTAGCATGCAAAAACTTCTGCAAAATATAAGCCACTTTTTTGAGAAGAGAAGCATACTGGCAAGGCATAAAGCAGGAGCATAATGAGCAGTATAAAAGAAAGAGCAGTTTAAATTCATATTTCTGCCTCTAGGCTAAGAATTTTCACATTGGGAGCTGGGGGTGGGGGGTTGGTTCACAACAGGGATATTTAGTGTGCTTCATAGATTTCCCAAGCAGCAGATAAAATCCTGAGACACCAGTTTAAGAATGGATTCACTGTGGCACATTGTAAGAGAGTTCTACATAAGTGACACAGGGAGGCATTGGCACAGTCAGCACTTCCCTGTGGTAAAGCAAAATTCTTCCCAAAAGGTTCAGTATAAAGGAATATAACCCTAAATGTTTACCTGGGGGTGGGGGAGGAAGATACATTTGGTATTCATATTGGAGCCAGTGATCCTCCATAACTGTGCTTATATGAATACCAACGGGGGAAGAAATGGAGTCACAAGTTGATAATTGTGATGGCTTTTCATGGGCAGCTCTTCTGTGTCAGCTGAGAACTGTGTACTGGTTTTAAAATATGCGAGATGTTAACCAATTAATGCCAGTGTTTAGTCCCATCATCACCAAATAAAGTATACTAGAGCTTTCCTTTTCCACAGACATTGCAAAATCCACTCTGCAGAAGACTGAGAGTCAACTGCTGATTCTGCAAAAGGCTGCCACATGCTTCTGTCACTTCAGGTCACTATTTACTAGCTGTACAGTGCAAACTTGGCCCAAAGAACTTCCAGAAGAATTTACTGCCTTCCTGGAAGAGAAAGCAAAACAACAAAATTTTAAAAAATATGCACTAGAACTGGCAACCAACCAGACAGTCTTTGCCTTCTGGGAAGTAAAGCAACTTTTAGCCTGGGGATAGAGGCTAAACAAAGACCCTCTATGAACAAGATACATCTTGAGTTGGGGGGTGCTACCTCTTATCCATGATTCTCTAACCCCTCACAGCTCTGGCACAGCATTACAGTTTTTGCTGCAGATGAAGTAGGAACATGCAAAGTAGGAGACAAACACCTACTTAGGCAAACAGGGTAAAGACTGTAAATGGTGCCAGGAACTAAAAGATTCTTGCCCTTTGTACAGGAGAGACTGGAAAAGACTTCTCTGCATAAAAATAAATTAAATTAAAACAAAGCTTGCTCTACAATTGTATGTTACTATTGGCAGTGTAGATACATTAATATTTCTTTCTAGCCCTGTCACATTAATACTTGCCTATTCATTCATGATATACTGTCAGACCTTCCCCCCACCATTTCAATGGCCTTGACTATTTTATGAGTTGAACTGGGGATCAAGTTATTGGAAACTCAAAACACACACCCAAAAGATTAATTTTTGACCCAGATAAATCCCTGTACTTGAACAGCTATCCCAAGACAGGGAGAAGTACAAATGTAAGAACTGTTCTAGCCAGCACTGCAACTGGAATAAATACTTGTGAAATTACAATCTTACAGAGTACAGCCTACAAATATTTGTGATACTTATAAGATATACTACCTTATAGCAATCAGAGGAGATTTCTATAATAGGTCAGACACGGAGTATTAATATAAGAGTTTATATTATATGGCAATGTTGTAATTTTAACTCTACTCCAGTCAGCTTGGTTTTTTAATATAATGATCACACCCAGTCAGAGACTGTTCAGGGTTTTAGTAAACACCTGTCTCTCATGCCAGCAGCCTGGATAGCCACTTCTGCAACAGCTGCTGTTCCTTAGTAAACAAATAGAGAAGATGCTTCATTAGACTATTGATAAGAGTTAATATTCTCCAGGAACATTTTAATTAGCCAGCCTCTACCACTTTCCCTATCTTTGTGAACCAAAGTAAAATTAGATTTCTTGAATTTTGTTTTTCCAAATCAACTTAAACACCCCAGAACAAAATTCCATAGGGAGCACAACACATTTAGCCTATAAGCAAGATTTTGAATGGTACTTTTCCCCTCACCTGTATATGAACCTGGGTTCTGGGTCTTAAGACTTCCTACTGCACTTTGTTCCAAACCAAAAATCTTAAGCTGAAAAGAAAAATTCTGATATGAATTTTCTTTTCATGAGATCAGTCTGCTCTCAAGGAATACCAGATAGCTGCAAGAATCACTGGGTACCTCTGACAGCCTGAGCACTGCCTCTCTCTGGTGGGCAAAGGGACTGGACACTGAATCCAAGTCAAGGTCTTTATTCCTCCCTTCTGTATCCAGGACTCCTCAAGAGGCTTAAGAAGCTTTAAGTGTAGACCCAGAGTCTAAGTACAGTGATAAATATTTCACTTCTATCTCCCTGCTCCAGACTGTGGCAGACATTTCTTACAAGCAACAGAATTTTTCATAAGGAACAGAAGGCAATAGTTCCTTATGGACACTCCAAGCTGAGCACAAACTCCTGGAGGAACAAGGCAATTGCAGATTTCTCATCTCCCATTCCACTGTGGGATATTCTTTATCTTGCTTACACTAGTTTAAATTCACAGCAGTCCATAACTAGCATGCAGACAAAACAACATACTCTTTCTACACATAGTTCATTTCCCGGAGAGATAATCAAAGAAAACAAACGAGCTGGTAACAGATGTGTCATATAATGCACCACTGCAGCAATACAGACAGGGTAAGAGCCCATCCAGAAGTTATCGGCAATAAATCTTTCCTAATTAGTTCTATGTAACTTTAAAACTCCTATATATCTAACATGAGATTTTAGTGAGTGACTCACTTGAACAGAAAACTAATACAAATTATATTAAAATAACCTCTAAACTGGAATTACAGCTGACTGTGCTCAGAAATGCAGTACTAGAGAGAACTTAAAAGAATTAGGTTGAAGTCATTAAACATCAAGTTAAAAGGGCCAATTTGTGTGAATTATGTGAACAAGAAACAATGGATATGTGCATATGCACATGCATATCGCATCAGTGCTTTCCAACAATCGCATATTCTTTTTGCAAATTATTTTAAGAAATAAATAAATCAGGAGGGATCATTACTTACTGTTTACTTAGAGTAGAAATTAACGAGCGTTTCTTGGAAAGCTCCAGGGTTCAGCATAGCTGAGGACTCTAAGACAGATATGTTCATCCAAGAGTGAAAATTATTTATCAGCTAAAGAAAAATAGCAAGAAATGTTTCTATAGATGGATCATATCTTTTAAATAAAGAAAATATTACAGTTTAATTTCCTAATGTTTTGGTTAAAAAATGCAAAGATTGTTACTGTGAATGCTCATTTTTGCCTTTCCATTTGCCAAGACCAATAGAATTTAATCTTCAAACACACTGTCAATTAAACTTGTACACTACTGAATGTCCAGTGAACTCCAACACATTAGCAGTTATTTTTAAGAGAATGTTACTCTTGCTTACCTGTTTGGTGTCACTTTTCTTCTATCAATATATGTCAAACAGGTAAGCAAGATTACTCATAGTAGATAAATTTTGGTTACTAAATATAGTTTTTGGAGCCATCTTGTTGGGAAGTCCAAAAATTCAAATCTTTGAAATCCAAATATTTCTTACTCTGAAAAGGCATGAATAGGATTAGCCTTGCTCAGCACTGAAAGTTTTGATTTTAAAACCACTGTGTACAGATGGAACTATGACTCTATAATTTGTGGAATAGCAATCTTCAAAAAAAATTTTGCCTATTAGTTTGCATAAGGGCATCAGCTGATGTACTCTTCAGAATCTCTATCTTCTTCTGGACAATGAAATAAAATCTGGGAAGTACATAATTAGCTTCAGGAATTTGCAAAGAAAAAAAAAAAAGAAATGTTGCAAGATAAGTTTAGAAAACTCTCAAGGATATATTTCTGAGCTCACTTGAAGGTTCTCTGAAGAAATATTCTAAATGGCTCTCTAAAGAAATACTCTAAGTGGTATTCTAACTACTTTGCCTGTCCTAACTCTGTTTTCCTTGATTGAAATTTTATGGAAATACAATGACGCAGTTTGAACACATTCTTTTAATGCCTATTGCCAGGAAACTCCTGGGGAAAGAGTGGGACAGAAAGCTGGAACACTATGGCTTGGAAGATGAAATGGGAAAGAATTGTGTGTAAATCACATTCCAAGGCTCTTCTTGTGTCAACAGGAGCAGTCAACAACCAGACCTTTCTACCTGGAAGAGACCCTGAACAAATTACTGCCTTCAGCAGGAGCCCTAGCAATAAGTAAGAAGCCCAGTGTTCAGTTTACTGTTGGCTCATCTGACTAATTCACAGCATCTTTTTCCTCTGGTACTCTTGCCTGTATTCTTTACTTTTTCTCACTGTTGGCGTCTCCCTGTTGCTTGGTCAGCTTGTTCTGATGTATTTCTCTCCCCTTCTATATCCCTAACTCTAGGGTCTCCACAGAGTTTGAAAACCATTGCATTAGGATAACTCTTAAATTTCCAATATCAGAGTTGTAATTCAGACCTCGATACCTTTTTTCTTCTGCTATAATTTTCTTTCAGTCTTCAGCTAGTGAAACCACTGCCTGTATTTTTGTTTCGTTTTGTGTTGTTTATGTTCCTTCCTTATGTTCCTTCTGCTGAATCGTTCCTTCTCAGCTTTGGCTTTTTCCTTTCTGACACAAGCTCCTGGTGCAAATAAAATCTGCCTGTCCTTTAGAATCAACACCTCTACCCCATCTCTCAACAGCAGACCATTGTGTGACTTTGGCTCATCCTTTTCTCTTATTAGAAGTTCTGTACAGTAGGAAATATACATAATTATTTTTTTTTAAGCACTACAAGTTCCTAACTAAATAAGAAATAGTAAGAGATTTTTTTTCATACAGCACCCAGAAGCTGGAGGAGGAGGACAGAAAGGAATGTGGGTTTTTTGGTATTACAAATATAGACAAGAAAAACTGAAGATGCTTCCCAGACTAAGAAAGGGTTGAAAAGCTTTAATTTCATATTCAATGATTTTAATTCTGCTGCCCTCCATAGTCATTCTATTGAATGATACATCTCAATCTGATGTTCAAATTCCAATGTTGTTTACTTTATTCCACTATAATGTTTGACACTTATCTCTTACATTCATGGTAATTAATTGAAACATGGAAATTAAATTAGCAAAAAGCAGCTGTAAAGTAAGATCCAGATGCCTATTTTCATTTCTCTTTTTCTTACAGATTTGCATCCTCTGTTTTTCATCTAAGAAGCAGGGAAGCAGAGTGCCACTTCAATAGATTAAAGAGAAGCAAAGGAGTGGGGTTTTTAATAACATTTTAGAAATCTCCACAGCAAACCTGTTACGCAAAGGAAAAGGGACCATAAAATAGATGTTTTGAAAGGATTATTAAAAACTAACACAGCAATTGCATGCCATTCCTTTTTTTTTAAACAAGTGTAAATTATTGGCAGGACGATTGCTACACTCAGAAACTCTATGAACATTCCTACACCTAAAGGGTTATAAACACATACCACTCTCATCTAAGACTTCATTCCTTCCACTGCAAGCTGACTAATTTTTTTCCAAGCTTTGGTGCCACTAAAGTGCAGTGTAAAATTGTGGCTATTGGTCTTTTTACACACTGTTCATGATTTAACAGAGCAGTTTAGAAAGTCAATTAGGAAAACAATATCTTAAGAAAATAGCAACCTCTGTGGCTTTGAAATAAAGAAAAAAAAATCCAAACCCAGTGCCAAAATGTTTATCTCCTCGGTTCGGTGAAGCCATAAAATAAGTACAGCACCGTGAATCATCTCAAAACTTCAAAGCCTGTATGCCCAGTGTACCATTTTAAGGCTATTAAGTTGTACAGCTACTGTAGTAAACAGTTATACAAGATTGTAGCAGCACTGCCAAAGATTTCACCCTTGCAACAAAATTTCCTTAAAGTTACACTCTTTACCATGAGCTCACTGCATAAACTCTAAGGTGTCTTTCCTTCTCAAGAGATTCTGCACCAAAAATGTTTGGTTGATCACACTGAAAATGCCAGCTTCATTTAGAAAATACAGTACTCCACATAAGACATTAAACTAAATACACAGTAAAGGAATAATGAAATACAATAAATTCATTCCTTTGACATAACAGCATTTTTGTAGAAAAGCAGAGTACTGATTTTGCTCATTTTATTAAAGACTATTCTGAATGTGGTACTATATCTCCAAAATGTTATGTCAGTCAAGAACATAAGAAGGCATATCTTTCAGGAATATGTGATTCAGAAATCATCTACACTGATACCTTGCCTACATGTGATTTTAAATTATTTCTCTCAATTAAATTGTAAGAGGCTCAATTTACATGTAAGGTCTAGCCCACCACAATCTGTTTGCACCCAAGTCATGTGCGGCTGCCAGCTATTCCAGCTGGCTGGGGCAATCAAAAGACACCTTAACTTGGTTCTGACCTTAGATAAAAGTCATGTTATATCTATGTATTGAAGATATGGTTTGAGGTTGTGCATAAGAAGCTGCCACAAGTTCTCTTTTCCCCAAAAACTGGTTAACACCACAAAGTTTGCAGAGCCAGTTTAAGCAAGTTTGAACTGATGCTAAATTAGTTACAATGATTGAGACCAGTTCTGACCTTCCCAATCAGGGCATGTCTGCAAAAGTACTCATCTCATTTTGAAGACTTTCCTCATCATTTCTTTATAACAGATCTCTGCCTACATTATTTTACATAGTCTATCACAAATTACATTTTATTACTCCATTTTGTAAAATAGTTTCACTTTTATCCAACACATATAATTAACTGTTTCTTTTTTCATGCCCACCCATTTATATCAACAGAAAAATTGCCTAAAACATATTCTTTAAAGCCTACGCAGCAAAATAAAGTCCATAAACATCCCTGAAAGTCTTCACACCTTGTTGTAAGCTGTATCTTCATTGCTTTTTTCTATGTTAATATATTTTTTTTCCTTCCTCAAAAAATGTAATCTTTTTAGATTTCTGTAAAGCTTTCAAAACACACAGTATTTTCAATACTCACGGTATGCTTCTGGACAAAATATCCAGCACAAAGCTGTTTTCATACTTTAGTTCAAAGATAAGTAATTACTTTTATCACAAAAATTTCATTTCATTGATTATCATTCAAAAATTAAAATATGAAGATGTTCTTCCAAAAARGTATTCAGGCTTCGATAACCAATTTAGTTTTGGGGATGGGGCATAGGCTGAAATGTGTGTGTGGGTTGTACACAGGAATTGTTTAAATTATGTACTTTGTAATATCATGTAGTGGGTGAGCACCTGGTTTATGAGTGGGGCACAAAGGGTCACAGTGAATGGGGTGACATAGGGCTGGCAACCTGTCACTAGCGGGGCTCCACAGGGCCCTGTGCTCTTCAACATCCTCATAAATTACAGTAATTTCACAATTCTAAGCTGCACCATTTTGACTAAAATTTTGCTCCAAACCCAGAAGCGTGGCTTGCACTCAGGAGCGACTAATATATGAACAAATTTTGGAAATTTCCTAACCCGGCAGTCCAAGCCCACAGCAGCCCCAAGCCGAGCTGGAGCCCGCCCAGCCCCAGGTGGCGGGGCAGGGGAGGTACGGAGGCAGCAGTGGCCGGGGACACCCCTCTCCCTCTTCCCGGTGGCAGTGGCAAGCGGGGCCGGGGCCGCTCCTGGGCAGCCGCCCCAAGCAGGTAAACCCCGCGATCCCGCGACTCTGTAACTAATTGGCAACTCTGTGAAAGTTGCACGTGGATCCTCACTGTGAACAAAAGTGCAGCAAATAATCTGGTGCGGTTTATATATGGACAAAGACCTAAATGTTGCTGACACCTGGAGCTGCGGTTTATAATCAGGTGCAGCTTGTAATCGTGAAATTACTGTACTTGGACGCAGGACTGGAAGGGACACTGAGCAAGTTCACAGCTGATGCAGAGCAGGGAGGAGCTGCTGACTCCCTTGAGAGTAGGGAGGCTCTGCAAAGAGATGTAAAGAAATTAGAGAGCTGGGCAATCACCAACCGTAAGAATTTCAACAAGAGGAAAGTGTCAGATTCTGCACTTGGGATGGGACAACCCTGGCTGTACAGACAGACTGGGGAATGAGAGGCTGGAGAGCAGTGCCATGGAAAGGGAACTGGGGGTCCTGGTCCATGGCAAGTTGAACACGAGTCAGCAGTGCCCTGGCAGCCAGGAGGGCCATCCCTGTCCTGGGGGGCATCAGGGACAGCATCACAGCTGGGCAAGGGAGGGGATTGTCCTGCTCTGCTCTGAGTTGGAGCAGCCTCACCTCCAGTGCTGGGGGCAGGTCTGGGTGCCACAATATAACAATATTAAATTATTAGACAGCATCCAAAAAAGGGCCCTGAGGATGGTGAAGGGCCTTGAGGGGAAGTCCTACGAGGAGCAGCTGGGGTCACTTGGTCTCATCAGCCTAGAGGAGACTGAGGGGAGACCTCACTGTAGTTACAGCTTCTTGTGAGGGGAAGAGGAGGGACAGGCACTGATCTTTGTGGTGACAGGATCCAAGGGAATGGCCTGAAATTATGTCAAGGGAAGATTTAGGTTGGTGTTAGAAAAAAGTTCTTCACCCAGAGGGTGGTTGGGCACTGGAACAGACTTCCCAGGGAAAAGGTGACAGCACCAGTGTGACAGAGCTCAACAAGCATTTGGACAATGCTCTCAGGCACATGGTGTGACACTTGGGGATGGTGTGCAGGGGCAGGACTTGGATCCAATGGTCCTTGTGGTCCTTTCCAACACGGCATATCCTGTGATTTTGTGATCATTATGAAATGTGATTTGAGCTCAGGCACTCATGAAGACTTTACTCCTTGCTTTACCTACATGTAGGTAAAGTAACTGCACAATGTTCCCAAGGCTTGAAAAGTGTGTTTAGGGGAAGCTGTTTCTTGCAACTGCTTTTTTTCTACTTCTAAAAAGGACATTCACTTTTTAGGAAAAAATAATATATCTTTACCCTTCATCCTGAAGCTGGAAGCCCTAGTAAACTAGCTGAAAAAATAATTGAGTGGATTTCCACAATGCTGTTACACCAAATACTTAACAGAGAAAAGTTATTCAGTTCCTCTGTTCATGCATAGCATATGCAAAAATCCTCTCTGATTAAGCTGTATAGTATCATTCCTAGTAATAATGGAGTAGTCAATGGCAACGTACTGTGGGAGTAAAAATATGATTTATATTGTCAGACACATTTCCATTAATGTATAAGTATTCCCAGTATATTCCAGCAGAAGAAAACTCTGCCAAGCAAGGACTCAGTCTTTGAAAGGTGATCAATATTTCTAAAATTTAATATTAGCAACTAGATACCTCCAACTTTTCATAGGGACAAAATAAGAGATTAAAAATATATATATATTTAAGCACCTAGATCCAAATTCCTTATTCTCAGAGGCCCCAGTTATAGAGGTGGGTAAACAATTGGACCTGAATTCTTTTAAGTCAACTTTTTAAAACTGTTTAATTTCTGCTTTTGTTCATACATACTGCTGTCCAGGCCACAACATCAAGACCCAGCTAGGTGGCCAGCACTTTCAGAACCCCTAAACTCTTTTTTTTTGTCTGTCCTGCTTTAGGTATAATTGTTGCTTTCCTTTGGTATAATTGTTTGTACAGTGCCTAAAAGATCAAACTATGACTGGGACAGGATTTTTGTTTTTGAATTCTAGCTGAAGTTCTACAGTTCTGTATAAAACCTCACCTGCTGGAGTACTTATTAATGGATATCCAGGGCCAAGTCACTGTGCTTGGTTTCTCCTTAGGAGTTGTTTTGAGAATTAATGTAAATTTAAATGTAAAAATACTTTGGATATACACAAACAGTTGATAATCTTATACATTTGATTTTCTGGTATCAGATGCGTTCTTAAAATTTGAAGTTTTTATTTGGTAAACCAGACAGTTTTTGATCATTGCCAGTTTCAATTATTTTGTGACAGGCAGTTCTAGAGAGATTTCTGAATAAAAACAGTTCCTGTTCTCTGACAGTGTTGCTTCATTTCCAAACACATTTCCATTAATTACACTCTCAAAATCAAAAGTCATGGAAACCAAATGTTTCCAGTTGGACAACACGTGAATTTAGATTGTGGTATATACATCTTGAAATTAAATTAATTCATTTTAACAGACTCAGACTAATTATATCTCTAAAAATCCATAGAAAGGTAATTTGAATGTATCTGTTTTGATAGTGAATAGCTTTAACACTATGTACATAGGTTCATTTTTCAAAAGCATTTTTGTAACAACGTGGTGCAAAACACACCTAAATTAACAGCAGAACTGCCCTTGCCTTGAACAGACTGTAGATCAGGCTTCAACCACCGTGACTGTCAAGAATAAAATTCTCAAGTGATTTCTTATAAGATACGATGAGAAATGAAATACACAGAGGTTCTCATTGATCATAGCTGAAGCCCACAAACTGACATGTGAAAAGTGGCTGAAAGGGAACCCTTAAGGAGTGGAAAAGACATGGTTATTGATTTACCAGGAACAGTCTTTCCAAGTTTAAATGAAGGAGAACAGAAAAATGGCATAACATGGGTGTAATTCTTTTGAGGTAATGCACTGTGTGAGTGAGAGCTGTGTTAGTTGTCTCTAGCATCCCCTTCCTAAGGCATCTATATAATTTTATTTAAATAAATGGCTACAGTAAAAACTTAAAAGATCAGAATTCCAGTGAATTATGAAGTATAAATTACCATGTATGCCAGTATTTTTACCAAGATAAAACCATGATGTTCAATAAATATTTTATAAATTTTTAAGTCTTACCTTATAAAGAGCATTTGTGTAGACTGAAACTTTGAAAGGTTATGAACTTTAACTATAAAACTACTCATTTAATTTATATTGATTAATTGAACTACATGAATGAATATATAACATACAGTTATTTTGTGTATTTCCCACAATTCTGTAATTCCTTTTGGAAAAAGAGGGAATCACGGTGCACCCCCCAAAAAAAATATCACATAAAAACTGTTATTCTGGATTTGTTTTTCAAACCCAAAATTTATGGAAGATCTGTAATTCACAGTGAAAACTATAACCCAGAAATTAAATAAATCATAGTGATACTTATGAGCTTAGTAGTGAAACTGAATTTATGGCTTACACTGCATATATGAGAGTAACCCATTTTGAAGGGGATCAAAATACTTAACATAATTTGATTAGATCAAATTCACTAGATTTGACCAATAATCTCTTTCAACCTTTAATTTTGCTGAGTTTTGTATGGGGAAAAAAAAAAGGATTTGCAAATAAAAAATTGCCCAACATTCTATAAAGTGGGGAAAATACCTTTTCTTTCCTCAAATAAATATTTCCTCAAAAGTTGCTTACACTGCACTTTAGCATTTTATTGACCAATATAGCATTAACTTTGTTTAATGCTGTAAATTTTGTAAATGTCTTTATACTTAAATGAATAATTTGAATTAAATAAGAATAGGTAGTCAGCAAATCAGTACGTCAGTTTTTTGGTTTATGATCTACAGGTTTTATAGTTGACTAGGGCTTTTTTTCCTTACCTGGAACTCTCTTTGCCCAGTTGATCATGTGTACTAACTCTCTGTCTGCAAGGTTGGTCAACAGGGTCATCATAGAGGCTTCATTGAATGGTCTGTTTGGGTCATATTCAGAATAAACTATGGGTGGCTCAGCTTCCAGCAAGGCACTGACCATCTGCTCTGCCGTCAGAGACAGGGCTGGGCTGTTCTTCTTGTTATGCTTAACCACCAGCGGACTTGTCCAAAGGGTGGGAGCTCGCAGCTCTGTTGAAGAAGCCTCCCCATTCCTGGAATCCTGCTCCTCTCTTTGGCGTTTTTGTTTCATCACTCGCCCACCTCTGCGGTCTTTCCGGATTCCTAGAGACACATAACAATATAATGAACTCCTTTCCTTGAACTTAAGTATTGCATACACTTGGCTTCAGTCAACAGCAGATGCTTTTGATAGACCCAGGCAGCAGAGACTCTTGATTTATTTTCTGTGGACCTCTTCAGAAATTTTACACCAGCAATTGGACAGAAAAACTATTTTATAAAGTACAGTGTCAGGAACTGGAGTCAGTGTCAGTGGCCTCTTTTCCTAAAATTTAGTTGGGCTCACACAGAACTCTAGACTAGTGATACTGTATAGCTGCCTTAGCCCCACAAAAAGAAGTCAGTTATTGGGAATAATTAAATATTTCTTTATAGCCCAAAACTTCTAGCAGACCATTATTTTATAAATTACCAGCAATAAATTAATTATATTGGTGGGTTGGAAGGATCACAGAAGCAGCTCCCAAAAACTCAAAAATAAGGTTTTGCTGAAGGTCACCAATTATTCTAATTAAACATCATCCTATTACTGAGTCTGTGATCTTCATAATTATATAAAAAAACACTCAGGAAAGTTCCCATTATAAGGTGAGTTTATACAGCAATAAAGAATGCCATTTAAGTAGATAAACATAAACATGAAAAGGAGAGATAATTGTGACCTCAGACTCTAATGTGGGAGACCTACTGTCAAAAGGCTGAAATAACCACAACAGAAACCACTACTGTCATTACTGCACATTTCTGCAATGTGCTTTGCACTGTGTGACCCCGAACCTTGGGATATTATCAAGTCAGCCATACCAACTCAAACAACACAAGACCTTTGCAGTGGAACAAAATCTCCCTTTGTGGAAAGGTTACAAGAAAAATATAATGATAAAGATCATATGGACTCCAACTATAAAGGGAAGGTTAAGTCTGGCTCTAAGTGGAGGAGTAACAGGCATTTTGAGACTGAGTCAAAAACTTAAATCCATCATCAAGTGGAGGCAAGGGAGGACAACCAAGTAATAAGGAAAGCACACAAGGAATTAATATGAGAAGGCAGCTTTGGATGCAGCTTATTCTCATGCAATAGAAAAAACCACCACTAGTCCCATCTTGAAATGCAAAAGTGTCTACAGAGAACAAAGATGCAAGCCATTCAAAAATGGGGAAGAGAAAACATTTAAAACAACAAAAATGCAAGCACTCAGTACAGGTCTTTCTAATGGTGGCGGAAAGGGAAATGCAACATTTGCTCAGCTCTCTTCACACCACAAAATTTTAAACATTATGAGCCCAGTCTTGTCAGTGGCATTTTCATCTCACATACAACATGCTGTCATTTAAATGCTGGACCACATCAGCAGGTGCCCTTTCCAGCCTCAAAGAAACAGGGAGAATCTTTAAATCTCTTTTTCTCTTTCTTCAACTATGGTGTGATTTTCACTGAATCAATATTTGGAGATTAGGCATTTTATGTTTAATTCATTCAAAATCTAGTGGGCTTTGCGATTCTATTCCATTAATCTACTCAGATAAAGGGAGTTCAGTAAATCTTTCATCACTCCTATTACTTAACCTATCTATGTTTTCCTATTCACTAAACTATTTCTAAGCCAAAACTTTTAAGTRTGTTGCTGTTCCCATTTTTCATTCAGCAATACCAATCTTTCCTACCACTAAACAGTTTCTGTTTGGAGCGAGATTCTTGCTATTCAGAAAAAGAAAAGTTTTAATCTGGCAAATTGTCATCATAGAGAGATATTCTCACTGGTAACTTCCTTGCAGTACTCAGCTGCAGGCATGCCCTATCTGTAACAGATATTTTTTGTTGTATGCTTTGTATAAATTTAATGTTTTTGAATTAAAATTGCCCAGTGAAACATGTAAATATAATGACATGAACAAGCCCACCTGGCTCACAGAAACTAAGGCATTTTTTAACTTTCTTACATTCCAAATTTTACAGCTGCTCATCTAGAAATTTTCTTCCAAAGAGAAAGCATCATTGGGGTCTGGGGTGCTCAACATACCCATAAACAAATAGGCTGACATAATTCATAAACGAGAAGTTTGGGTTAGAAAAATACTATAAAAACATCAGATAAGTTTAGAAAGTAAATAAAAGGCTAGAAATTACTAGGAAAGCAAGGGAGGACAGAACAACTTCATAAATCACAGAGTTTATTATCGTGAGGCACACTACAGTGAACACTGCATGCAGTTCTGTTCTTCCCAAATAAAAAAGAGATATAAAAATAAATGAAAAAGGGATAAGAGGAAAACAAATAAGATGATTCAAAATGTGAAACAACTTTGGTGTAAGAAACATCTAAATTGACTTTATCGGCTTGGCCTGCAAGCCAGATCCAAAACTATAAAATCAGGAACTGCAAAAAGATGAGTAAGGTACAAAACACTGAAGCTTCTCCTCTAATATAGGAAGGTTTCAAATGAAAATACCCCATGAAAGGTTCAGGAAGACAAGAAGAGGTTCTCTTTCACACCATGGAGAAAGAAAACTGACAATGTGAATAAATTAAAAGGTGGTATAATTAGAAAGTTGTAGGCCAAATGAGATAGACAACAGAATCCATTAAATGTTAATAAATTTAAGTAGGGCAACTTCACCATGTTATGCCTCCATCACACAGATTACTAGAAGATCAGGGGTTTCTTGGGTTTGCTTTTTACTTAGTCCAGGTCTACCTTGTTAAGTAAAACAAGGATGTGATGAAGATTTTACATTAACAGAAGAAAAGTGGTAAATGCATATTTAGCCTTTTACAAATAAACCAGATGCTGAATAAGAATATTAATTTTATTTTTAATTCATCTGAAAGCCTACCACTCACTTTTCTTCATCTTAGAATGAAAAAAGTGCTTCATTAAGCAAAGCTGAACATAACCAGTTTGGAGGAGATGCCCCACACGAATTTATTTTTTGCTTTTTTTAAAATTTATTTTAAAAAATCTACCAACCAACTGTAGTAATTTTACTACTGGATTTTGTAGAGACTAAGCCTGAAAAAAAAGTCAGTAAATGTATGCATTCCTTCTCTACCACATTACCAGTTTTTATGATCATAGACAGACAGGTCTCTGAATCTGTGTAAGTATCATATTAATCAGAGATTTACAGGACTTAATACCAATTCTTTACCTAAGGCCTGGATAGACAAGCAACAAACTCGTTCATTTTCTTGGACTAAATAGGAGTGAGTAGCTCTCTGAAAAATGCAAGTGCTCCCAAATCTCCTTCAACTTAATCAAATTTTTTCTCTGTTAAAAAGAGATAATAGTGATGCACAGTCATTAATTCCAAAAAAGGCAACTCTATCAAACTACAATTTCCTTGCCAAAAACACAATGATTCTATAAGGGATTTTTAAATATATGAATGCATCAATTTCAATTCAACAGTTCAGCCAATAAAGGGACCTTAATTGTCAAGTGTTATGAAAAACAATATTCTAGCAAAAGTTGAAGTACTATGCTTCTTGCAAAAGCTCTAAAACAATTTCCACTTGAGTTTTAAAGCTTCAAGAGCCAAGATTCCACAGGCAGTTTCATAGAGTTTCATATGTAAATTCAGTCAGATTTTTGGGCATGGAGACAGGTTTCAAAATTGCTAAGTAACCATATAATCAAATCATTAGAACCTGATCCTCAATAAAATTGCATATAGACAATAAAATTACATATGGCACTCCCATGGCAGGGGAGTTGGAGCTACATGATCTTTAACGTCCTTTCCAACTCAAGAATCTCTAAGTGCATGTGTGTGAAAGAAATGTTAACCTTATGAATACTTCCTTAGTGTTGTCCCACGTCACTAAAACAAGACAAAAAATAAATTCTAGATAGCTAAAACAAAAAATCCAAAATTAAAAATGCACTGAATAAACATTGAATCTCTGGCATACAACAGTCTTTTTTTCCTGCCTATTGCTAATAACAAAGTCCCCCTTTTATACTATCAGTATTACATAAAATATTCAAGAATATTTAGAGGAAGAAAAGGAGAAGACCAACTAGAATAAATTTTCTTGGC
>PYHW01010133.1:4517010-4528143 GCA_013186435.1 Turdus rufiventris | reverse complement strand
TTTTTTTTTTTTTTCTTTTTAAGAGGACACCAAAAAGATGGAACTAACATAGGGTTTGAAATCAGTGATGAGTAAATCGTTTACCACCTAACTTCCCAGCCTGGAACAGCCTTTGAACCTGAGGCTCCTCACCCATGCTTCTGCTCCTTGTCGGCAGACCCCAGAGGAGAGACATTTGACACTTTTATATACACGCACAGCCTTGTAGCATTAACAGCCTATAATTTTGACAGTTTGTCAAAAGAGTGTTTCAAATGTGCTTGGAAACACCTTCTCTTCTAAACAGTGTTGTTGCTCTTCAAGACCAACCTACCTCACTGTCATCCTGTTGAAAATTGCCAGAGAGGAAGAATCCCTGTTTTAAAGAGAAAGAATCTCTAGTTTTTTGTAAACAAACCCTGTTTGACAATAAAAGATAATATGTATGTGGTAAATAAAAAATATTATAAAAAAGAAGGTGTCTGTCAGAGAGGAAGAGTCAATTGCCCCGCTGATCATCAGTGTGCTAAGGGAGAATGCACGGAGCACGACATGGCAGAGATGCCATACAAATCCTTTACACCAGTGTTTGCAAAGAAACCAGATTTTCCTATTACATAAACCTACCTTTCTGAAACTGAAGTTGGGTTTGAATAGGCCAGAAATTCAAAAGCCTCTCTTCAAATGTCAAGTATGGGAAGGATTTACTAAACTCTTGGGAGAAGACCTCTGGGGGTGAGTCCAGGCTCACTTTGGTGTCATTACTGCCATTAGCCAAAGTGAGGGACTGCAAAATTAAAACAGTGTGAACAAGCCAACAGTTCCCTTACAGACACAAACCTGAGTGTCTAAGCACAACTGGCTTTAGTATTGTAATGTATCCCAGCATTACGGTCCTTCCAAGGTGATTTTAAAGACTTTTGAGATTTTTGGGAACTTTCCTGCTTGAATCTCTCTACATAAATATATTATTTGGTCACAGAAAAGTAACACCACTTTCCAAATTCAAATTTTATAGCCTAATAAATACTTCTTTTGAATATGATTCAGACAATCAGCTGCTTATTTCATTCCCATTTCTCTTTCGGAAAATGAAACAGCAATGTAAATTGTGCTTAAAACCCAGGTGGGTTGACAATTAGTTTAAATGAGAAACATTGTCTGAAATCTTCTGAAAAGATTAATCAGAATTTATTGTCTAATCTCAAACAGACCTGCCCCAAGTGACAGTGCTTAACAGCCTGGTTTCTGACAATGACATCTAGACACTCAGTACTATAAATAAGTAACAGATTTGTGTTCAGTCTGTGCACCTGGATGTTACAGTCTTTATGACTCCTGAGTGCTGTATGTCTATTTATGTGAGTTTTTTTCAAAAAAAATCTCTTATCCTTTTCCAAACTGGGGTTTATTTCTCCTCTGTAATCAGGACCCTCTTATATTGGAAATTGAGAGAAAAGTCAAAGTGGGGGTTTAGATTCAGATATTCTGTTCAACCCCTGGCTCTGCTACTAGTTTACTCATTGACCAAGTCACTCTACATATCTCAGTGCCCCAGAACTCCGACTAACTAAAATGCAGAACATAAAACTGGTCTTCCATGTGAAGTCTTAAAGACCTGGTAACAAAAAATAGCTGTTAACAAGCAGGCAAATGTCATTGGGGGTCTCTAATGACTATTCATACTGCACAGTTTGAGAACCAATGATCTATTAAATTAAAGGTGCAAGGCATGACTCATCCTAATCTGTATTTTTGTATTCAATCTTTGGCAGTCATAGCACATGTTTTAAAGAGCATCTCAGGACATGTAGAAGTGAAACAAGAGAAGTTCAATTAGTTCATCATTCAAATTAATCCCTTTCAGTGCTGACACTCCTGATAAACTCATACCAAGTTTTGGTTACAGTAAATATAGCAACTGCCCCATTTCTAGACAATATTTATAATGAGCCTTTAGACATTTCCGGGATCACAATAAAGCCTTTAAAGGAGCATTCACTACCTTTACATCAGCCATAATTTGGGAAAGCCAGTCATTTTAGGACGAGTCTGTTGTTATAAATCTCAAAGACAACAAGAAATTTATAACAAGAAATTGTTACATTTTAGAAATCAATTGAGTTAATTGAGTAGTGGAGGTGTGTGGCCTGATATCAGGACTGAGTGCTAGAACTGAACCATAAATGTCTAACCAAGGGAAGAACCAGAATCATACAATCACAGAATCATGGACTGAATTGAGTTGGAGAGGATCTTAAAGATCATCTAGTTCCAACCTCCTTGCCATGCACAGACACCTTTCATTAGATCAGCTTGCTCAGAGCTCCATCCAAGCTGGCCTTGAACACTTACAGGGGTGGGACAATGTCTCTGAGCAACCTGTTCCAGTGTCTCTCCACCACTTTCAGAGAAAAAATTTCTTCTTAATATCTCATCCAAAACTACTCCCTTCCAGTTTGAAACCATTAGCCCTTCTCCTGCCACTAAATGATCTTGTAAAAAGTCCCTATTGAGTTCTCTTAAAGCTCTAGACTCTAGGAATGATTCAAGTAATGAAAAAAGTATGAAAATTTAAACAAATATACAGCTATAATCAGCTTTACAATCTCAAACAAGTGTTCAAGAGTTAAATGCTAAAAATTTGGCAGTATTAATTTTTTTACATATCCAGTTACAGCATATAAGTAAGCATAAGACAATTTGTCCCATTTTAGCCCATTTCCATCTGATTGCAAAAGGTCTTAACCATGTATAAATTCATTGCTGAATCTGTTTTGAGCAGGTGGCTCAACAAAAGACCTCCTAGATTTCCTTCAAGCCCAGATCATTTTATGAAGTGGAATAGGAAGATAAAAAAATTTTGGCAGAGGTGCTCAGAACAACAGTCTCTCTAATTGTGGGGGAAGAATACAGGAATATTGTATTTTGTGACAATTTAATGGCAGTGATTCCCTTTGCATGTGTGCAAAGAGGAGAAAAAAATATTTAACTAAAAAATCTGATTTCATTTCCACCTTATTTTCCCAGAAAACTATAAACTCACAAAACTTTGCTTCAAATGTGCATGAGTCCATGATTTCAGCCCAACAATTACAATTTTAAAGACTACATTTCCTTGTACATTTATCAGGCCCCACCTACACTGTTATTTGGCTGAGTACAGAAAAGTATGTCTAATAAGTATCATTGAGGTTCTCCTCGAACAAGCCAGAATCATTTTACATCCACTATCCATTTTCCTTCATTCACTAATTTCTCTTTTTAATATAATAGTTCATTAAAAGATAATTACATGAAAATGTAGAAGACCTTGAGCCCATCCAGTGGATGCATCAGACATCAATTTACTTCTACTTTTGAGAATGATTTGAATAACTCTCTAGTCTTTTTTCATTAATAAATATAGAATTCAGCAAGGAAGCATATCTCTCTCCATTTAAAGATGAAAATCATCAAGGTCCTTCTCTGAGAGAATAGAAATTTTGTTTTTTTAATTTATCCTAATTTATCCTAAACTTTAGCAAGACTGATGCGCTGAGCCAGACTGGCTTAGAGGTGGGTAACTGTCTCAAAAGAATGTAAGAGAAAAACCGAAGCCTGGTGACTTCAATCTCTAGGAGTTAATGAAAGTTTCTACAGTCAAATGGCATGTGGTTTTAGCACTCTGTTATGGTCAGCAGTATTTCACTGCCCGGGCTGTGTCGCAGTAATTCCTGAAGCATTGTCAGACAATTTGAAGGTAGCACTGGATGATGTAGGCTTGAAATGTGCTATAACACTGTAACTTCATTATCACAACAAACAGTACAGAGAATCTCTCTCTACAACCTGAAATTTCAGGCTGTTACAAGACAGTAAATACCCCATGTCATATACACAATCACCACTGAATCTAGCACATGAACACTCAAATCCTTGATGGCCACATTCCCTGTGATTTGATGTTAGGAAGCCATCAGCTTTTGACAATTGGAAGAATTATGTACATGTCAGGGTGGTTAAACATGGACTATCAGGTACATAATGGATTTTCCTTTAGGTATCTGTCATTTAGCATTATGGTAATTTTTTGCCATAGCCACAAATTCCACTACCACCCTGTTGCTCTGATTCCACACAGCACTTAATGAAAAAACTGTTTTGTCACACACTGAAAGGAGTGGAAGAATGCAGCATGTTAATCACTAGAAACCCTCATTCTCTTTATGCATTATAAAAATAATTAACAAAAAAGCAGTAAAATAAACTGCTTTTGGTTTCATAAAATTACAAGTCATAAGAGAGCTTTTAAAACAATGGAGAAACAGAAAACTAGGTCTGTATTGGAACAGAGGTCACCTGCACCTTACATGTGGTTGGAGTGTCAGGGTTGCAACTGCTGTAACAACTCCATTTGAAAGCAGAGACCCTGAAACATGTGAAAGCTGGAGCACACTTCTCCAAACCAGAGCAGAAACAAGCTTCAAGAAGGCATCAGTAGATTATAAACAAAAACAAGGCTTCTCTCCCCTGCTATGGAACAAAAGTAAAAGGGACACAGCAAGGATCTTATTTGATGTATCCACTTTATCCTCACATAAAAGCAGGGGAGCACAGACTAAATAATAACACATAATTTTAAGGTCCTTTGGGTTTACTCAGAGAGAATGAAGCATTTGAACAAAATATCACAGTTGTAAATTATGCCTCAGATGCTGACTGCATCAGCAGAGATTCTTGCAGTCTAATTGTCTCTTGAAGCAGCACAGTAACAGATGCAGAAGGAAACACTTTCAAACACAAGAGGAGAGAAAAAAAAATAACTCTTCAGTACTGAAAGAAGTTTTTAAAAGACTCAAGAACAGGGAAGAAAAAAAAATCAATGAAATTTCCACAGGAACTCATAAGAGGAACTCAAGTAAATGTTCCTACCACACAGCTCAAGGGCCTCTTGAAGCCTGTATTTTTTCTACATAAAGCCTCTAAAACATATTTCAGTTCTGTCCACTCTTTTAAAAATAATATATATGAACTTTTTCATTCTGCGTTAAGTGACCTTCTGTGAGGAAAACCTCAGCAACCATATTCTATAGTGTATGTTTAGAATTAACCAGAAACATTTAATCAAGATTTTGTCTACTTTCCCCAATATTTACTGAAAGTCCATTTTTAATATCAGTTATTACTCATATCACTTAAATGGCAGATAAAAATCATAAGCTGGCAACTTTTACAATTTATTGAGAAACGTCAGCTAATTTAGTGCAGAAAAAAGGGTGGGATTACATTTAGGGGAAAGAAAGATTACATATGTTTTCCACTATATGTAAAAGTTGTATCACCATAAACAAATTGTGGAGACAGAGATAAAAGTGAGATAAGACACAAACAAATATTCAAGTGTATGACAGAATTAATGCCTTAAAAAAAGGCAAATCCTTCAACATGAATATGAGATGATTATTTAAACTAAAAATCCAATCACAAGAACTAGGAATTACTGGAGAACAGTGTGAAGCTTGAGGTAACCACAGAGCTACAGGATTTTAATATGTTGAAGAAAAGTTCTATTACATCTATTAAAATATAAAATCTTCATAGCTCTCCTCAGAAAATAAAATTTAAAAAATCAAAACTTTTAAACATTGTCACTTAAAGGTTAAGCCAGGTGGCATAACAAGAATATTTACTAAACCTTAATCTTCATCTAAGAGAAATGGGACAATCATAAAGGTCTAGATTTAGAAGAAAGATTTTTCTTCCCCACACGTCCATGTGGATAACAGGGGATCAATGATGACTCCAGAAACACTTTGAATGCTTTACTTCATGTACCTTAACTTTACCTTCCCTGCTGCAGGTATGACAGATCTATTACTTGTAACTGAGGGATCTCACATTTTTTTCCCAAGACTTCATAAAATAACTGTTTTTAAACCCTTACCTATGAACCAGTGATGGATTTCGTGCACTATTAGTAGTACTATAGGAGCAGATACAATTTATGTTGATCCTGATCTCCTTGTTTATAAACTGTGAATTTAGTTTCTTAAAAGAAGAAACAACAACTAAACAATAAAAATACTACAATACTATTTTTGAACTGCCAGTTCCTGTAGTGACTATAGAAATCTTACAACATTGTAAGGAAAGGAAAGGATGAAATCCAGATGACTTTTCTCAGGTGAGAACTACTATATGAAATAAAGATTCCAGAACATTTATATTTGAAAGAAAATTTGAACAGAATTGAAGATTTCTTTTGGACTACTTTAACCTAAAAATTGCTAGTTGAGAAATCTTTACAATTTTTATGAGAGTAAAACATTACATATAGAATAGTCAAAAATTAGAACCTGAATCCCAGAAAAGAGATATGAAAAACATAAAAGTGGTACAGTGTATCATTAATTAAATACACCTAACTGCAACTGGATGTAAATATGCCAAATGAAAAATGTAATGCATCAACGTAAAGCATAATTATAAATCCTAGATATGACCTGCCATATGTACAAAGGTCAAAGCTAAATCTTCATGGCATATTCATGTATGGATTCTCTGATTTTAGTTTGGCTTTGTTGAACCACTATCTTCTCTGGATCATAGCTGGGATATTAACTACCAACCCTTTGAAGCATTCTAGCCATATAAACCAGGATATTCATATTTTTACACAAGATCTCATTTTAAAAAATCAACCATTGTTTTAACTTCTAGAAGCAAAAGCAGATTTTAAATCTTCCTCTTGCTTGCATCCCAAAATTGAGACTAACAAAATCAGTCTCAACTCCTTCCTAATTCTTGAGTTGAGAAAAATTCAGATCCAATCTCGAGTGCAGTAACAACTGATAATTTTTCCCTTTTTCTCCTAAGATTCCCAGACTTGGCCTACTTTTGCTGGACTTAGAAATGATTTGTTGAGGAAAGGACAAACGTGATGAGCTACTCTTTTCTCTTGCACCAGACTTTCTGTGGCATAAGTAAGCATTAGGTGAGCCAAAGAAAGGAAGAACCAATCTGTAATCTAATTAGCTCTTTACACACAAAGTACTTAGGACCTAATCCCTTCTTCTCTGAGCATTTAGTAGTTAACCAAGTTTTTCCTATAGATACTTTACTGATTATTCTTCATTGATAAAAGCAATATGAAATTTTTAGCAGGCTACAATAAGCCATCATTATTATATATGTTCCAGGAAAGTGGCATTTATCTCAGTTCTTATAAAATGAGAAACCCTTTAAGATTGTTGGGTTAAATTAGTTCACATCTAAAACATGTGTACAGTACTGGAACAGAGAAATTAACTTTCCCCTTCCAAGATGCACAGAATAAGGATTACATATCCAGAGGTTTATTCAACAAATATGGACTGATTTTAGACCACAAATGTTCTTCACACTGAACTGCAAAATGCTGCAAAATCTTGGGTTAAATTTGGTTCATCAGGATCTGAAGCCTACCATGAGACACCAAAAAAAATACTGAGTTAAAAATAATAACAGAGGAATCCTAATTCTATTGAAATCAATGATCCTCTTATTTTTCATGCAAATTTGGACAAGATAACACGACACATGGGAACTTTTCATTTTTTATTTAATAAAATAATTTTGACTTAATAGACTTCAACTCAATAAAATCAATAGCATCCTCCTTTAGTTAGAAGCTGTATCATCTGCCCAATGAAGTTAAAAGGCAGGCAGGCAGACAGCAATGCTAAAGATGTGATGATGGCTCTGTACATACCACCTTTCATCATTCCCACTTCGTAGCATTTTCTCAGTCGGCAGGCCTGGCAACTCTTCCTTCTGTTCTTGTCAATGGTGCACTGGTTAGTAGCAGGACACATGTAGTCATTGTGCCCTGTAAAACCAGAAGGAAAGAAAGGACAAGTTACACACAGGCATAACAAAAATTACTATAACATCTTGGGGGGAAAAAAGCAGGTTTACCATCATAATCTCTCATTAAAGTTTTGGTACAGATTTTGAAACTAACATCTCTGTGCCACATATTTATTGCAAGTTCTTTAAATTAAGAATTCTGTAGACTAATTAAAATAGTGAACAATTAAAGCAACCCCAAAAGAGGATATATTAATATGAACAAGTGCTTTGACTTCCTTGCTCTCAGGCTAAGAAATACAATGCCATCTGCTTTTGTGTGCCTGTGCTGATGTTTAACCAATAGACTGCACAAAATGAGGTTTACAAAATTCAAAAGGTCTACACACAAAAGATTTTATCTATGACAGGGCTAGTTAGGTAAAAAAACAACAACATAAAACAGAAGCAACAATCCTCAAATGATTAATTGTACCTCAGGGATAAATCTGTCACTAATTCCAGTTGCCTGTCTACTGATTTGTGCAAAAACTTTTTGACATGACAAATTCTAAAATTACCACATGCTGAAACCAAGCCTGTTACTGGTCTCTTCTCCTTCAGAGGTCCTCTTTCTCATTTATTACTCTCTGCTTCTCAATTCTCTTAACAAGTATCTTTAGCACACCATTATTTGTTACTGCCAAAAACATCTATTCCAATTTGCTCTTAAAAATGTGTGCTTAAATCTGCTCTAAATTATTTGCCAAACACTGAAAAAAGGTTAGCAAGGATGAAAAAGGCTCTTCTAAATTATCTCACTGGTGCTCTGTAATTGTCTGGACACAACTAAGGTACAGCACACAGAAGCAAAAATAAAAAAAGGTTACTGTAGAATTGTTTGTTCTTTCTTTGAGGTCAAGGGATCAGCTTGAGGTAAAGTAGGTTGGAGGTTTCACAGAGGCCTTGGTCTCATCAAATCATCTATCCTTGACTACAAATTAGAAAACGGAGTAAAAATTACTATCATATTACACCAGGAACATCTGCTCTCTAATGCTGCACAACTGGGATCTCATCAAAATAAGCAGCCAACCTCCAAACTCGTTAACAGCACATAGCTGATTATGCCCTGTCTTAAACAGACAGAACTACTGTGTTTTTAGGTCTACTGGACAGAACAAAAAAAAAACCTGAAAAAGTCTGTATCCACATGCTTTGCTCCAGCTCTGTGGTAAACAGGTACAACTGAAGCACCACCTCAACCCAGCATGAGAGAAGGCTTTAATTTTCAGTTCCCCCAGTAGGATAGAGACTGTTCTATATCTGATTCAAAACCTTTCACATTTAAGGAAACAAAAAAAAAATAAAGTCAGATAGAAAACGCCCTCAGCCACATATGCAGTATCTACAGAAGAAAAGAGCAGAAAAAGAAAGCTTTATTTTCAAGAAAATGCATTTACATTGAGTCACACTAAGTAGCACCTGACCTCAATCACCTGCCTTGTTTCATTAACCAACTTTGGAAATACCACGAGATAAAGATGGAAAATTTTAATTACTCTTTTTAAAAACAAAGAAACACTTTGAAAGAAGAATAGCTAATCTTCTTCCTGGTGAAGTTAAAAGGTAAATTTACATGGTGAATGAGTGCAGGCTTTTAAATCAGCAAATAATTCAGAACATTTAGATCTCTCTAAAATAATCAGATAAATCCCATTTAGGTTGGAGCGGAAATCATACTTATCATCATTGCTGGATTGGCTGATGTTCATAGTGTTCAAAGGTTAAAAAAAAAAATTACAGAAGTGACTGCATGCAAAAACAAAAAATCAAGTGTAACAAATATCATCATGGCAGTCACCCTACTTTTGCTATGCTTCTGTGGGTGATAACCTTCTCATTGGCTATGAATCTGTATTTACTTGTGCAAACTGCAAGTGTTTGAAAATAAACATTTGGCTTGTACATAAAATGATCCTATTTTTAATAGAGCTGCAGTTCCTACGTTCATATCACAGTATTTTTCCTTTTGAAGAGTTTTATTATGAATTTACCATTTAAATGCTAGTATAATTAGTCTGTTTTCAAGCACATGAGCTGCACCTTGGACAATGCACTGTTCACCCAACGTGCTTTATTGACTTCACGGAATAAAGGATGTAAAATCTGGGTGCTAAATACAGAAGGATCTGTGGGTGATGGGCATACTTCCTTAGATTGCAAGTATCATTGTATAGCCTTTCACATTTCCTGTAAATCTAGGAAAAAGATAATGCATTTAATATTTATCATAATTTTTTAGTTAACCAACATTCCTTCAAGAGATGGGAAAACATGTAAGGAACCAGAAGTAAATGTTTGATAATTTGAGTATACAGTAAAAAACATTACCAATTTAATCAGGAAAGGAGAAAGAAACAAAGGAAGAAGGAAGGCAGGAACCCTTCCTGCTTCTGCACAATACTATCTGATTTCAAGTATTTAGTTGTTGGAAGTGAAAAAAGAAGTTTTCTTTGCAAGGCACAGACAGACCAAGCAGTCTAGCTTGGGGTAGCATGGAAGAGAAGAAGGCAGGAAAACACAATTAAGGAATAGGTTATACACAAAAACAAGTTTAAAGTGAAATAGTACAGAACTAAATAACCTTGATGTAGCTGAATTGTTGCTTAACTATTCTATCTTTTATGTAGTGCTTAAAGCTCATCTCTGGGCAAAGCTGACTCCAACCAATCGGACCTACTAGAAGGGATTTCTCACTGGTAGGAATCACCAACATGAAAATGGGACACATCAACAGGTTCCCAGCTGCCCTGCCCTTGTTTTCATGGTATCCAAAGCACGGTACATGCTAGAAGAGAGGGTAACCAACTTGAAAGTTGGTTTTACAGGAATACCAAGAGGAAGAAATGCCTTCAGTGATCACTGATACTTGTAGAGGGAAGCATATATCACTTGGAGTCTGTATCTTACTGAGGCTTTTAAAAGATAACCTGCACAAAATTAAAGGCAGTGAATTTAATAGGGTGGATCCCCTAGTTTTAATCCCCCAAATGTATAACTTGCACTGTCATGAGTTACCATGGAAGAGTTTAAGGGATCTATTGGAAGAGTTTAGGGAGGGATTGTCTCTTTTTCTTATGAAAATTCATGAATTGCATGTTTTAAAACAGTAAAAATAAAAGTAAGTATATAAAATTAAGTATAGTTTAGCACTTCAAAATGTTCATACATGTCAGCTAGGACAAAAGAAGGAAGAAAAGGAAAAGTAAACTGTAGACATTATCCAAACAAGACTGGAGATGAAAAACAAAACCTTGGAAAGAATTACATTAAAAACAAAAC
>PYHW01010133.1:4474248-4505383 GCA_013186435.1 Turdus rufiventris | reverse complement strand
CAGTTTTAAACCGAATATTCTTTGCCAAGACTTATACATCAGCTAACTTTTAACATTTACCTAAATAACCTTCTTCTTTTGCTTAGAACTTGTGCGGAAGTGAAGAGTTGTGAAGGGTGAAGTGCTGACATGACACATCTCTGGTTTTTTAGTGAGATGGGAAAATTGGAGGATGTTGCAATTGACAACATGATTCTATGAAACTAAGCAGGGAAAAAAGTCACTGAATATTTTAGATTTTAACATGTAAAAAATCGAAAATTTCATATTTACCAAAATTAATATAGTATCATTAATCTCTCGTTATGGATACAACATATACATTGTACACCTTTTCTAGCCCAACAAACCTAGCTAATATTTTTTATTCTTCTCAAGGTCCTGAATCTTCCTTTGAATTTATTTTATCCCAGTGCCTCATTTAATTGACTTCTTTTTTTTCACTATTGAGCACTGATCACAGCTGTTGTTTCTTATCTTCCCCACCCCATTCTCCTCTGTCTGAACCTTTATCATCTCTGTCAGTATAAGTTTAAATAAACAATCTTGTGGCTTCTTTAAAATGCATACTCTTAGGTGCATGTAACCACAACAATTTGAAGTAATCCAGCAAGCAATTTTTATAGTTGTCAATAAAATTTTATAATTAGCAATAGACTAATCTATTCAGTATACATGATGACTTGATAGATATTCATAATTTTGATGAATTTTTAAAAAACTGATACAAATATGCATGTTGTAGAAGATAAGGTTCCCACAACTATTTTCATATCAATAAGAAGCACAAAGAAATGAAAACTTTGCACTTTGAAAAACAGTATGAGAAAAAAAATCAAGTTTCAAAATAATTACATGTTTTTGCAGATGTGCAGAAGTTTTCCAACATTACACATTTACTAAAGCAATCCTAGTTTCCCAGTTGGATACAAAAGAAAACCGTTTTCTAGGTAAAAGCAAAATTAAGAAATACTAAAAAGTAATAGTCATCACTGATCTATCAGTCCAGATAAATTTTCATCTTTTCAGAATATTCATCCTTTTTCAGATCAAGCCTAGGTTCACACACACATTTTTATTGAAGTTATACTTAAGAAAGAGAAAATAATATTCAAAATCTACCTGAAACAAACAAAAACCCAAAGGTTTTTCTGATGTAGAACAAACACAAAAGTTCATTAAATATGTGGACTCCCAGGGTCCGTGGTCCCAGGGATCACAGGGAAGCAGTGCTGCTGCTCACACCTGCGTGCAGTGCCCACATGTGTCAAACCTGACTTGGCCTTTCACTGCCTTCCTGCACACAAACTTGCAGCATGGAGACAGCACTATAAACCTTTTGCTTTCATAAAGCAAAACGAATCAAAAGATGACCTCGCTGCTTCCCACCCTCAGGATCAGTTCCACTCCAGCAGCACTTGAGCAAGGTTTTCGAAACTGCAGAGTCATCATATTCATTGGTGAACCACAGTGGGAAGCACACTAAAATATCCCTAGCCCCATATTCCCCCAAAATAACATTCTTTCCATTTTCCAGTGGAAATAAAAGCTGGTAACAAATTAAGTCAAGTAATTATTAGAGGAAGTGAGGAGAAAAACTTTTTGTGAAAAGAGGATCCCAATAATAGAGATTGCTCAATCAAAATAATATATCAGATTTCATCCAGAAACCAACTGCTAGTTAGTGCACATCACAGACCACTGATGCTGTGTCCCAACAAAATAAAACCATAATAGTCTACTCTTCATCCAGTTTTCAGTTAGGTTTCCGAGGCTGATGCTCTGGAGAACATCGTACAACAACCTAACGCAGCTTAATAACTTTGGCAAGACCATCATTCCCAAAATACAAGAGCAGAACCTTTTCTGCAATTCCCTTAGTAACCTATGCAAACCATAACAAAAAAATAAAAGACTAAAAGATCTTGCTAACTGTGTTTACCAAAAAACCCCACAAATTGCAAAGAAAGAAAACCTCAGAAAAAGTCTTCTCTCCAAGGCCTGCACAAAACCAGAACAGATTAAAAAATCGACAAAATACCAGAATTTACTGCACACTGTAATAACACAGCAGAAATAAAATGGAAAGTGTTTGCAACCTACAGAGCAGAACAAACTTGTCTTCCACACTGCCTTTCATGTTTCACACTTCAATGAATGTGTAAGGAAACAAGACACCTCTGCTTTATACACTCACTCTTCATCTGCAGCTCTGAATCAGAAAGAGATTATTAACTTTATATTGACTGCAATGTGAAAAGGAACTGTGCATGAGACAATTACTCTTTTATAACGTAAATTCAGGTTTCTTACATCAAGAGAATCTGACTGGCAGGCTGAATGTATTTAGGATAGCCCAAATTACACAATCCACGCAACAGTGAGGTAAGGCCTAATTTATTCACAACCCAGCTTTACTTGAAATAGAGAGGTTTTGTAGTAGGTGGGCTAAGGGTAAAACTATATAAATAGTCAAAAATGCCAGCTTGAGAAATTCTTGTTTTCTGAATTTATTTTCAAATATGAAACTTTAATCTGCAGATGCTGTGTCTTTCTAATCAGAATGGATGAAATTTCCCAGTGTAAAATATCTCAAAACTAGTGGTCATTTCAAAAGCAGTCAAGGTCTAGTACAAATGATTTTCCACACATTGGAGTTATAATAGCACCATCCTGCCATTCCATATGAAATTAATCTGCTGCTACAATGTGAATTTCTGTATGGGGCAAAATATTCATGAAATACTCTTTGAACAGAAAACTATTTGAACACTCACAAGACATCTCAAGGAGAAGTACTGCAATAGGATTGACCTATATATATAGTATCAAAGTATATAAATAAAGAGAAAATTTTCAAATACCTTAAGGAACTCAGAACTGCACTCTCAAAAAGAAACTCCAATAAATCTGAAAAAAAATCACACGCCATCCAAATAAAAGTAATGACTTAAAAATATATCCAAAAATATCTAGGGCTGTGATTAAGCTAAGTACAACCTGACAATGGAGAGAGAAAACTTTACGTGAAGTTGTATCTCAAATGGATGAAATCACAGGATATTTTAGGCCAGAGGGGACTTAGGGACACGACCACATGCCAAGCCAGCGTTGGCATGAGACAGGCTACAGCCATGAAGGTGGGCTCCAGCAATGGGAGCAGAAACTGGCATCACCCTTGGCTGATACTCCACTGGTGGTGAAGATCAGGTAGGGCTCACCCTGAGACCTGATTGTCAATGAGTCTTGATCCATGGCTTTGAGCACAAGTGAAACACACAACTAAATTCTTCTTCTCCCCAAAACAGGATGGTTTTGTCTATGACACCATAGGAGAACTCTTGCATAGCTCCTGACCCTAGCGCTCGGAGAGCCCAACCCTGCCTGGGAGTGTGAAGCTATTCAGCAGTGAGAGCCACCATGCTGATTTTGGCACAATGCCCTGGCCTTGTTTAGGTAACTAAAATATTTGCAGGGCTTTCTTGCCCCACTGTCCTCAGTTTATTCCCCGATGATCAGCAATGTCCCTGTGTGTAGGATCAAAACCAGGACTAATAAGGATTTCCCTTAGACAATGATGATGTTCCTTCCAGCTTAGTGCCTCACTAAACTTGACATTCAAGTTCACCAACAGTCTCTGTATGGGATAAACATAGCTGTGCAGGTTTGACACTCCTGGGTAAAAAGAAGCTGTAGGATGAGGAAGAGCTGCCTTTAAATCATACCTGTAAATGGAACATATGGCTAGCTCCTTCTTTTCCCTTTCCCACAGCCCTGGCAGCTACCTGTGACAAGGCTTTCTGTCAAGGGAAATACAAACTGTGACCAGGAAGACCACCAGAGCAGAGCTGCACAGCAGCTCCTTTGACACCAAGACAAGACAGGGGATGACCATCCTGACAGAGAAGTGCTCCTCTGGTCACTTATTAATTTCATGGCTTTTGCTCATATCTTTTCTTCTCTTTTGGAGTAAGTGCAGGGACACTTCAACAGGACTACTTCCATAGAAAACCCCAAGTGGATGTAATGAATGGATGAGGTGAAGTAATATTGACATAAAAGAATGAGGAGAGATAATATGAAGAACTACTTTTAAAACAGAAGAACAGAAGATATATATGAAGGCCAAACAAAAAATGGCAAGGAAACCAAACAAAAACTGCCCGGCCTCATTGCAGAAAAAAAAAAAAGAAAAAATTATACCTGAAAAAAAAGCAATGCAAGAAAAATAAATAAAAATAAAGTTATATGAAAGTTGAATAATTAAATAATCTTCAAATGCTGACAGTATTTCGCAGTGTATCAGAAAATATATTTTCTAGTCAGAAGGCATTGGAATGTTTTCTTTAGAACTAAAATAAAATACAAATTGATTTAAACTTAAATTTAAAAACTTATGTAAAATATCTTGATGTTGACCAAGAAACAGTAGTGTTGAGGACAAGCTCTGGCAACATGAAAACAAAAGCTTATCTTCTTAGGTCATCAAAACTCCTTATTTGACATGAAATTAAGCATTTCCCTTGGTATTAGTTTTATTATCTTCCTTCACTCTTAACTCTGGTTAATTTTAAAACGAGTGATTGAAATGCTGCATTTGGATAAGCCAAAACTAAACCAGTACATGTGTGCAACAAAATGTCCTCTAAAACTGTCTAGTAAAGTCAGTATAAATCTTCACATTCTTTCATTCCCTTAAAGTGTTCTTGAAAAATTTAATTTTATTTTCAGATCTCTCACTAATATTAGCAGACTGCTTTAAAGTCTAAAGAGATGTGCTTATGCACTGCCACTGAGTGGTCCACGACATCTCCAGCCACATTTCCTGAAGGTTCTACTGATGGGAGGGTAAAGGAACCCAGATTACTTATTCATGTGTCTAACACCTGAACTCGGATGTTTTCCTGTCCCTACTTCCAGTCCTTGAATTTGTTTTCCATGGCATATACATGTCTGCTAATAATTTTTCAGCAGGTTCCCTTAACAACATAAAAGTTTGACCAGTTTTCTGAAAAATGTGGAAGTTTTTCTTGGGAATAGCAGGGAAGTGAGAGATGGGCTCTAAATATAAAAAAGGTCTCTATCTATTTGTCAGTTCTCTGGGTCTGAAATTTAAATTTATACCAAAAAAATCTTTCAAATAAATACTGAGAAATTGCTTCTCTTTCATTCTGTTTCTCAGTGCTTTTGGAATCTAAACTACAGTTCACTGACAAGATCATTTTCATTATTCTTAAGTAAAGAATGGAATAGCCCAAAACTGAAATAGTTTTGAAGCAATAGCAATTTTCTGGTTTTTTTTCCTTATGCAGAGAAGTTTAATAATTTCTTTCTGTACATAAGGTGAATGAAGAAACACCCACACATATTCTTTATATTACTATACCTTTTAAAAAGGTTAAAATTTTAAACACAGAGTGTTGAACTGCATCTTGCAAATGCTACTCAAACCTTCATTTATCTTCCTGTGTATATGTATGTTATCTTTAATTATGTGACTATACTCTTGAAAGGGCAACAGCTCATCAGTGCACCAAATAAAAAAGAATTTAATAAATGAGAAGCTACTCTGTCTGTGAGGGGTTTTTTCCATGACTGTTCAGTGTCTGGTGCCTTACTATCAGCACATTGTCCAAATCCAGAATTAATTTCCTCCCAGTATTTCCATGCCACTATAGCAATTTAGCAGCTGGCAGGTCCTAATGAATGTATTTTTCCAATACTCTTCTGAGTTGAAGGGATAAAAAATGAGACTGAGAGAGATTAAGGTCAAAAGTATACAGTGAGTTATGGGCAACCTGAGTTTTTAAGTACTCACCATTAAATAGGTTTTGAATGCTCTGAGTGCTACTTTTCTTGTCTGCAATTGCAGGAGCAAATTTTCAACACTTACATGAATCAGACTGTAGGACTTCCATTCTGACAAAGAAAATTACAACACAACACCAGAATGCTTGTGAAGAGTTTGATTTAAATGATTTCTGAACTTTACAGAAGCATTTGTGGCAGAATTAGTCAGAAATTCAGTTCTTCAGGTCAGAAAATCAGTTGCTTCCACATAATAATTTTTGCCTCTTTCCTTTTTTAGTTACCAGCCTTTGGGGAAAATGAGTAGAGAATTTACCATGACTTACTCCACTATAGAAGTATGACACGTTCCACAGATGATCTTTTTCATATATTGGAACAGCAGGCCACTAACAATTACCTTACAAATATGGAAATAATTATAATCATAATCACAAAGGGACCAAATAAGATTTGCACAGGTCACCTTATCTTGGGCTTAATAAAATTACAAGCTTGCAAATAATAGCTTTTTGGCATGTAACATCTCACCTTCTAAAGGGGACATCTAGGGGTAAAAATGTTACCTTTCTGCCTCGCAGAGTCACAGACAGCAGAGCAGGGCCACGTTGGTGGAGCCCTCACTTGTGTTGATGCAGCATGGGATGACAGATCACTATTCAGCAGCAGAGAAAGGGTACCAGTGACACCCACTAACTGTTGTATGGAGTGACACTACAAGTCCTTTCTTCTACTCTGTTTTAGAAGTAACAGTTCTTGGATATATAGAGGCTGCTGCCAGTGGGAACTTCTGCTCTGTCCTCCTGCAGATCTGTGTCTACTGCTCTCATTTGACCCATCCAGCCCCACTTGTCACATTCTTACACTCACCTTCATCTTTGGGCTTTCCTTTTCAGTCTCATCTCCCTGTCCAGAAAGGACAAACTTCCCTCCTCTGGTTCCTGGCTACTCCCCTCATGCCCAGACTCCCTGCAGGCATTTCATCCAAAGCTCTCCTCTCTCTCATTACTCATTTTCCTCATGTCCTGGGCAGGATGGCTCCACCCTTCTACCTCCCTGTATACTCCAGCAAGCCAGTCTGCCATGATTATTTAGCTTCTGTAATATTTATAGATACCCCTTCTTTTCCCTGTGACCTGACCCAGCAGTTGCACAAGCACATACTGAGATTTGTAACTAAAGAAGATTTGAGACACCTTAGCATTGCCATCTCTTCATCACGTGTAATTGTTAATCATAAAAGGACATAACTCTATATTTTTTACCAAGGCTGAATTTAAAATTTTTGCAATCTTGTTGCGGCTCTTTATAAGTGCTATCAACTGTCAACAAGACAAACTATGGAGTTTTTGAAGTCTGCTCTACCAGAATTTAATTTTTTTTTTTTTGTAATTACAAATATTTCTTGATAATACCTGTAAAGCTATGAAATGTCATTTATGTATAGGGCCTCACCTTATGTGATTTGTAATTTTGTCTTTTCTCCTCTGGATTGGGACTGCTTCTCTTAGAAGAAAAGTCTTCAGAGTAACCACTCCCCATTGCCTGAGGTTTTTTGTGCCAGGACATTTTGCCCATGGGATTAAATGAAGGCCAGAAATATATCTTAGAAGAACCAATTAAGAGGCACCATGCAAACCATAATGTGTGATAAAGGCCATACTATTTTATACCAGAATTTAACCGAAATAAGAGAAAACATTATTCTCCTATTAATATTTTGAAGACTACTTAAATCACCATAGAAATCTAGTTTCTCCAAAGAAAAAATTCAGACAAGAAAATGTCTCTCCTTCAATTTTCAAGGAAAAAGCATTTAGTAGGATTTCCATTTTAAAAGATTTCAAAGAAATATATTCAAACACCAAAACTTTTCTTTTCATGCAATGCACATTTACAAAGAGAAAAAAAAAAAGGATATAATTAGCACAAAGAATAAAAGACACATCCATAGCTACTATTCTGCCTTGTTAAGCAGGAGGAGAAATTGCTGAGATCTCTACCAGCAGCCAAACTGCCCCGCAGCCTTGATGTGACATAAGAAACATCAGCAAACCCACAGAATTTTTATAGTCTGCACTCACTATGTAGTAGCATCCAGTAAAGCACAGGCAAAGCATCCCTTAAAAGACTTTATATCTAGACCTGCCCCACAGGAACTTGTTTCAACTTGCCCTTACTATATTTCCAATTATTAAGCCTCTCTCTGTGAACTGTTTGCTGCTTCCCTACCTCGTGGCTAGCCCAAGTCCTCTGCTGGAAATAAAGCTAATTTTCCCTCAGCTGTTTCCAGTTAGCCTGGAGGACAACTCAGATGCTTCTCTTTTGGTGTGCATTTTCCCTTTCCTTTCCTGCCACACTACCCACTCTGCCTCCATCCTTTCTTTCAGTCTCCTTTCTAATTCTCCTGCTCTCATAAGAACTTTGCTTGCCCCTTAGTGAGCATAAAAATCTGAAAGTTGCCTTGCCAGTCCATCTTAAAACAGCATATTGACCCATTCATGTGTTTTTCTTTTTGCAGGATAAAATCTGAATTTTCTGAAAAAGAGTACTCTGTTGACTTGTATTTCAATCATGATCCTCTGTTTCACTTAGACTATTTCTTATTCTGATGTCCTTTTCTCTACTTAGTAATTTTCCAGTTATTGTACTTGCTCATTAGTTTTCTCCTTCCTGAAGTCCAGATACTGCATTGATCCTTAGAATTTGAGAAATATTTAATGCTTCAGATTCTGTTGTGGTAAGCAACCCTAGAAAAATATTTTCTTGCATACTTAAATTTCAAGTGACCCATTTACAGACCTCTGCTCTCTATAACAACTGGCAGATAACTTCTGATTATTTAAAAATTAATGGTAGTGTGTGGACATCAGTGGAGTAAAATCTATGCAAATTATTGTTTTTGTGTGTCTTTTGAATCCCTCACTGGATGACTCCTCTACTCTTTAAGGAACAGCACCAGTGGGAAAAAAAATTTGATCCAATTCCCTAGGATATAAAATAATGACTGGTCAAATTGCTTAGGGTTTTTCTGCCCATTTCTACCTCCTGCCAAGTGCAGCTTTGCCTGGGCACGATCTGTCCCTGACACCATCTCTCAGTCCCAGACTCTGCTGCGTGAAGAGTCACATAATCTGAGGAACCTCATTCTGCTCTCTTATAGCATGCCGAATTGGATGAAAAAGCTGCTGACAAAGTGTCCCTGGGCGCTACATAAGATATGATTTTCTGGCAGCAGTACAGAGTTGCTGGGTGGCTCTGTGGCTCTGGAGACAGCAGCAGCAGGACTCTGAGCGTGGCAATCAGCTGTGCCCGCAAGTGTGCCAAAGTGGAGTGCTCAGCAAGCAAACTCTGGAAGCATGCACTTAGCATATCTCACTTGAGTGTAAACAATCTGAAGAATAAAAGGTTTGAAAAGCTGAAAGCATTGAAGGCCAGCTACAGCTAACAATCTCATGTACATTCCTGTGCAGCTTTCATGCTTTCAGAAATTCCCAGTCATCCTTGTCTCTATTGAAGTTATTCTATCCCTCAAAGACTTGGCTAGAGATTGCACTCCTGCATTTCTTATAAGAGTCTTAGAACTATAATATGGCTTTTGTGAAAAGGCTGAAGTTAGTCATTTCATTACACATCCAGCAGTATTTTCTCCAGGTTTCACTCTAGTAAACCTTTTCCAAAATTACCCAGACACTAGGCTACATTTTTTTTTCTTTTTTTAATGCTCAGATAAACTAGCACAATCCAACCCTCTGAAAGGAAAAGGTTAAGTGCACTCAATAGATTGGAAAAAGGTATTTCAGGAAGTGCTGTCAGATTCTTACACTTACTTCCAAACTATTTCAAAGGTAAGTGCCAGCAAAAACACAGGAATTGCTCATAAATCTTTCTTTATTGTGCCTTTATAAGACTTCTAAGTGCTCATGTGAACCCTTTATTCTTGGGCAAGCTCTCTTTCCAAATATTTAGGATGCACACATTGTTTAACTAATTATCCAAAGGTTTATTAAATTCCTTGAAAAAACTTTCACCGACCAACATTAAACAAGACATTTTTAAGGAAAATGCTTGAAATATTTAAATTTTCTCATTTACATCACACTCAAAAAAATTTTAACAAGGAATGTCAATTACAAAATGTAATGTTATAATTTAGATGCCATTGTTTCAAAAATTCCAACCAAAACCAATCGTTTCAAATTACGTTTCTTTACAATGAAATCTTAAAATGTTACTTTAATGTTACTTTTTACTTTTTAATACTGCATTTCAAAATGAATTTTTGAAACAAAACATTGGTACAGTCATGTGTGGTGACAACAAAGAAATCTGAGGGCTCTAGGCCACAGAAAAATAAATCTTGGTGAAATAAAAGACTATTTAAAGTAGTGCTTTGAAGTTCATCAAAGTGCATGCAGACCTCTTGAACCAGCAAGAAAAGAGACAAAAACATTTTCCCAGATGACTACCAGGCCATCTCCAAGAAACTCTGCGCCAGCTGCTTGTAAGAATACAGAAAAAGAAAAGGCTAGGCAAGGGTGTCAAACCCAAAAACACGATAGGCAGCAAAGAAGGAAGGAGACACTTGGGGAAATCTGACACCTGCTTGTAAAAATGCTTGAGTACTTACCCCAGCAAATAAGGTTTATCTGAAGCTCCTTATTTTTGTACCAAAACAGTAATCCCTAGGGACAGAGCCTCTGCAGTCCTTTGGACTAACTGTGCACAGTTCAGGGCCCAGTGAAAGAAAAAAAGAGCTCCTGAACATACAGACCCATTTGTGCTTAAGCCAATTTCATCAAACCAAACTAATAAATACACACATTTAGGGTAAAATTGTTGGGAAGATTATTTTGGGAGTTACTGTAAAACCCCTGAAGGACAACAGAGTCATCAGTCACAGACAGCATAACTTCATGAGAGGAAAGTCCTGCCTTTCAAACTTAATCTACACTTGTGACAAGGTAACACACCTAGCTGATCAAGGGAAGTCAGTTAACATAATCTTTTCAGATTTTAGTAAAGCTTTAGGTATTGTTTCTCATGGTGTCATTCTGGACACAATGGCCAGCTCACGGTTGGATAAACACATCATGCGATAGGTGAGCAGCTGGCTCATGGGTTGGACACAGAGGGTTTTAGTGAGTGGGGTGACATCAGACTGGTGACCTGTCACTGGTGGGGTTCCACAGGGCTGGGCAATCAACATGAGAAAGTGCTGGATTCTGCACTTGGGATGGGACAACCCTGGCTGTACAGACAGCCTGGGGAATGAGAGGCTGGAGAGCAGTGCCATGAAAAGGGACCTGGGGGTTCTGGTCCCTGGCAAGCTGAACACGAGTCAGCAATGCCCTGGCAGCCAGGAGGGCCAGCCCTGTCCTGGGGGACATCAGGGACAACATCACAGCTGGGCAAGGGAGGGGATTGTCCTGCTCTGCTCTGAGCTGGGGTGACCTCATCCCAAGTGCTGGGGCCAGCTTTGGGTGCCACAATAGAAGAAGGATATAAAGCTATTAGCATCCAAAGAAGGATGACCAAGATGATCAAGATAAAGGGCCTCGAGGGGAAGCTGAATGAGGAGCAGCTGAGGTCCCTTGGTTTGTTCAGCCTGAAGAAGAGGAGACTGAGGGGAGACCTCACTGCAATTACAATTTCCTCATGAGGGGAAGGGAAGGAGCGGGCACTGATCTCTTCTCTGGGGTGACCAATGACAGGAGCCGAGGGTATGGCCTGAAGTTGTTTCAGGGGTGATTTAGTTTAGATTTTAGGAAAAGGCTCTTGACCCAGAGGGTGGCTGGGCACTGGAACAGACTTCCCAGGAAAGTGGTCACTTCAGCACTAAGCCGGACAGAGGTCAAGAAGTGTTTGGACAATGTCCTCAGGCACATGGTGTGACTCTTGGGGTGTCCTGTGCAGGGCTGGGAGTTCGATGATCGTTGTGGGCCCCTTCCAACCCAGGGTAATCTATTATTCTATGATTCCACTGGTGCAGATATAAGGAATATTCCTCCCAGACATGTAAATATGACTTGGAAGTCATATGCTTGAAAGTATAACAAAGGTTAACAATGGGAAAAAATCCCATGGCCAAGTAACCAATCGAAGGACAGGTGAAAAAAGCCTGAAAGAAGGAAAACAAACAACCAGTCTGAAAGTACATCCTACTGTCTAGTCACTGCATACAAGGACTGCATTTCACCTGCAGAGATGAGCTGCAAAAATAGTCACAGTACTCAAGGATGGTCAGGCTAACAGAATGCCTGTGCTCGATTGCTTATTATATACATACGTATATATATATATATATATATAAATATAAATATATACACGCACACTTCTATTCCTCCATTAATAAAAGTTACTAACAAATTATGTCAAGTTTCAGCCCTGGACAGCCTGGACCCTAGTAGGGGAAATGCAGACCTTACAGAAGCATGAGTTAGTCTGTCCTTTCAGTCGAAGTGGAGGCAAGATGGATGCACAGAAATAAGATGCCTCACCAAATCATGGTAGTTTGTGAGGAAACATTGATCCAGCTGAGGTATTTGACTTAAACATATCCTCTGGAAATAGCTGAATTCAATTTTGCATGCCAAGTCATTCTGTGAATAATAATGAGAAGAAAACCATGAGATAAACATGCTGGAGTTTGACACAAGCAGTAGAGTCAGTCAAAACCATGTACTCTAGTTCTAAGGTGTGTCCTAGCTTTTTAAAGCCAGACCCTGTTAACACAAAATGACATAAAATATAATTACTGATTATGTACGTCATAGAGGTTCTCCAGAAAATTACGTATGCTAGAAATATCACAGAATCACAGAACTTGGGTTGGAAGGAAACTTAAAGATCATCTATTTCCAACCCTCCATCCATGGACAGGGACACCTTTCACTAACCAGGTTACTCAGAGCCCTTTCCAACCTGGTCTTGAACACTTCCAGGAATGGGGAGTTCATGTAAGAAATAGTAAGAAACAGAACCTGAACAGATTGTTATATAAAGGCCACAATTTGGGACACCCCCACCAAAGTGATTTGCAAAATTATTTGATTTCTCAGATTCTACAGCTCTTCTTTCAAACAAGGACAGCCATAAACATTCAGCATCTCTCTAAGTAGCTCTTGGACATCACCTCTGAAAATTTAGTGTTAAAAGCTACAAAGGTTGTAATTTTTCTTTATGTCCAAAGCATAGAAACTGTAAACTGCTGCCAGACAGGCAGTCTAGCTCTCTTTTCATTTCTGAATATATAGATGTTGAGGCCCGGAGTAGAAAATTAATGCTGTTCAACATAGTCACAAGACTTGAGATGGGAGGAGGCCAGAAAATACAGAGTGAGGAAGGAAGGATCTCAACTGTATGGTCACACTGGTTTGCTAATCCAGCCACAGAATTGTGACCAGTAATGTGACAGGGGTAAAAATACTCCTTAACTGGCAACTTTTAGTTGATCAGACTAATGATTATATTACAACAGAATTCCTCTAGATCTCTTTTCTGCAGATCTTTCTTCATGTGCAGGTTTCTCAGCCATCAGTACTAACTGAGCAGTAAACAGTAAGTTTTACATGTCCAAATTCTCTAAATGATCCCAAAGTAGTTAAATTATTTATTCAGATAATTTTCACAGGTTAATTTGCGTATGATGACAATGCAATCAAGAGAAAGCAAAGAGAACATGGCTTATGAAAGGTAGGAAATACATTTGTGTAGCCAACTGCACGTAATATATGGTTGCAACACAGCTTGTTGATGTATTTTTTGGGTAACATGCAACAGTGTGTGAGAAATTAGGTCCATGAGAAATACATAAACTTGCCTGGTGCTGGTGATAACTTTGTTTCAATACATTAGAGAGTAAATCCGTATCATCTACTTGTGGCATTTCTTATTCCTCACAGCAACACAGAATAAGTTCAAGTTCTTCACAGGTGCCACAATATAACACCTCGTTAATCTTCTCACTTTTTATTGTTGCTAGACAGTAATTGCTCCCTGCCCTTCAAATTACAAAGGAAGGAAAGGTCTATTAGACAAATTAATGTAGAATTAAATGTACAGCATTATGGACACAAGAGCCACACTTCCGTCATGACGTTTAAAAATATATTACCCATTCACAGGGGAGACACCTAACACCAGACTACTAGACACCAGGAACTCCTGCTGAATATTCATTTTCCAGATATGCATGCCTCTTGTAAATGAAGGAGAAAATAATCTGCCGAGGTTTGAATTTCTGTTTGTTGCATAATAATGGCTAACTACTGCAGAAAACCCATCTATTTACTCATTTCTATCTTAGCTGCATACAGCTGAATGTTGGAAGTGGATGTTGCACTACACTTATAACAGCAAACCTATTAACCCACCATGGTCCAGTCCACTCCTTGACAGGAAAGCAGCAGCTCACTGAAGCTGAAGCTGGAAGCTGATAGCAGCACATCCCTCCTCAAATCTGTTCTGGGAAGATCAGCAGGATCCTATCCCAGCCCCACAGCCTCTCATGTCACTAAGCCTGCAAGAGCCAACAGCTATGACGACTTTCACCTAAAACATTTTGCATTTCCGCACACCTAAATGGTCTCAGAGCTTCCAACACTCTGCTTCAGACATTAGTCTTTCAGAAAATTACCTGAACGAGCAGCTTGTTAGGAGAAAACACCAGGCTGTCATCTAAGCTTACTGTGGTACAAATATGACCAAAATTAATGTTTGATTTTCAATTATTCCATGTATTCAAAAATATATCGGCATATGGTGAAGTAGTGGGTGCTGCACTTGGGTCACAATAATCCCATGCATCACTACAGGCTTGGGACAGAGTGGCTCAAGAGCTGCTCAGTGTTGAGGAACTTGGGAGTGCTGACTGACAGCAGCTGAACGTGAGCTCAGATGGCCAAGAAGGCCAATGGCATCCTGGCCTGGATCAGCAATAGTGTGGCCAGCAGGACCAGGGCAATGATTCTGCCCTTGTGCTCAACACCAGTGAGGCCACACCTCTATTCCTGTGTCCAGTTATCAGCCACTCATTTCTAAAAGGAACGTGCTGGAGCAAGTCCAAGAAAGGGCGTAAATCTCATGAGGAGCAGCTGAGGGAAATAGGGTTATTTATTCTGAGAAGACTCTACAGCAGCCTGAAGGAGGCTGAAGTTAAGCAGGAATCAGTCTCTCCTGCCCTGTCTCAAGGGAAAGGACAAGGGGAAGTGACCCTAAGATGAGGTTCCAAAAATATTCAAAAAAATAAATCACTGAAAAAGTGGTTAGGCATTGGAATAAGTTGCCCAAAGAAGTGGTGGAGTCACTGTCTCAAGTGTTCAAGAGGTGTCTGGATGTGGCACTTGGGGATAGGGTGTTGAGATGATCATGGTAGTGCTGGGTAGATGGTTGGACTAGATGATCTTGAAGATCTCTTCCAACCTTGATCATTCTGTGATTCTGTGATATCAAAAGTGTTCTATAAAACAAAAAGGAAGAGATTTCAATTATTGCCCATAAGCCTCTGTTCTTTGATTTATTCTGGTTTGCTTTTAATTTAGTTCTAATTAATAAAAACATTTTGAAATATCAGTAAGATCTAAAATTGTACTGTCTTTCTTCATTAGTTTCATCTAGCACCATAGTCACTTCATTTTATTTATGTGAATTTACAGATCACGAAGTTAAATAATTCTTGTCTATTGCCAATCCAGAATCCAAAACCAGGTCATTCAATCAGGTCATTTCAATCATTTTGAAAAGTATAACACATCAAATGGAAAGATAAGCCAACAGTGCAGAGATTCTCAATGAATACATCTTAACTGTTTCTTCATCCTGCAGCCTCAGCACAGCTCCACAAACCACAGTGAGAACTGCCATACAAGACATTCTTGATTGCTGTTTTTACTTGCTGATAACCCTGGTAACCTTGCTGGAGAACCCTCTGCATTCCTACTTAAGAGCTCAACTCCCTTCCAGCTGCACTCTCTGGATCACACATCCCTCAAGAACTGAATAGTGGTGCAAGTGTACGCACAGCAGCAGGCTTGGAAAGGTAAGAACACATAACTCTGCACTGGGGCAAAGAGAAGGCTTGCTGCTACACATGCTAGTGAGTCAAAGATGAGAAAGGTGTACGGAAGAAGAGAGAAAGAGTATTCCTTACTGATAAGGGGCAGCTCTACAAATGCACAAAAATCCCCCTAAAACAGCCGACACCAATTTTTAGCTGAGCTTTTAACGTATGATTGCAAGTAGGTTTTGGTTTTTTAAATTTGATTGATATTCAAAGCACTTTCTTAAAATTATTTGGATTCATTTTTGCTTAAAGAGACAGGAGATATTTTTCTGAACATGTCAGAAAAAGTTCACTTAAACCCTTTGATATATGTGTGCAAACACAAAAAGCAAAAGATCATATTCTCAGAAAAGAAATTGAACTGGCACTAACTTTTTTTCTAAGACCTTTACCTTTATTTTGAAATAAAAAATAAAAAAAGTTAAAATGGCAATTTCAACTTTAGCAGCAAGATTTCTAATGAAGTATCTACTTCTACTTTAAAATTCATCAATTCTCCTCAAAAATACTCAGTAACTACAAGGTAGCCTTGCTAAATTGATGAATCACAATAGTTCAGCCTTCTGTTATGGATGCTCTCATCATCACAAATTCATTTGGTCAAAAATACAGTTGAAATGGGCCTATAGATTAGATCTATGAAAAATCATAATTAATAGTAATTACTCCAGCGCAGTGATAATTCCATTCAGTATTGGACTTCAGCTAACAGCATGAGGATTAATATCATCTGAGTATCTGCATTGGTACTGAATTCAAACTTATCTCAGGACCTCTGATTGCAAGCACAAAGTAATTTTTACTACATCTTTTACAGCCTGTTCCTTCTAGAGAGCAACTGTGCATATGTCTAATGGTAGAAGAAGCACCCTACATCTTCAGAACATCCAAGGATTAAATAGACAAAGAAAATAGCTTAAAAGTGTTCAGAGTCACAAAATAGAATTCTAAAGAATAAAAGTAGCTCTTCAATTAATTTTTCCCCATGACAATTTTAGTGCAAAGCCTAACACAGACAAAGCCTAAAACAAACAAGCAAACAAAGAAACAAACAAACAAAAAAACCAAAACAAAAAAACCCAAAGAAACCCCAAAAAAAACCCCAAAAAAACCCCCAAAAATAACCATGCAATAGGACAGCATGCAGCAACCACTTCCCAGTTGTAGAAATACTAGTTCTAAACCTTTCTGTAGGGATTCTAAAGTAATGATTCATAGTATGCAGTAAACAAAACTTCCATTCCATTCCTTGACTATGCTGGGACAACTGAAGTTTACAATAAAGATAGTGATTTCAGATTTATTGAGCACTGAAATACTTTACTACATTTCCATTAGATACATATTTCTTTTTTTTTATTTCTACTTAGCCTATTTTTGTGGGACTAACATCTGACATAACACTTTCCAAGGAGTCTCATTTCTCACGGAAACAGTCTTTAATATCTCTCACACTTAGAGAAGGAATGTTGTAATGAAAACTCTGATTTTGAATCTGGGCTTCAGGATTGACCACAGGACAGAAGTCTTGTCCTTATTTTTTTAAAATTTGTCCTCTGATGTCATCAGAAAAGGATCAAGTAATTGGCAGGCACATACCTGAGGAATTTCTCTGGGACAAGGAGAACTTCCCCAAGTAATCTGGAAGCAAATTGACTGTAACAAAGAGTACCTCCAGACTTCATCCATTTTAGGCTCTACATGACACAAACATGGCTCACATCAGAATTCATGAAATGGTGGTCTTGGGGACCTGTTCTCATTTATTTCTTACCCTGTCTTCTGTGTAATAAACAAGACAAATAATTTTGCTCTTCTCCTCTGGTTTTTGGTTCTGGAATAACCCAGAAGGACTGTGCAGAAGTGGGGACAGTCTCTTAGGCAATGCAGCTTTCAGGTTGCTTGTCATTTCCAGACAGATCCACATTTGTTGACAATAAAGTGAATTAGAGAGAGAGGAAACAAGGCATTTATGAGTCAGAAAAGGGATCATACATGAAAACAGCTTGAAGCTATTAATACCTAAAGCTGCCATTTTAAAAATTATCAAAAAGCTGGTGCTATCCATACAACATTTTAAATCTTCTTGAAAAGGCAGTCTTTATCCTAAGTGATACTCTTATATGCTTTCAGGGGAAAAAAAAATAAAAAAGGAAAGGGGGGGTGGGGCAGGTTTTACAGACAGTATTTTATATTTGCTTAAGTACTAATTTTTGTACCAAAATGCACACCCTCTCTCTGAAGAGTAAGATCTCCAGTGCTCTGCTGAAATAAAACCAGCAAAAATCCTTCATCTTTAATAAAGAATACAATGAACTGGAGGTCATATCCGAGAGTTCATGCCAAAAGAAAATTAACTCCTTGATTCTGTGCAGTCATCCCTTATCTACCTATAGAATAAATAAATGCAAGGTAGCTGAACATACAATTCCTTACAAGGACTGAAGTGGAAATAAATTGATGCTCCATTCTTTCTGAGAAATATGCTGGGTATGTATGTTTAGCAAGCTTGTAAACAATTTTTGTTCCATTTCAGATACTGTATTTAGCAATACCATTGCTAGTTTCCAAACCCATACTCACTGACTGAGAACCTACTCGATATTTTAGTTCTTTTCACCCTTACTCATATGTAGACTCAAAGTCTTCTTTCTTATAAGCCTGCTATGGAAACAGTGCTGTTGAATTTTCACACGTGATTTTCAGTTCATTATTACAGACAGACACTTTGCAGACACTGGACACTTAACAGACACCAGTAAATGTTCACAGGGGGCCTGTATGGTAAAACAGCAGTGTCTTCACGTCACGTGTTAGGACATCAGGCAGAGAGAGGTCTATACACACAAATTTAGTTCTGGCATGTTTCAGCTTTAGGAAGGCTGCTGCTATGATCTCACTCATAACTTTATTTTCTCTATGCATATGAGAAATACCAAGGCTTTACACAATTTAAATAATCAAAATCCAATCAGTCTTTGTGAGTGGCAGTTGTTTCAGGAGTGATGGAAGCTCATGAGTACCAACATCAGCCACATTGGGTCTTTGATCAAACCAAGAGCTGGGTTAATCCATTTCCTTGTGGCTAAATCTGTAACAGACAGCAACAAAATGCAAGAGTGGCACGAATCTGTTGGGAGGAAGATTGTTCTACATGGGCCAGCTCCATACTCCCTGTTTATCCCTGTGAGCTTTTTTATTTCTCCATGCTTTGCAAATACACACTTGCCCTGTTTCAGTGTTTACAGCCCACTCCCAGTCCAAGTCACATTGCTCAAGAATGTTTAAATTTTATCTCCAGTTCAGACTTCTGGAGTTTCTTCTTCAGCTTTTTTAATTCTGGAGGTTCTCTTTCATCTTACTTTTGCAGTTCACCTTAAAATCTTCCAGGAACTTATGCATCATCTATTTTCTACTACTAGAGCATTCTCTCCTCCTCCTCTGTGTTCTGTCTCACAGCTTACTACAGCCTGCTACAGCACCTCACCAGAGATTCAAAGTTTCTACCTCACCAGACCCATCATATTTCTGCACTGGCCCCATCCTGTTCTTCATTGAGACCACCTTTATTCCTTCTCAGCCCATCTTTCCATACTGAAAGCTCAGTTTTTTTACTGCATTTTGCTGATGTGACTTCTGCCAAACATAGAACAAAGGCACTAAAAGCACAAGACAGCCAATTTTCTCAATCCCAGTGAAGTGCGACACAGGTTGCACAGATGAACTGTAAGGTGGATGGAAAATGACTGCTAGTTTAAACAGACTTTTATCACCAGTTGAAATTTGGCAAGCTTACAATAGTATTCATGGACAATCAATATTGAGGTGAATATTTTTATGACAATAGAGATGAAGGGAGAAACTGCAGCCCTAGCAAGGTAATGACAGATATCGAGCTGGTAGACAGGGAACATGCAGAGTGGTGGATTGACTGCAGAACAATGCTCCCGGTGAGATGCACCTCAACAGGCTGGAGAAATGGTCCAGACCTCGATGGCTGGAGAAATCTCATTAATTTCAGCCCTGGAAAACAGTAATGCACCTGGAATAGAATAACCCCCTGCAGAAATATAGCAGGGGCTGGGCTGTACTCATATGAACATCTACAAGAGGCTGAGAACAGAGCTGCTTCCCCTGTCCTTGGCAGTTGCAAAACTGCTTCCAATTTGGGGCTTCCAAGTTGAAGCCAGCCTTTGACAAACTGGAGCAAGTCCAGGGACAGCCACTAAAATGAGGAGGGGCCTGGAAATACGGCAGATGAGGAGATGTAGAGGGAACTGGATTTGTTCAGTTTTCCAAAGAGAAGGCTAAGGCAGGATTTATTGCTGTCTTCAACAGTATAATGGGACACTCCAAAGGGAACAGAGCCAGGATCTTAGAGCACACCATGAAAGGATGAGAGACATCCGACACATCTTCGGGCGAAGAATATTCTAAATATATATTAGGAAAAACTTTTTCACAATGAGAGTGTTTCAGCACTGTAACAGATTGCCCTGAGTGGATGTGGAGCCTCCATTCCTGGGTTTCTACAAAGCTCAACTGGATAAGGGCCTGAGAAACCTCATCTAGCCTTGAAGTGAGCCTGGCTTTGAGCAAGATGTTGACCAGATAATCTTTGAACTTACTCACACATTTGAACTTACATTACTCTGTGATTCTCATCTCTCAGTAAACTGCCCCAGCCCACAGTAATATTTGCAGAGAAAATCCTTTTGAAATGTCATGCAGCTGTGCAATGAAGCAACTTCACACGTTTTGTCAGAGAAGGATGCTCTTGCAATCAGGCCAATATGCAATCACTGACAAAGGATGGAGCATATATGGTAGATAAAATGTCATATAAATTAGCTATCAAATGCAAATTCCCACTGTGAATAGTGAGGTGTCTCAAGAGTTTGTATCTTTAATCTGAGCAAAATTTCTGGGGAAAAATTAAAGAAAAATAACCCTGATTTGACAGCATTCCCCCACTACCAAGTATTAGACGAATGTATACTTACAATACAATGATGTGTAGGATGTTCAGTAAAAAGGTTACGGAATCTTTGTCATGAGTAAAGCAAAATTTTCTTTTCCCTTCATGATACTTAGAAATTTGAGCTATTTTTGTCAAAATGCATTTTAAAAAATTTACCTGACACAATCATCTAACATGGAAAATATAAGTCAAAGCTAAAGAATATAAGTAAGCAAAAAAGAGAGGAACCTAGTCAGACTTGACAACAAACAGCATTACTTGAACTGCCAGTAAATAAAGTTGAGTTTTATTCTGGGATGCTTAAAAATTTCTCTGTAAAATCAGGTTTACTTCCACTTTGGCATTTTTTACAGCTTGAATCAAGTTAAAAACAGTAACAACTTACTGATATTCAACCTGCTTTAAAATATTTGCCTCTTTAAAATGACATACATCTGGCAGATATTCTAACATCTTAACTGGTTCTGATATTATTACCATTAAACACTCAGCTACATTATTTTATACAGATTTCTATCTCACCACCTTTTTCCACGAACATAACTAGAATACTCTCACCACTTCCAGGGTTTGAATGCTTTATCTCTAATTGATATTCCCGTGGATTAAAATTAGGATTATATTTCTCATATCATGGCAAGAATAAAATAACACACTTTTCAAGCCATGAATTCTAAATAATCCAAACCACAAAAAGGTATTGCAAGGTAATAAATCTGCTACAGTGGCTCATATGTTGGCAACATACATATTTTTCTTTGCTTGTGGTTATCAATATGGCTGAAGGAGAAGTATCATTTTACTGCAGGATGGAAGCAAACAGACAAAGCTGTCCTTTGACATATTAGCTCCCCAAAGGCAACTGGATTTGCTGTGCACTCTCAGAGTATTCTTTGCTATGGCTAAGTTTCCTGAAGACAAGGATTCTGTGATATGTAATTTGAAACAGGGACCTCACTGTCAAGTTCAAACTGTAACTAATAATGAAAGCAGGAAACACTTATTTGAATTAATTTCTTTTAGACACCGACTGATACAAGTTATTCAGTAATGACTAGATACTGCTTAATCAAGATGGCTTAGCAAACGAAATTATTTAAGAATGTTTAGTGGCTTTATAAACTGAAAACAGAGATGGCAGGGTATTACACAATATTTTATTTTTGCCAAAGATCAGGTTTTGTAGTACTTGTCTTCAACTTTTTTTTTAGAGTTAGCACCTTCCAAACTTCCATCTGTTTACAGATCAACTTGAATAAGGAAAAAGAGTAAGTTTCTAAACCAGAAACCAGAATATGTCAACGAAGAGCTGGAATGCACAAAGCTCTGCCTGGGGATGGATGTGGAGCCAACTGAGAATTTACAGGTCAGGATTAAAGGGAGGACAGGGACAGGTGACATTGTAGTGGAGGTCTGCTACAGGCCACCTTATCAGGAAGGCCCAAAGGAGGACCATAAGGATAATCAGAGTAATGGAGCACCCCTCCTTTCAAGAGAGGCTGAGAAAGCTCAGGCTGTGCAGCCTGGAGAAGAGCCCTTATAGTAACATTCCAGTACCTAAAGGGCGCCTACAAGAAAGCCAGAGAGGAACTTTTTACAAGGGCATGTAGTGACAGGACAAGGGGGAATGACCTTAAACTGAAAGAGCATCAGTTTAGGCTGGGTATTAGGAAGAAATTCTTTGCTAAGACACTGATGAGGCACTGGAACAGGTTGCCCAGACAAGTTGGGAATGCCCCATCCCTGGAAGTATTCAAGGCAAGTTTGGATGGAGCTCTGAGCAACCTGGTCTAGTGAAAGGTGTCCCTGCCCATGCTGGGTGACTTGGAACGAGTCTTCCCTTTCAACCCAAGCTTCCACAATTGTATAATCTTTCCAGATTTTTGAATTAATAGATCTTATTTGACAAGGTATTACATATTCCAATTTTAGCAGAACTACATGCAAAAATCACAGTGAAGGCTATTTGGAAAGCTTTTATGAGTTTCCCAGTCTTGTGATTTAAGATTTGGGGCCTAAATCTTATGCTGCATTTTCTTCTACAGCTGCTGCCTTCTGCACAGCATCTTCCTAATGATTTTTATTTGTTGTGAGTTGAGCTTTTTCCTGTATTGCAGTAAATTTTGCTTCCCTCTTCTTCCAGCTTTGATGTCCCCTTTGTAGTATCCTAGAAAGTTTTATATAACCATCTTTTAACAGCACAAGTCAGTACTGAAGTATGCTGAGAGATCAAAGCACTGCATGATAGCAAGTACGAAAACAGGGAGAAAAGACTGGAAGTAGCAATGAAATTTGCACTGCAGATTGCTGAGAAGCTGGAAAAAATCCTCAATGGAAGAATACAGCTTTTCCCTATATAACCAATTAAAAATAATTTCATTAATTAAATACTATGATCAAGGTAAAAAAAAAATAAAAAAAATAAAAAAAAACCAAAAAACAAAAAACAACAAAAAAAACCAGCACACTGCTTACTCACGTAGCTTATGAATGCAAGGTGAAAATGCAGCCCGGAGTTGCTTTGATACTCACTGCTCTGTCATCCTTAGAGGGAGTGAAGGTTCTCCCCTGTAGCACCCAGCAGTTACCTTGCACTTATTCTGCTGCCCAGCTCCTGGAGAGGTTGGTTCTGGCAGCTGACATCATTGTGGGACAGAGCACATGGGACCAGAATGCGACATATTTCACCCATGTCGTCTAAAACAAGGGGAACTGCACCCTTGAAGAGTTGTAGAAAAGCCACTGGATGTGAGGTGATTGCATGCACGGCTGTTCATTGTCAGTCATCAGCTGCTTTTTATGAAGTCCTCTTGGTTACTTGCAACTTTCAGCCTTTACTGGTATTTTTCACTTTTACCAATGGTTTCCATGCAGTGAGCCATCTTTTCTTATTTTTATTGGTGCTGGCTGTTGTGTCATTAGTTAAGACTGCAATGGTTGGAAGACCACTGCCATTGTTATGTACATGTATCAAATAGGATTTACATTTAGGATAGCCATATTTAAGCTCTCTATCTTCTGAGGACCATATTCCCATTTTCTAGTAAAGGGTTAAAATAAAACACTAAATCACTCCTGAATCCAATCTTGTAATCAATATCTTATCAAGGAAAAATGTTATCCTGCAGATTCATGGATTTCTTGTCTCTAACAGGTATCACTCACACATAGTCTTGTACAAGAATATCTTGAGTGAAGTAAGATGCTTCCCAGCAACTGGAATCTGAACTTGGCAGAAAAGCAGAAATGCCTTACCTTGCCCAGTGTCACACTGATCAGGGCTCCTAATGAGCTGTGGTAAATTATAACCTTTGCAAGTCACCGGGAAAGGCCACTCAGCCTCAGATGTGACTTCTCCCTGTACAGCAAATTTTGCGGGCAGTCCCTGCAATGAATGCAATGAAAACAGCACTTCAAATGAGAATGTTGAAGGACAGCATCTCTGCTTTAATCTCTGTTCTGATGCCTGAATAGATAATAGAAAACTCCCTGCAGACAGACCAGGGAGCTCATGATTCATTTCAGTGTTTCATTGTCAACAATATCAAATTACAAAAATTTCCAAAATCTCAATTTGTTAGGAAATGTGGATGCACTTCTGTTGTAGGACTCTTCTCTTGTGGTTTTCTGGAGCAATGCCTTAGATCTGGTCAGCCTATCTTGTTGATTTAATAAAAAATGCTGGCATCTGATGTTCACTTTGCAATTGCTGAAGGAACTGATGCCAGCAGCTAATGCTTTCCATATCAGAGCAGATATGGCCAGCAGTGTTTGTTGTTTCAATAGCCTCAGAGCAAGAGTGATCAAGGCCAGTGACACAGAGTCAACTCCCCGTCTCCCTCTCCAGGGACATAATGCAGTGTCTATGTTAAGGAATATTACAAAGCTTTTTTTTTTTGGTGGTTCTTTACAGGAGATGTATTGGTGGGATTAATTTCAAGTCTCTTTGGATATCACTGGATATCCATATTCATCCAGAAGCTATCTGGAATAGAATTTAGCCATCTCATATAATATAGGAAGATTAACTTGCCTTTTTTGAGCCTAATGCACTTGGTCTACTTTAATCAGGTACCCTAGAAAAAGACAATGTGCATTGTCAGTGTCTCTTTCTGCGTCTCAGAGTAAGAAGCGGGTCCATGTGCAGGTTTGATGCTGCTGTCAATGCCATTTGAGGTGTTCCAGGTGGTGACCCTCACTGACACCCAGCTCCTACTCCAAAAAGTGTAGTTACCCAGCAGGTCCTGTGTCATCTCTGCTAGACCCATCTGACCTTCTGGCCCCTCAAACAGCAGCAGAAGCCTAAGGAACAGGAGAATGAACACAGACCTAGGTGTCTACATTTGATCAGATGAACCCCATTCACATGAAAAACCATGGGTTTAGACACAAATTTCAAGTCCTGTTGGGAAGGACTTGGTATATGGAGCACTTCCTATGTCTGTGGTTTATGCAAACAACATAACTGCTGCAGAAACGAAGAAAATTTTCTTCAATGAGAAGAGAGAACAAGTGAGATCCATCTATCTGCCTTGGCAGAAATGAGGGTAATGAGGAAGCATAAGAGCTCTTTTATCGCTTTCCACCACTACCTGCACTTATTCAGGGACACAAGGAGGCACAGATCACATGTGCTCCTCAGCAATGCAGACTGGTGATTTTATGGCACAAGCACACTTGCAGCAGGATCCAGATCAGCATGTGCTCCAAGAAGGGCTGCAGAAACACCAAAGTTGGTTTGTACAAGTCCCTCATAATTGTCATGTGTGAGCATCTCAGAACATTTAATAGGCTTATCTTTACGACATTTCCATGAGATAAGAAACTATCCATAAGACGACTCCATATTTTCCTGCCTCTTTTATTATTGCTGCAAAATTGTCAGAGATACCAGCACAGGAACACTCCAAGTGTTCACGAAAATGCCTGAACACTTGAACTGTTCAACAGAGAACCTCTGAGCAGATTGATGTTTTAGAGAAAAATAAATAAAAAAGGAAAGCAAAACACTACATTACATCACACTTCATGTTATGAAATACTTCATGCTATACTTTAAAAAAAAAAAGAAAAATAATCTTTGAACTTTGCACTCATTTTAACTTTTTTAATTTTAAAATTTGGAAAAAATCTTCTTTGTTTAGAACTCAACATGACCAGCTAGAGAAATTCATAATTTTATCAGACAAGGTCAGCAAAGTTTATGTATTTGATTATGTAACTATTTTTGAGAACCAATGGATTTATAAAGAGAGATCAATCTACATTTGTAATCTTTCTCAATTTTAGTAAGCATTAAAATTAAGGCTGTGATCATGTTGATTAGAACAGCAGATTCAATTGCAGTTTGATAATTGTGGCTAATGCTAAACAAATACTTTATTACATTAATCTAAATATATTGCCCGAAGTATTAGAATATACAAACTAGCCACTAAAAGTGAGGGAGCAATTCATCTGTTACTCTGTTTATACACAAATTTGCCCAGCTTCTGTCCCTCACTACAGACTGACAGACAGCTTTCTCATAAAGGAGCTGGAAGGTGCCTTTTTTTTTTTTTTTTTCCTTTTTTTTTTTCACAAAGGGCATTAAGTATATGCATGATTTTACTTGAGATCTGAAGAGTGCAGACTTAGTGGGATGACACAAGATTATAACACGCTGGCAGAGCAAAAAGGATGTTCTGCAGTTGCTTGTAGGAATCCACTGAGGTAAATTAGCTACTGAAAGATTTGATTTTTCCCTGAGTGGATCAAAACTTGCCGAAAAGTAACAGGAAGTAAGCAGAAATTACCTGAACTCAAATTCAATAGTTAGGAACAAAATAAATATTTCCGTTAATTTACTGTAATAGTCTTGAGCACAAGATTTCCTGCAATAATTATCAACCCCTAGTCAACTGTTAATAATAAAAAACCCATTACTAAAAATTATCAATAAAATTTTAAAAATAAGATTTGACATTGTCAGATAAGAAAAAGGTATTTGAGTTTGGCTACCTATAAAAACAGCTATAGATCAGACATAAAAGGGTCTAGGTATATACAGGACAATTTGAGATAAGCCTTTTTCTTCTGCTTCTCAAATTCTGATGCCTCATGATTTAGAGATTCCAGAAGAGACATTAATATATTTATTGCATTCTTTAAAAATCATTCTTCTCATGTATCATTATGTTCTTCAGCTAGATATGGAAGCCTATCATTATCTCACAAGAGATACTCTTCTGGAAAAAGAGTAACTATTTGAAAGACAAAATATATCTTCGAAATTAGCAGACATATAGTTATAAAGCTGTAAACACATATCTGTCTATAGGCAGTATGATTTTGAACACATTAACAAAATCAAAAGATATTAAAAGTTTTCTTACCACACACAGTAATTTTTTTACTTTTGTAACTGAAGATTTTTAACATTTTGTCCAAGTATGAACAGAATATCATCTCAGCTCCAACCTATAATGTTTGTTTATTTATTGTCCTAGATACTTGTATCACTGAATGCAGCACTTGCATGTCAAATTCAGAGTAGAACAGGGTGATACAATGTGAATATTTCAGCCCTAAGCCAAACAGTACAATGAAAGGTAAATGAGACTTGCAGAGGACTCTGCCTGAGTCTTAGGTTACATAACTTTTTATAGAAGCAGGCAGCCATATCATAAACTAATCAAGATTCATTATAACATTTTTTAGGGTTCCTGCTTTAAGATTTTTTGCCTTTACCACTCCTACTGGTAAGCTTGCCCTAGAAACTCACTATTTTGGTAGTTAGACACCTTTCAATCTCCAGCATCAATTTATTCATTGCCAGATTTCACTACCCTATGCTCTCTTTTCTACCATAACCCGACTGAAATAAATGAGACTAGCCAAATCAATAAAGCAAATATGATTTTTTTTAAAATAAATTTTCTTAAATTCAATGGCTAGGCATTTAAATATTTCCCAGGCAGTGAACACCTATTCAAATTATTTTTGACAGACTACTGGTGACTGGGCTCATGCCAAAACACAAGAATAAAGACCTAATGTGTAATGTTGTGAGGGTGAAAGCTTTGTAAATACAACCTCACAAAAATGAAAAGTAGAAAAAGCAAAGTTTTAAAATAATTTAATTTCAACAAGACCCTGCCTGTTAACAAAAGATAATCATAGCAAGCACTTTGAAACACATTTCTTATTACCACATAAGATGCGTTCCACAGAGTTATGGCTGGAAGGGGCCATTAAATCATTTGTATAACACTGTATGCAGATAAACCTTCTGGCATATCCAAGATCATAAATTCACCTAATTACTGCTGCATTAAGCCTCAGCAATTTCAAATGGCTAATACACATCTCCAAGTGACACACAATCTTGATCAGAAATGTCAGGAAAAGGGGAATACAACGCTGGTCTTACATGTTTGCTTGAGTTGTTAACTAAAAAAGGAACCTTAATTTTATTTTGAAGGGTCTCACCTCAATTCATTGCTTAAAAATTAAAAGAACACTATTTCCATAGCAACTTCTATGTCCAGGTAGTTTTTAGGTTTGAATCCTCCTGCAATACAATGCCTGACTATAAAACATTTTCTGACTCTGTACTTCAATTTCATAAACTCACTATTCCACTGTTTGCATACACAAGGTTGCTTACACAATTTTCACCATAGGTTTGCACAGGACACTCACAATTAAAAGACCAAAAGTCTTTTAATCAAGCACAAAGTGCAGTTTAACTTTCAAGTCACTGGTAATCAGTCAAGATCACTATGCTCTGACATGTACTCATTCTTCCAGGAAGTATTGTATTGGTTGCACTAAACTGAATGCTGTTTGAATCGATTCAGTTTACAGATCACTGTATTGGACAATTTAGCATAACCATTAGCTATCATTTCACCAGTCTTTATTCTGTCTGCACCCCAAAACTGCCTAACCCATTGCAAAAAAGTGCAATCATTTTGTTTTCTGGGACAGGATTTTGCTACCAGATTCTTAGTCAGGCTGAGTTAGAGTTAAGAACATATGTTGCTGTTTATGGTAATATGTTATATTGTGCAAGTAAGTCTAGCAGAGTCTGGCCCTCAACGTGGAAAATATTATTTGCTTTTATTTTTTCAGTTGTTACACTTCTCACAAACTCACCTGTATCTCTCAAATCAACAGAGAATGAGAGAGTTCAGGAAAAAAGTAGATCTAACTGTTCACTTTGATTCACTGAAGCCCAGTATAAGAAGCTGACACAAAACTATGCTATAACCACTGCAAAAAACATTAACAGCATGGGTATAGGTACATATGACGATTTATTTTTTTAAAGCCATAATTCTATCCTTTTCTGCCACTTACTTCAAAAAAGATGTAATTTTTTTCACAATTGACAATAAATACTTAAACCAAGGAAATTTATTTCCCCCTTTCAATGATACTTTTATCTTTCTATTCCAGACCAAAAAGAGAAAACAAGAATCAACCTCCTATTGAGGGACAAAAATATTAAAAACCCCACGGAATGAGCCTCTTTTGAAAAGCAGCATGCCAGGTTTACAGTTAATATATATCACTCTCCAATGAAAAATGCATGTTAATATGCACAGAGCTCTTTGGATAGCTCGGGAAGGTGGTTACTGGCCGAAATACTGTCACTGAGTCAGCTCTAACACTTTGATTTAGAAGGATATAGTGTTTCTGAACAATTTCCTATGCAAGCCACTTCTCACAGTGCAAAGGAAGACAGAGGAGAAAAATACCCTTACTACCAGCTAAGAGCTGAACAAACAATCACTCACTGAAAAACGTGTGATAGTGGAAGTCTTTTTAGTATACTTCAGACAGTATTATAATGCATTACAACACCAAGTTCATTTGCCATTCTTTAATCAAGTACAGCTTCATGTTCTCCCAGGAAATATTTATAGCTATTATCTGATTAGTTTTTTTCACAGGTTTTCAAAATATACATCTTGCAGTCACGGTGGGCTGTGAATTACAGTTTATTTTATTCTATGCTATTTCTTATTGTCTAGATATCACTGATGATTCAGTTAAATCACATCCTCCTTTACACAAAAAGCAAATATTACGGCATAACGTATTTCTACATTCTAATTTTGTCAGATCATCTGCTTAAATAGGAAAGAAAAATTTCTGTAGCATTTACCTGTAGAAGGCTGGAGGAGCAGCTTCCCTCATCCCAAAGCTGCCCTGATCATTTTCAAGGTAATAGGGTACCTGTTGGCTGTGATGATGGATGAACGGCGAGAGCTGGGGTGCCGTTTGCAAGAACACCACTGGGCTTGGTGGGACACTGTTCAGTGAGTGAAATCCTGCCAGACTGCTGGACCCAAAAGATTCAGAAGTAGGAGCATAGCTGAGTGTAGTAGAGCTGTAGACGGGAGCCGTAGTACCAAAATCATAGGCGGCTCCTTCTGGGTAGTTGAAAACTCCTGTCTTGTTGGTCTCCACATACATGTCGCTGAGCGATCTTTCCAGGGGAATCTTCAGCTGAGGTCTGCTGAGTGTCTCCAGTTCAGTGCCTTGAATCTGGTGCAGCAGGGTAACTCCAGAGGTTTTGGTGTGAAGGGTCATGGTCAGCACTAATGGCAGTGAGCAAGGAGCATATCTGCTTTTACTGTCAACAGTGAGATCGGCAGCTGGCAGTCCACCTAAAAAAAATACCAGAACCTATTCTGAGGCTCAGCAGAAATCATAATAAAGCAGCACTACACAGGTATTCCTCTAATCTCATCAAGGAGGAGGATACAAACAAACGCAGAGTGAGCACTGAAAACACACATTCTCTCTCTCTCTCTCTTCTTCCCTCCCTCTCCCTCTCTCTAACTTTTAGGAACTCCTCATCTGCGCTAATATGCTTTACAAGGTGCTGGCTGCAAGCCAGGAGCCCTTGCCTTGCACCGACACTGGTTTAAACATCACTTCAGAAACAATTAGTTTTGGAGTTATACCAAAGAATTGTCCATCTAAATGTTACTTCATTCTTACTAATCATTTAATTTTTCACTTCAGGGTACAGTGCTTTGCAGCAACTAACAGGAAAGAACACTTAAATTCAACCAGGAAGACTAGTCCAGTGGTCAGTCAGATTACTGCCTTTTATTTCCTCAGCAGACTCCAATCTATCTGTGCTTATCTCTCCTCCTGTTTGATTCATTTTCATGTTTGCTAGAAATATGTAATGTGTACATTGTACCGACCCTGGGCAGGACTGTGCTGTAACTGAGATAGGGCAAAGCAGAATGTGTGTGTGTGTGTGTGTGTGTGTGTGTGTG
>PYHW01010133.1:4461105-4474198 GCA_013186435.1 Turdus rufiventris | reverse complement strand
CCCGTCTGTGTGTCTGTCTCTGTATGTGTCTATGTGTGTCTGGATGTGGGGAGAGCAAGCCCCAGTCCATAAAGCCAGCTCACAAAATTTAACTGTGCATGATACATATTCAGAAGAGAAGGTTTATAATATACTTTCATCAGCAACTTGTGGTTACTAGAGTACTATAATAACATTAAAAAGCAAGGAAAAGCTTTAGACTAGCCTAGAAAAATTATGCCTGCTTCTTTTTATTCTGTAAAATGATGAGCTAAACATCGTTCATATTTTGCCACATTTAGGAGATGGTTATTTGATTGCATGATACATAAATCGAATACAGGAAATTCTTTTTCCTAGTCATGTGAACAAAAGCTTAGCAAACTTGAATTTTGAAATGAGACTACGAAATCAAGTAATCTAAAATAATCAAATGGGATTGGTTTCAAAAAAACCTGACATGCCTCTCAAGTTATATTTAGAAAGAAAAAAAAAAAGGAAAAGAAAGAACATAATGAAAAGGTGTGGCATGCATGCTTCTTCTTGCAATCTCATTCCATATAATTTTAACTTTGCGCAAACCAGTTCTCCTGAACGAGCTAAACTAAAACCTCCAGAAGCTGTTTCAAGCTCTTCAGCTTCATTGCTGTGGTCTGTGGTTCAACCAATGAAATAGGCTAATGTCAACCCTAAATGCATTAATATATGGGCTCCAGTTAGCGTGCTTTGAATACTAGCAAAGCCTATGCTATACTTAAACAACTCCACAGTTATTTGGCTCAACCTTCAAAAAACCCAAGAAAATTAAAAACTGAATACGCAGGTCACTAGAAGTGTCAAGAAAAGTTTACTAAAACCGGTTTTATTTTAGAAATAATACTGTTCTTTCAGAACTTCGACTAAAATAGCCGAAGTTTTTTATATTTGCAAGAATATTCTGAAGCAATATATGTTTTTACCTTCGCAGGCACAAAGCTGAGACATCAACACACGCATAACTATGCACTTGATATATTTCCTCACCCACCCAGCCACCCTCCCTACCCTGTTCAAATTTCAGATTGTAGACTTTGATCAAAGAGATAAGCTTGTTTAAATAACACTGGACTAAACATGTTCCCAGTTAAAAAAATAATAATCAGACAACCATACCCAGCAGTTCAGAAAGTCTTCGAAGAGTTATGCTGAAAGTATGCCAGACAGTGTGAGAGAAAATAAAGACTGTGTGTGCATGTTCTCTTAGAGTGGGCGACCGTGCATGTGCAGAGACTCACAAAACAGCAAGTAAGCACAGCTCTCAGCAGCCAGGCTGCAGGGCTGCACGGGCTGAAATGAATGGCAGTCAAGTTAAGGCCAGTCACCCTTATACATTTCATTTTATGCTTTGAAATGCATAGAAAAGGCATTATCTCTTATAAAACTGCATAATCTGAGAATTAATGTGAATCTACCTGCCACAAAAAGTATCCACTGCTATAGTGTGCTACAGAATGGACTTTGAATTTTTATCTAAAGCATTCTCCAGCATGTATGCTCTGCTAAAACTAATATATTGACATGGAATAAAATGCTCCAGTGTAATAGCTATGCAGAAGATGGAAAACACAAGTAAGCAAACAGAGCTGATTTCTGAGTGTGCCCTGTGCTTCTTACATGCAATTTTTAAGAACCTCATTAATTATTTTTGGGAGGTGATACGTTTCCAGGGAGTCAAATATATTAAATTTTTATCAGATGCAAATAGCATTAAACATACTGTAGGGTTAACTTGAACCATCATCACTTCTGCTGTGTACCATTTAAACTAGGGGCCCTGAGAGCAGGTCTCCACAAGCCACAGTCCTGCCACTGAAAGGGCTCTGCAATAGGCAGCTGCAGTATCCATGCAGCACACAGCCTTGTACACATCTTGAGGAAAAAAAAAATGTGAGTGCCACAAACAAAATCTTGGGGATTGGCTGAGAGCCTCTCTGACAGCATCCTGTAATGTCTGACTTACTTTTCCTGTGGAAGAAAAGCAAGAGAGCAAGAAAGGGCAAGGGTGAGGTGGTAGGGGGTTGTGTCAAGACAAAAAGTTGAATTTTTTATTTTTGTATACTGAAAAAAAAAAATCAAGCTTTGATTCTATTTACTATATATGGAATTTTTAGATATAAAGAAACTATGAAATGCAACAAATTATCAGAGGGTTGTTTTCTTTCTTGTCCTACACGTTAAAGACTGTGCTGCTTGCTCCAAGACAACAAACACTGCCACTTCACTCTGCTTTAGAGATGGCAATAGGTGCATCCATCTGTGGACTCGCTTCTCAGAAAAATGAGATCTAGGTTTCTAAAACCTGCTTAAAGGTCAGGACTTATTTCACCACTCGCTTTAATCTGATCTATTACATGTCAGATTTTACGTGCTCTAGAATAGAAATATTACAGTATGGGAATGGCTACAGCATAGAGCAATGATATTTAGTGCTGTTTAGCAAGAAGTTTATGCAAAGACTTGGTTTTTCTAAATCCCGCTTCATGTATGCCTTTAAAACTGTGCAGACCTCGTACAGAAGGGCTTGCCTCATTCACTCTGGTTTTTGGTTTTTTTGCTACATGTAGTAACATCTTGAGAGTAAATAAAAACATTAATTGGCTGCAGCACCTTCCTTTCTAGACAGATGTGCTCAAAATGGGGAAATCTACATTCTCAGATCTAGTAATTTCTCAACTATTGTGTATTCAGCTACAGCCAAGCTGGTCTATGTATTTCTCTCACCTTCATGAAGATCTACTATTGTTTTGGAGTTGCTGAGCACATACTACAGGATATGCATAGATACATAAAAATGGAGAGGAACTGGTACTACAAAATCTGAAGATTTGCTAACTTGAGATCGTGTATAGATTGGGGGGTTTGCTGTCTCTCTGAAGTTTGGGAGTATACAAATAAAATTTGGCTTTGATCCATCCAGATTTATGCCTGCACAGGAAGGAAAGAAAAGAGCATTTAATGAATACTGAAGAAGGAGAAGGGACCAGTCCCTCCTGTGAGGGAGCACTCAGCTCACACTGAGCACTTCAGACATATTAGCAAAGAAGATCAAAGCAGAAACTGCATCTTCACACACAGGGATTTTTAATGAGAATTAGTTGGGATGAAAGAGTGAGGACTCAGGCACTACTCTTCTCATGGAAATGAGAAATTAATAGTTAAGATAAATGAAAGTGACTGATTAAATCCTGTGTTCCCCTTTTAAAAATTTCAAGCTTTCTGTTTTCCTTTTCTAGACAGGCCAGAGTTACAGTGATCTGGATTTTCCAGAGTGGGGAATTTACTCTGATTACACTAACAAAATATCAAATGCAGCAACATTAAATTACATTTCTGTTGCTCTGTGGTTAAACTGTCATCATTTACAACTGAAAAATATTTAGGCATGTTTCTAAATGCAAATTCTGCTTATTTTGATTGACTGATGAATAGTTTGCATCTAATTTTTTTTTTTTATTATTTGTTGACAAATGGCAACCATGATCAGATGAAGTTAGCAGACTATGCTTACTGTTTGGTTCAACTGGATCATGGGTCCAACACTTCAAAACTGGAACATAGCTTTAAAAAAACATAAAAGTGGCCTTCTGCCCCTGATGCCAAATACTGTGGAACCAGTGAAGTGATAACAGAAAAAAGAAAACAGATAATTTAAAAATACAGAGGATATTATTTTAACTTCTTTAAATAACTGGAAGGAAGTTTGGAGATTTCAATGCCATTAACATCAATAATTTTCTATTGACTACAAGTCCTGAAAGGCAGTCAGAGAATGGTAGTAAAATAAGTTCATTTTATATGATTAAAAAAAAAAAAGAAATATGAACAGTCTGGACATATTTTGCATTTTGGACAAAATAAAACAGAAGTTTGTGGGAAAAGGAGATAAACTAAAAAATACTATATAAAGTATAGTGTGCAAAAGCATTTACTCAAAGTATATACATGCATATATATGTATAAATTAAATATATAAATATATACCAAGTCTATTAAAATCACAGAAAAATTGAAAGACAAACAAAACTCCATTCTATAACAGGCATTTTTTCAGCACTGGTTTTAGTAAGTATTGCAACAAAAAATGGCAAACTCAGAGCATATACTATAAATTTTCTGTAAACCTGCTGACAGTGAAAGACCGTAAAGTTTGTCGCTTTGGTTCCACAGCTATAAAGATAGAAGCTTTTTTTAGCTGCTGCAATTAAAGAAGAATCTATTGTACACAACAGGAGGAACATTATGTTTTTCCAAGATTCCACAGTAACATTACAGAGAAATTATGTTTAGTCCAGTGAGGAAACTCCTCAAGACAGACAGCTGGAGAACAGCACCATCTATCCCACTGCCTTATAAATCTTCTCTGGGGAAAAAAAATACAAAAAAATTAAAGCTGTTGATACCACTAGGCAAATGAGGCATGCTTAAAAACTCCTTATGCTCTAAGGAGAGATAAGTGCTTCATGCTGTTAGAGGAAGTTTCGAACATTTAAAGTTTTATAATTTGATACAAAGATGTACATTTCTTTTTTCCCCTACTCCAAAAAACTCACTATAACTAGCCATGGCACCAAAGTGCTACACCTAAGATTCCTAACCTTAAATTTTTGGTTTAAGTTGGTCTTCCTGACAAAAGGGGAGCTTCTGGTTTCACATGTTAAATGTAGGTAGAGGCTTTGAAAAAAAATTGGTCAAAATAGTTCTTACTGCAAATGGGGAATGCAATTTTTCCACACATCTGTTTATTAATTTACAGCATTTAAATATGCCTTCAATTTTACCTGTAATTTGTATGAGTGCCTTATTACATACTCTGAAATCATCTGTGCAAACACAAGAAATATTAGGGTAGTATGTCAGCATATCTTTTTGGTTAAGTATTCTGACATTTTAAATGTTAAGACTTTGTTTATATCTATTTATGACACTACAAGATTTTACCCATTCAACTGGAAATTTTGTGTGTCAGTGATGAGCTCAGTGATACTAATTTGGAAATATCTGATCCAATTGGGAGGAAATTATTTGCTTTTCCCTCCTTAGAGATTTCTAGAAACCCTTTTTTAAAACAAGAAACCCTTTTGCTGCAGCAAATAAGGAGTCTGGAGCAGGATCTCTGAATCTGGCAGGGAGTTGAAACTGTGTATTACAGAGTTGCCTTTTGCTATTCCTCTGAAACTCCTTCCACCTTTGGCCAATTTTTCTATCCTTGGAAAAAATTACAAGTTTTTAAGAGTGATGATTTCTAAAAGCTCTTTCCTGGCTGAGTCTGCTCTCCCCTCTTTCAGATCTTAGTCCTGACTCTACTGGGCATGAAATTCACCAAAAGAATGAATGACATGCTAGAGTCCAAACTAGTATAAATACAGAATGTTTTCCCCTTTCATTACTCTTCTGGGGCAGAGTAATAGTCTGGGATTAAGTGCAGATTATTGTGTCAGTTTCAAGACTGAATTTCAGTCCCCAGACGTACAGACTGAATTTCCTGAAACCAAAATGGGGCACCATCTCCCTTTTCAATTCAGCTCTAGAAAACAACATCTTAAAACACACTCTTTTCTAAAGGAGTAGAAGACATCCTGTACTATAACTAGCTTGCGCATTTTTTTGGTTTTTTGTACCTAAGATGGGAGAGTATAAAATTAAATAATTCTGCCTGACTCATACAGAATAAAGGGCTTACTACATCTGTAAAATGGGCCAAAATACCTGAGTACTCTGGACAAACTCAAAATATACTAGCAAATACTGATATTTCAAAGATTTAGTAGATGCTTTCATGGGTGCAGAAAGACAGAAGCAAAAAAGAACAATTCTCTGCTTTCCTACACAAGATGTTAACTACTTGTGAACAAGGATGTTCACTGGTAGAAAAGCAATGATACCTTGATTTAAGATTAAGCAACATTCCATGCTTAATAACAAACACAACACCCTAAAAGTATATTTCTCATAGATCTAGCTTCATGTAAAAACCAGAATGAACTGGGAAAAGCAAAGTGGTAGCTCAGTATCCTACGTTTAGAGAAAAATTGAATGGACTGACTGACCACCATGATCACTAGCGTTAGTCTAGCAAGAAAACTATTTTTTTGATGTCTTGCAATTGGCTTAAGGAAGAGGCATCTTCAAAATAATCAAATATCCCCATGCCTGAGCTCACAGTCAGAAATAAGACACCTGCTTATATCCATTTATGTGGTGAACCTCATAAACAAAACTCACAAGTTTTGTTTATGAGATTAAAGAAATGAAAGTTGGTCCAGATTCCCCTGCTGAGCCTTCCTCTCCTTAACCAGATCAACATTCCCACCCAGTCTGGTGTCATCTGCAAACTGACTGAGAGGGCACTAAATTTGTCCAGATCAACAATAAGGATGTTGAACAGGACCAGCACCAATACTGAATGCTGAGGAACAGCACTTCTGAGCTGTAGCCAGCTGGGGGTGGCTGTATTTATAGAAATATCTTTAACTCTCATTTATGTCAGCAGACAAAACTCTGCTAGGGCTTTGGCCCTTCCAATTTCCTCCCTCATGACATCCTTGTAGTCCTCCTAAGCTCCAGAGATCCCCGTATGGTCAGGATATATAAGGACAGGCTCAGGCAGCAGGGCCTTCTCATCTTGTAAGCAAAAAAGACACAGTAATACTTTACTGCTATCTACAACCATCCGAGCAGACAATACACAGAAAATAGAGAGACAAACATGTCTTGGAGGTGCATGGCGACACTCCAAAGGGCAACAGGACAGAGATGGACTATGGGAAATTCTGATTCAATATTAACTATGACTTTTTCCATTAGAAATTATATAATACTGGAAAGGACTGTCCAGAGATGCTGGAACTCCTCTGAGGATGAGACTGAACTTTGAGTTCAAGGCTCAAATGGACAAGACCCTGAGTAGCCTGATTTGGGCCTTTTTTGAGCAGGGGTTTGGACTAGATGGTCTGAAATCCCTACAGAATTTGTTTCATGATTCTATGTGTCTAATACACAGATCTGCACCAAAATACTCACAAGATTTTAATTACCTTAGTGATGATGGTCTATTTCCCCATTTTCCACAGACACCTCATTTCTAGGTTTTACATGGTTCATGAGTTACGAAGGAAAAAAATTCTACTGGCCTCACTGTATCTTCTCAGCATTTCTGTAAACTACTCGTGTCATTATTCAAAATATCTTAGCTGCCCATTGCCTTAACAATGGGCCCTGTTCTCAGTAGTCATTAGCAGACCTATGTTTGAACACTCACTAAGACATTGCAGATAAACAATCAGCTGTCTTTTGTGGCTTCCACAAAACAAAACCAGCTGCCTTTTTTGATGAAGATAACTATCTCCACCAAAAGACTTATTCTGAAGTGTCATTAATTTCTTCACTCTTTTCTCTTCAGTAATGGTATTCAAATACACTAAATTTGACTTTAACATTTACACATTCACATTTCCTCCCTAGAAGCTGCACTTCCAGTTGAAAGGTGATGAGGCTCCTTGTGATGAGGCTAACCCTGTCACCTCAAGCAGTTTCATCTATTGTGACCCTGAGGCCAAGAAAACTCTTCACCTAAATTACTTGGAAAAGTTTTGCTGTTTTCAGGATCCCATTTTTATCTACCAGACACTGGTAGCAAAAGTCCCTCACTTTCTGGGCATCTCCAGGTAAATGGATTTGCTTTATTTACTCCCCTGATCACTGTCAATCAATCTCTGCTATTGCAGCATGCCTACATGTACCTGGAAATAATCTGTAGACAGCACATCAAGTCCTCTTGTATGTCTTAAGTTCTCCCTGTCTACTTAGAGATTATCACAGAGGCCCTGGATGGTTGCCAGTGCCACACAAGGAAGGTGTCTCAGTTTATCTTTGGGCCTATTCTCACAGATTTAAAGTCCAAGAGGAAAAGTCCACAAGGAGTATAAATTGTTGAACTAATCCAGGCTGCTATACATGTTTCTGTATTCTCTCCTTGATGTCAAGAACAGGCTTGTAATTGCCCCTACCAGACCAGACACAGCTGAGTGGTTCATTGCTGCCATTAGTCATGCCTCTGGACCATACTGTAGAAAAACACAGTCAGACAGCAAGTGCTCATTAAAAATTACCATGTCTAGCAGGGAAGGTACTGGCTGCAATTGTCCTGTGAAGACCACAAGCAAAGCTGCAAATCCAATATTATAGAGATAAAAGTATGGTAGATGTTTAGGGAAAAATGCTATGAGTTAATTCAACAAGCCTCTGTAGCCTGGACATGTGTTGTCTGCTCTGGTCTACTGAACATTTTCTATCACCAGTTAAGAAAATATTTCTCAATTCTAACAAAAAATTCAGACCTTGTACAAAAGAAGTCTCAGTAACAGGTTCCCTCAGAAGACACAATTCCATTTAAATAGCAGAAATGTACCATCTATATTAGAAGATGCATTTTGGAGCTAATTAGTGGCTTCTTCCACAACAGACATAGCAAAGACATGGCACGACCAGAAAGATCTTGAAATGAATCCTTATAAAGTATTCTCTGATACATTTACTTTTATTTTTTTTTAACTGATAGGGACTGTATTAAACAGTCCTAAGTAAGTCTGTGCTATATATCGTCTATGGTAATTTGAATCAGTTGTTGACTCCAGGGAAACTGATCTTGATGAGCTAAATTATGAGTTTAAGTGCTTTCCTGGATCAAGGCCTAAGTCTGATCCTCACACATCATCTTCAACTATCAGAGAAATTCAAAATCAGCAGAGGATATATCTCATTTTTTGGGAACGACTTGCAAGCTTTATATAATTCCGTTTCTGTGATAAAACATATTCTCCTTACTCCAGAGAAGAAATTTTGAAACGGCCTAAAAAGCCTACAAGAACGGTCAATGGAATCTGAACAAAAAACCAACACAAAACATTCAGTTCTATTGTGATTGTTAGATGTACTCAGGAGCACCTAAGATCACCATCAGAAATTAGGTTCTCATTGTGCTAAGTACAAGGTATGCTTAGAACAAAGAATGTTTACTCAATAGCCCAGATTTAAATATATCACTGACTAAATGCAGCACCCTTAAAGAACAAGTGTCTCCATTTCTCCACAAAATCAAATAGACCTGCTAATCTATCTCCTGCTTCTGTTTTGAACTCGCATTGTTTAATAAGACAGGTCTGTTTTCTAAACTCTGAATATAAAATCGTTTGATCAAGCTATCAAACAATTCAACATTTGAAAATACAAGAAACCTGTACAGAACTGATGAATTAGCACTAGCAACAATTGTTCAAAAAAAAAATCAGGGAGCAACAAAGAGAGCAATCACAAATGACACTCACAAAGTAAGCATAATGAAACTGAAGCATCAATACAGCTACAGATGTTGAAGTATCTCGTTCTTGCCAGAACAATCGTGAGCAACAGCAAAATCACATGACTTCAGTGCTATCTAAGCAGCACCTCACAGAAAATGGTGACAACAACCATCAGAAGTGCACCATCACAACAAGATGGAAAATAAACCCCCCCCACACACAAAAATAAATAAATAAATAAATAAATAAATAAATAAATAAACAAAAATAAAGAAAAAGAAATCTAGTATTGGAGAAAACCTAGGCTTCTTGTTGGACAAAACTTTCCAAGTCTATGCTTCTGCTTCTGTAGAAAGACAAAAATGCATTGTCATCTGTCAAGCGGAACAAATAGGACCTTAGTGATTCAGTAACAGTTGCACTCTCTTGGCAGATACTAGCTTGTTTAAGGCAGGGAAGATCAAAGAAAGTAACTAGATGCCAACAGACGGGGGAAAAAAGGTCAAAGTTATTTATTATTTCAGCATTCCCCTATCTTTATTTGTTCTTCCACCATTTTCATTGTTTTGTGCAACAAGATGGAGGTCTTTCTGAAACACAGCCATCAGTAATTTAATGAAATGACTCTTTTGCAATACAGGCTCTTCTATAAGTTCAGAAGTCCATCAGATCAACAGGTTTCCTATCCATAAGGGTGAGTGAAATAGACAGTTCCACATACTCATTTAGCACAATAGTCTATGAGCCACAGAAATTATTATTAATTAATTACAAAGCCGAAAAGAAGGAACAAAAATCATTGGCATTAGAAGCATCAAATTTAGGAATATAGATATTTGATTTGATGTCAAATTATAAGAAAACCAGAGTTAATATTAACTAGTAGTCATTTTTCCAGGGAATTGAGGTTACAGTTGCAAAATCCTTAAGAGCAGCAAACACTGCTGTCCAGAGACCTCTTAACCTGTGGTAAATTGAGTTTTTCAGCAACTTTTTTGTCCCTGCAGAAATATCAATAAATTTAATTCTTACCATGCAACTAAGAGTCATTCCTAGTAATTCTAAAATAGATCTTCCACAGTCAGAACCTCAGCAATGCATCACTTGTGCAACATGATAGAGAGAAAGGGCAGATCTGTACTGTGGAGAGACGACTGATACAGAGACTCCCATGCCATCTTTACCTGACTCAGCACTGAAATGTGAAGAAACACTGCTGCTAGCAAGGTGTCATGCTCTGGATTATTAAGCCCTGTCTCACAAGAGTATATTGCTAGTACAGTTGCACTGCTTTCTACACCAAGTTACTAATTGCCAACAACTAATTCAGGCAGTGATGTTGCACAATTTTTTCTACCACACTCCTTCAAATAGCATAGGTATGCTTAGAAAGCCCTCTTGATAAAAAACAGAAATAGTCTGTAGGGTAGACTCTATTGATTCATCTCCTTTGAGTACAAATAGTCCTGGCATCATTAGAGCTGAAGGGACTGGTGAACACTACAGAATCGATGTGGGGATATCGTTACCACAGGAGGTCAGGATGCAGAGGCCAGCACCACCCACCTTCATCAGGGGTGGTTGAGAAATGAAGAGGCGACAATGAAGATGCTGAAAGCATCTTCCTCAGGAAAGTACTGCCTTTAATGAGCAACAGGTCAGTAAAGTTCAAGGTTGTTTTTAACCTGGTCAAAATAGGACAGAGTTGCAGATTGTCTGCAATTGTACTATAAACTGTTGTAGTATTGCATGAGATAAGTTTGACGTGTGTCAAACAGCACTACCCCAAAATATTCCTGAGCTGGAGACATTAAAAAATTACAGAACCATTGCTACTATTTAATCTGCATCCATCCACTGCTTTGTGGAAAGTATTAGCACAAATGCAAGCTACTCCAGGACAAATGGTCCAGCTCCCTAGGAATCATCTTGGGTGTATATGATTTATGTTTATAGCTAAAACTCCTGAGGTTTAGGTTTGATCCAAAAGACTGGTTTGCAATCTACTTGTTAGATGACAAATTTCAAGAGCAATGCAGACTGTTGGAGCCTGGATATGCCTCACTCCCCGCAGCTTCAGCATGACTTGATTATACACAGGGAGTTGTTGGGCACTTCTGACCTGAAATGATCAGGGGAGCATTTGGAAGGCACATAGGAAACACATGCCTGCTTCAGTGTTCAGGGAATTCACCTTCCTGAAAGAGTCAATCTTTCATGCTTCTAGGGTTTTAAAAAAATAATTCTGCCATACAGCTCCAGTGATTTAGCAGTGAACTGTTTGTCAAAAGTGGTCGCATCATTCCTCCTGCCTTTTCAATCCTGCATCTTTCATGCTTCCAATCTGGAGACTGACGTTAGCAAAATGTTCCTGTTGTTTTTGAAAGGTATCACACTGGTGCAGCTCTTGAGCTGAATTAGGAGAAACTGCAGGAGCTCGTGGAAAATGAAGAGGGAGACCACCTTGTTCAGCAGCAGGAAGCCCTTAGATTAATTTAACAGTGCACTCGATTAGCCAAAGCAGAAAGATTTTTAAACTCTCAAAGGGATGTGTACACCACACATTCACACAAACTGAATCAAATACACTATGGGTGACATATACCTTTTACACAGTTTATTTATATTCTATTATCTATATTATACTATGCTGTCTGTCCTTAATTAATAATTTTGTTTTGTCTAAAGATTGTTTGCAAAAGGCTTCATATGAAGCAGCATTTCGCTTTTCAAAAGTTTTTATGAGAAGGTTCAGTTCACTTTTTTTACACACTTCTATGCAAAAAAAACAAGTGAAAATGAGCTACTTATGAGGAATTTCTGCATATTAGTGATTAGCCAATGTTGACAAAGAATAATATAAATAACTACTACTAAAATTATGGCTCTATTTCACAATTACACTGAGTCCTGATTTCTTTTAATAGAAGAGAAATATTTATCTAGAATATATAATTATTTTAAGTTAATTTCAATACCTGTGACAGATCAAAAACGGTTTATCCATAATTTTAATGTGAAGAATTTTTCTTCAGTTAAAGGTAGTTTCACATAGGTTTTAACAGATTGCTGGAGACAAAATACTAGGGTTAGTAATTCAGCACTTTGCTTCACTATAGCAGCAATCCCTGGATGTCTATGTTTCCTTTTGTCAGAGGAGGCTGAATATGAGTAGATCAAATTACAAGAATACCTACTATTATTCATAGTATCATTGAAAGTCTGCATCTGCTACTGAAGAAGAAAAATGCTTGTCCTTGCTCTCCACCCTCATCTGGTTACTGCTCATTAACCAGAAGAGTTCTATAGCTGCAATATGAACTTCAGCCTGTAAAATCTGCACCTTACAGAAAGCACATGCTTAGTACCCATGACTAATCACAAATCCCTCCACATTTCAATCTTCAGATATTAAAAAGCACTGGGATGTATCCTCTAATGTAATTTGGATCCTGACACCTAGTATACCTCAGCAAAACATTTGGAAGCAAAAGTTACTATTTCCATTCATAATTTTATCCTTCAATATTCATAGTTCTAGATAGTTTTATCTATAGATAAAAATTACAGTAATTTCACGACTATAAGGCGCACCCTTTTGACTAAAATTTTCTCCCGAACCCGGAAGTGCGCCTTATAGACGGGTGCGCCTTATCTGTTGGACAAAGTTCAGAAAATTGCAAACCCAGAAGTGCGAGCCCGCAACAGTCCCGAGCCGAGCAGAGCCTGCCCAGCGGTGGCATCGGGGCAGCGCCGGCGCGGGGGGAAAGCTGGCG
>PYHW01010133.1:4446990-4459680 GCA_013186435.1 Turdus rufiventris | reverse complement strand
CCCTATAGACCGGTGCGCCTTATCTGATCTACAATGTTGCGAATTTTGCCGACTCGCGGGGGGTGCGCCTTATAGTCCGGTGCGCCTTCTGGTCGTGAAATTACTGTAGTTTGTGTCTTACAAATATTTCAGAGAGCCAGATTTGAAAGACTGATCTCCACTGAATATCTGTGTATGGCTGTGAAATATATTTACTGAAAAAAGCAACTGAGGGCAAATTGGATAGGTATTTCTCTTATACCATAAATCAGTTTTATCAGTTTTAGAATTGAAACAGTAGTTAAATTCATTCTTATTGTGTAATTTGACTATGCTTAACAATGCTGCTGCAGTTTCAAGTCAAGTGTAGATGTCATGTGTGTTTAAACACTGCACCAGCTTGTCAGGAAGTATTTTAGGAAATATATAAAAATGGTTGTTTATCAGTCCACAATGTATGTTGAACACTGATGACTTGTAAATATATCTCCAACTTCATTTCCAGCGTCCAATTTTACCGGTGGGAATTCTTGTTTAATGACTTCAGACACAGTTTATTTTCCCAGGTGTTTCAGCCCACTTTCCCCATAAAGTATTCTTAACTTGCTGTTCATTGTTCATTATCAAATAACATAAAACATACTCTTATTAAAAAATAAAAGCTCTACTAAAAATCTTCTCTGGGGCAAAACAAATATATATTGAATGCAGATGGCTACTTATTTTAGCTGAGGTGTCCAGATTGCATAAAATCTCCCTTGATAAAACTGAGTGAAATTCGTCAATACTTGAAAAGTAACTAACAAACCTGCATGATGAGCATGACTGCATCCTCACTTAAATCAATGAATAAATAATCCCTATAAAATTATTTTCAGCAATGCTATATAAACATAATATGGTCCTTCTCATTAAAAAAGGTGCAGGGGGCTAGGGAATCCACTGCAAGGTTGTATTGCTTTGCCCTGTATCTGCTTTGAAATGTTGATTTTGAGGAAATACATGAGTAAATTCTCTTAGACAGCCTCACTGACAGAATTAGCAGTTGATTTTTGACTCGCTGATTACTTGCTTTCTGAATTCAAGAAAAAAAAAAAAAGACCATAAAAGACACTGTAGCAGCAATGTTTGAACTCCAGCAAAGTCGAACAGTTTTTATTTTGTCAGGTGCACAGTTTCTGCTTTGAAGGGTTAAACTGTCATTTATTTTAATCTCCCAGACATTGTCAGTAACCACTGATACCATAACACTTCTATCTGACACTTTTCACTCTCATGGATGAAAGTCCATTAAGAATAATCTTAACCATTTTAAACACATTCTTGGTAGGTTTGCTCATTTTACAGAGCAGCAACAAAATGTATTCACCTGCACTTCATGCTCTCTTCCTTTAATAGATACAGCAACTTGACAATCATATTTAGCAATAACCAGGCTTTCTATCAAAAACCATCCAATTTCAAGAAAATATTTAGGGGCAAGAAGTACCTCATCCTATAGTATTTTATTTATTTCTATCTAAATATGTTAAAAAAACATTAAAATGGATTTTGCTTCAAAAAATTACAGCTGTAAACACTGTAATAAATAAACCAGGGTCTGAAGTACAGTTAGCACTCTGTAAAAATACTGATTTTGGGCAAAGCCTTCAAACATAATAATTTTTTTGTAAAAAATCACAGATATACTGATCCTGCAGTAGCATTTTCAAAAGAAAATATCTGACCTACACAAGACATAGGACACAAGCAGTGGAGCTCTATCTACTTCATATTATTGATATGTTACTTAATAGCTTCACATCACCAGCTTCCTTTCTCCTAATCCAAAGCAGCTCCATTAAAACATCCTTCCTGACTGAAACTACAACACCACAGACTTGAAGAATATTCTCAAGTAAAGTTTCATAGGCTCATGTTGCTTAAAAATATAAGTTCTAAAGAAGCAATCAAAACAGATCACCATGAACAATTCAAGTATGAAAATTTAGATACTATAATCTTATCTCAAAGAAATGGAAGTGCCTGTAACATCACAGAAACCGCCCTCTAGAAGAAGAGGTAAATTCCTTCCAGACAGAAATGCAACAAGAATGTTCATAAAAATTGAGGCCTGATCATCTCCCAGAAGCTGAAAGCTTGAAAACCCTGCCAAGGTCATCATCTCTTGAAATAAACAGCAAGATACATATCTGCAGTTAAGTGGCTGGCAATGCTTGTGACTGCATCATCTCATTTGTTTTCCAGAATCTTTAAATTCCACATGAATTCCTTTCCTAATTCTACCTATGTTCTCAGATCTTGCTCCATTTACAGACTGGCCCTACTTAATTACATATTATGCCTACAGAAAAATTAATCAATTGAATAACCTTCATTTTAAGGAACACCAGAGGTCAGAATTATTAGATGTGAACGAAGAGTTAGAAAACAACATACCATTTTTGTATGTATCTAGAGCACTTTGAACATATGAAAATATTGTTCGATAGACTTAAATTTTCCACATCTAAATATATGCAAACAAAATTTATATTTTCTTCAATTCTGAATCAGCTTAAATTATCAAAGAGAAACTTCAGAGTCTTTTGGCTTTGCTACATCAGTGTCTTGTACTGACAAGAAATATGAAGGAATAAGTGAGGAGAGTCAAACTGCACAAATGTCTTAATCAGCATGTGTTAGAGTAACAGTTAAGCCAATCTGTAAAAATTTTATTTTATTCACTTCCACATATTCTTGAAAAAATTTCCAAATTTTATGCAGGTTAGGTCAGCAGCCCTTGCTTTTGGGACTACAGAAATTCCTTCAGATGCACACAAAAAACCAAAACAAAACAAAAACATTCAAATCCATCACTTCTATATAACTTCTACCTCATATGAATTAAAGTCAGGTTTAGTAAAGATGAAGTCATCATAACATCTATCCTCATTTTTTAAAAAATATGTCTAGAGTAACACAAGTATTTTTAAAAATGCTATGGTTTCTGGAATAGATATATCTGTTATTAGCTTTCCAAACAGAAATTGTTTTCTTCTTGCATTATCAACACAACTTATTTTTAAAAAAGCAAATTCTAATAACATTAAAATTGAAATTTGACACGGAGTCCTTTTCTATGTCATTGTATATTAATAAATCAAAAGCAAAATAAAATCATTAATTTTCCTTTTCAAGTCTACTGTCAGTGTTTTGCATTCTATTATTCACCAAGTCATGTTTTATTTGGAGACTTACTGATCATCTACAGCTGACTGAAAAACATATCCAAAACAAACTACAAGAAAATTGAATCACTCTACCAGTTTTCCAAAATGAGCAAAAGCACTGTTTTGGGGACACCAAGGAGGCTCAGATCTGCTGACCTTGCATAACTCAAATGCACTATATGAAGGCATGAGAAGAGATGATAGACAAAGCTAGTACTTTGTGGGAAATTAAATCATTGGTTGGTTGAAAACAGATGCCAACATTAGAAATTTTTACTCAATGTTTAAATTGGTCTTAGAAACAGAGCTAGATAGAAACAGAACAGACTGGAAGTTAACTGGATGAAAAGCGAAGCTATAGTGGTGCAGATGCAGAGTCCCTGCAGCCAGGTAATATTTTCTTCAGCAACGGCAGCTACAAATGGATGTTCAGGGAATGGAAAGAACAGTGTATGTGATATTTCTCCTATATATTCTCCTAGCTTCTATCTTCTGCTCTCAGGAAATGCTGAGCCTAATCCTGTTATCTATTCAACAATCCTCAATGGAACTATCTTCCAAGTTGTTTTCATTTTCCCTTCAACCTGTACAAACTGTTTCTATCCATAACAACCTTCATCAGAGAATCTCACAAATGCCTGCTCTGTAGGAAATTACTTTCTTTTGCTTGTTCTGAACATGGTTTCTTGAAGTTTCACTGAGTGGTCTAGGCATCATTCTCCTTTGGGAATTACATCTTAACACTTGGTCCCTATCCATTCTCTTCATTAAATTCAAAACTGGAACCCAAAAATACACATCAAACCAACTCTGAAGACCCTCAGAGGAACCTGAAGTCACTAAAAATCTGCTTGCTTTATCTGAAAAATGACTGCTTTTTTGCCTTTGGTACAGCACTGAAGTCATTCTCTCTTAGCAGTTGAGTTCCCAGTTTCCTGACTCAGGTAAGGCGGGACACATAGAAGAGGAAAAACAACATTAAAATTCTCTCTGGACAATTTGGAAGGAGCGCTCTGAATACATCTAACACAACAATACACAAAAAGAAAGCTTAACACAAGTTAGTTACTTATTTTGTTTTCTTTTATTTTTAGGTGATGAAAGTATGAAGAGAAGCAAGACTGCAGCCTGATGGTTAGAAATTTCACTGGGGAAAATGAAAACTTGCATTTTGGTCCTGCTCCCAGAACTATTTGTGATTTATTCAAAGCTTTCTTATAAAACTCACAAAATAAGCTTTAGATGAAGACTGAAATGCACAACTGCCCTGGTTTCACCAAGCTAAACAATACAGGAAGACTAATGATTTCTCTGGGGGGTCTATTAAAGCCCGAACAAAAAAAGTTTTGTGCAAAGTATATATGCTAGGATGGTCCACAGCACTGAGAGAACAGCAGGCTCAAAAACCTACTGGGGCAAGGTATGTAGCCATCCCTTGCCAGCATTAAGGCGAAGTTTCTGCCTGTGAAAGAGAGAGTCTGGAAAAATTGCTCAGTAGATCACTAGACAGAATTTGTTAAACACAAAAAAAGATTTATTTATACTTCTGATCACCCTCTCTCTGAATTCATCCTTCATTGGACATATAACTAAGTATGAGGTCAAAGAAACCGAGTTCCCGTATTCTCATTATGGTCCTAGAGGACAATGATAATAACACATGCAAAACATAGAAAGACAACTACAAAGTGTTGTCTTATTTTCTGACTAGTGAAATTAAGGTATAACTTTTTCATAAGGGTTTGTTTTTCAACCAAAAAACAGAAACTACTTCTCACCGGAGTATTTATCCTCTAATGATTAGCTTCCTGCCAAATTTTAAACTATAATTTATTTTTATGCCTAAAACTACCAAGATAGTTTTAATCGTTTGGTGAGTGATGGAAACAAATGAATTTTCAAGTGAATCTGCACATCACTCAGCCCTAGCTTAGGTTTACATATGTACCTGTGATTGCAGAAGTACTCTGGTGCTGTAATGCCATGAAAAGCAATGGCTAGATTGCTCCTAGTTTATTTACTTATCCTCACTAAAGAAGGCTGCAGAAATTAGTAAAAAACATTTATCCATTACCCTTCTCTGTCTGACACATCCAAAATATTTCACTTCCCTATGTTTTAATTTCATATATATCCTGTAATTTCATAGTGCCTCATAACACAGTCTCACAGTGATTTATATGCTAGCACCAGGCAGTGTTCTCAGAACAGTTATAAACAATACATGTCATTAATATTTTTCCTTGTACAACACAGGTATGTGGCAGGGTTACACTTTAGCAACAGAGCAAGGGGAAACCCAGAAAACAGATGTTTTCCATTTTCTTGATCTACATGTTTTCTCACTGAATATCATCCATCAACAGTGTATGATTCAAAGGCTACTACCACACAGAATATAATTTTGCAAGATCCAAAATTCTAAGAAATCTGAAACCTAAATAAGGCCACCTTTGAAAACTAGAAATTATTGCACTGATAATCCTTGCAGCCAACTCAGGTGTTTGGTATTCAGAGGTGGTCAGTATAAAGGGAAAATCTTCCTGTTAAACAGAGGTGAAGGCATGGGAGAAGGTGCTAGTGCACACTGCAGATCCAGACATCTGTCTCAGCATTTCACAGGAGCATCTGTAGCTGAACCATATGAAACTGCATGGAGAGAGGGTAGGGTTTGGCAAAATAGTCTGAGAGCCACTCTAAGTAGTTTTATAAATAAAAAAAATATTTTAGCCTTAGACATATTCTCCAATTGTATTATATTCTTCTTCTAGGTACTTAGCAAGAGCAATCATTTTCCATATAGGAATCCTCCCAGTTTACTAGAAGAGTCCCAGGGAAACTACCATATTCAGCATTCATTATTCTGAATGCACAAGGGGGAAAAAAAGAAAAAAATCTCTTAGTTCAAAATAACACTTTATTGTTTGAAAATTGTTAAAAAATATCTTTTGCCTATATTCCAGGAAAAACTTTCTTTTCTCAATATATAAAAGAATATCTAAAGGTATGCAAATCACTGACATCAGTCTATTGCCACAGTTTTCAGCTACAATGGGAGCCATCATGCAGTTCAATTATGCTGATGAAACGATTTCAGATAATATTTTCTACTATGCCAGTTCCATTAGGAGATTCAACATCCAAAATGTTGAATGCTTGCCTTCCCCAGTGTGTCTAGATTCCAGCAGGAATACTATTTTGAGAACTAAATTATTAAATGTTTAAAAATCTTAACCTACACATAGGTTACCTGATCATACTGTTTCATCATCAGCATATACCTATTGCAAAACCAAATCTACTGCTAGTTTATTATAATTTAGTGGCATTGTGGTTACTCAGGTACTAATTAAAATCTGGATGTACTATTTCAATCCCATCTGTTCTCTCTTCCTCCCTTACCCTGTTGGGAGATTGGTTGGAATATTCATAGCCACAAGAGTAAATCATGTCCTGTAAAGATGGGTATCTGATTAATACAAGAGAAGACGCAGGAAAATGAAGTTGCATTGTTATTGTGCAACAACTATGAACAGAGTTCATAAATTCCTTAAAGTTGTTATCACAGTTTGAAACTGATTAAACAGAGATCATGCTCTGTTAGACTTCCTAAATTGCAGGTAATTTTTGTTTCTGTTTTTCAATTTCTCATTTTTCTAAAATGACAGATGAATCAGTATTTTCTGTTCTGGTATGCATCAAGCACTCCTCTCAGTCCTGCATGGTATTTCCCTGTTTCAACATCTGAGGATTACATTAGGTCTTCTTGTCACAATATTGCACAGGCAGACCATGATTGCTTGGTTCTCTCAATAATCTTTCCAGAACCATTGTTCTCTGAGACAGGGAATAAGATAATAACAAATGTGCAAATATAACAGTTGCTTAGTTCATTTTATGATTCAGTTCAAGTCCTGCTTTCCTGACTCACTGTATTGCTAAACTTCTAATGTCAATCCTGGGATCACTGCTGGAGTGATCCAACCAGCTCAGAGCAAGGACTGAAAATTTGACACAAGCACAGCTCTCAGCCCCGTTTGCTGTAGGGTTCTCTTCAGACAGACAATGCATAAATTCTCAGTTTAGTTTTGCCCTTACAGGGTATTTGCATTCTCTGAACCCAAAGGACTTGCATCTTCTTCATTTGCAGCCAGGCACAAAAAAGCACATCTTATCACCCAGGTACACATATACAACCCTTTCACTATCCAGGGTAACATGAAATGTGTTAAGAATTGTGCCTTGGTGCTGCACGGGTGATGAGTCCCAGCACGGTGGTATGGATGCAAATGCTCACCCTAGTGAGGACTCACTTTGGATTAGTTCATGGGTGTGGCCCACAGAGATAAGGTAAGAACAACCTAAGGGTTTATTTATTTTGAAGCAGTGGTATCATGTAAAGTCCAGAATATATTTATATGGAGTGATACTGCTCCAAAACATCCAGATGAATGAAAATTTTCTTGCAGGCAAACTAAGTTCAATTGGAAAAGGGGATAAAAACAGTATTTGTCATAGGACTGAAAAAAGTTCTCTACAAATAAGTTTGCCTCTACTTGCCACTGTAGCTAGGCACATTCATTCTCATACTTTCCTAGCTTAACTCACTAAATCTCTGAGTTTGCTTTAAAGAAAATATTAAATAAAAACACTAAAAGTATTTTTATAAAGAAAATACTAAAGTATTCATGTCACAATGATACCTCAATGACTAGGAGAGAATTAACAGAAATATGCACAAATTTGCCCAGAATTAATACTTCCAGCAGACAAAGTAGTTCATCACTGCTACAATGACCATGCAACCAGCATTTATGGCAAAGCATTATGACTAGCAACAAGATTCACTGTTGAAGATGGAAAGCATATGTGAAACAGCACATTGGTTTAAGATGATTCATTCTAATCCCGTTGGAGACATTGGTGATTTGGCTTCAAACTTAAATTAGGACATTTTAAGACCTTAAAAATTAAAACTGGGAAACAAGTCTGAAGCAAGCAATGTTGGTCATAAAAGAAAGCCATTTGAATTAGAAAAGGAACCGTCTCTAGAAAAATTGCAAAAGGGAGGCAGATAAAAACCGGCACTGACTGAATATAAATCATAATCACTACCATTTGAAACACAAATTCTGTGGGTAAAAAAAATCAAACCAGAAAAAACCAAATTATTAAAAAAAAACCCTCAGACACATTTAATTATCCACTCACAATAACATTGTAACAGTTGTTCTGTGATAAAATCCCATGTTATTTAAACCACATCAGAATAAGGTAAATTTTCTACGGTGAAGAGAAATTAAGTGGGGAATATCACTAATTTAAAAGTTTTAATGAAATGATTGAAGGCAACTCTTTCAGTTAGATTTCCTAGTCTATCCAAATTTGTAGAAAATACAACATAACAGAGTGTTCTCTTTGGGATCTACTGTGGAAAGCAATGAAGCAGAAGGTTGTATGCCCTGGAGCAGTAAGGTTATAAATTTTTAAAAGGCAATATGCTGAGCTATGTCGTATAGGAAAATGGGCAACTGTCCAAATCAGGAATAGGTAAATGTGAATTACTTGCACTTACCTTTGATTTCACCACTGGAAAAGCTGTCTTAGAGTATTTACTTTTAGAATATTCTTACCACAGTGTATTGTAGGAAACTTGAATATCATAAAGATGTATTTTAAAATTATTATAAACTCAAAAAAATGTTATAAAATTTGAAAAATCATTTGAGGACTTAGACATCAAACTCTAAGTGCTGTGGCTCTACCAGCTGTATGTTCAAGCAACAATGGATGTCAGCATTCTTCTGGACAGGGCAGGGAAGGGCTAAGTGATAGATAATCACTTATTAACCACAAGTCTGGTTTGCAAAAGGAACCTCCTACACAGAGAATAAATAAATTTTGACCACTTAAGAATATTGGTCTGAAGTGACATCAAATTTGAAGTAAGAAACTTTCATGAATACATTATACTACATATCCTTTTCCCAGAGCATACAGAAGAATAGAGAGCAAACATAGAAACACAAACTTCCTAGAGGTGGATAGTAAGCCAACATATCTAGATATGTGCCAAGAATCTGGAATGAAAAAGGGATAAAGAGCATGAAGTTTTACAGATTTAGAACTTGAGTGAGTAATGAAATTAGAAAGCGTTACATTTTCTGTTCTAGATGACCATTGTTCTGCAAATGGCTGATGCCTATGTTTTTTTCTCATTCAACACTCCCAGAGGGTTTTGGAAGATACTTCTGCCCGATGACAATGTTGAATCATCCTCATGCAAAATATCACCTATAGACTGTCTTCTATCAGTGAACACAATTTCAAAATTGCCCCCTTAATGGAAATAAACCTCAGAATTCTGGAGCACAGTAGTGCTGGCAGCTGTTAGGGGAAATGTTGACCTTATGGGCTGGAGGAACGTCCATAGCTCCTAAGATAACCGGCGCATGTGTATTAACCTAACTGGCCTCCTACAAAGTCTCTCAACGACAAATTGCCATGGGAGGAGAACCTGGAACTTCCCTTCTCTGAAAGGAGATGTCACCTTCATTCTCACAGCTCATGAGTGGAGTCATTAACACAGAAGAAAAAATACAAAATATGAACTCCACTCACAGATGTCTGCATATAGCACCCTTTGTACAACAATACCACTACTCTTATTTGCAAAGCTCTAGCATTTCAGATTATTTCAAGAACAGTTCTCAGTAGCCTACATAGAGAGAAGCCTAGTCTGACAGTGCACCTTGTTTCCCTGGCACAGTAATTTGGCCAGCATCATGCACTGAGTCTTTTACTTAATTTCAAAATTGGAGAGTTCTGCCATCTTCCTTGATTACCAGTCACTGAACTTGGCATTCAGCTTCTCATTCCTTATTGGTCTTTCAGTCCACCCCTTATTCACACTGCTGATAATACATTGGAAAAGAAAGATACTGGTGCTAACTCAGGAAGCCTCTAAGCTGCAAACTGCTGGGTAGAGAAGACACATTCTTTGGAAATGTTATAATAAATTGACTACATTCTTATATATTTAAATATGCATCCCCTTTTACCACTGCTGGAGACAGGACTCTGTGCTACATAAATATGCAGTCTGACCCAGCATGGCCTTTCTTTTGTTCCTGGAGTTCATTCTAACCAAACTGCTAAGCTTTATAGACTACTTAAATTTTTTTTTTTGGAGATTAAATAAAATCACTTTGATCTCATAGATAAGAGGGCAGCAGGTTATAAGCAGATTGCATCTCATCTATGTGAGAAAAGCTTTTTAGACTTGTTCCACATCCATTGATGAAAACACATAGGAAAAAACGTTTTTTTTTCCTAAAGCTGAATACATGGGCAAGAATTAGCAAGCCTATGTGATATGTTTTTACTAGTTTCTCAAAATTAAAGAAATCTCAGACTGGAGGGGATCATGCCATAATGGCTCTGTATCATCCACAGAATCCACCCTTGCAGATATACCTTGTGAACACTGCTCTCCTCGGAGCACAGGAAGAGTCGTTCTCTAGCTTCTTATATTGTAGAAACCTGACATGTTCACATGAGATCCTGAGTCATTTCCTAAAAGGAATCCTCTCTAAATGAAGTGTAAATTAATTCTTCTGGAAACCTCAAAACCTAAAAACTAGTTTCAAGTGATCAATAACAGAACCTAAGAAGTTTCTCAAAACTTGTGGGCAAACATAAAGGGTAGAAACAATGCCACAAAAGTCAGAGCATGGCTCAGTACAGACACAGCTTCTGAGAGCCCAGCTGAACTTGGCTGGGATTACAGTAACTCATTTCCACAGCCACAGGTGACAGGCAGCCCAAAGTGACCCACGGTCATAATGACATTCTCACATTCAAGAGGACAGAAGACATAACGGCTTCATGTTTGCAAACAGTGCTGAACACTATGATTAAAATTAAACAAGGGCAAGTGTTAAGAGAAATGAAAGCAGGGGCATAACAATGCTCAGCTATCTGAGCCCTTGAGCTAGAAAAGCAAAATGGCAACCTGTCTCAAGAGTTCCCTTTGTACAGCGTAGCAGGACAGAGACAGATCCAAACTGGGGTCTGCTCAGCCATGGGAAAGGAGCACAAGCACTTTATAACTGAAAGGACTAATCTAACCAGAAAAAAAAGCTCTTACCAAGTCTGCACCTACTTCTTGTGCTGCAGTTATCTAAACAAATTTTTATATTATATTCATTATCATGATTTCTGGACCTGTATGCTGTTCTAACCATATTTTACTTCTCTCTCACATACTTTCTGTGCTAAATTTCTCTTCGAGTGTCTGATAACTCTGTTTAGTTTTTCCCAAGCAGTATATTCCTCACTCACAGTAACAAGGGGGAAGAGAGCAAGAGAGGAGAGTTACTACAAGAATTATACCTTCTCCCTGGAAAATAGGAAGTTACTACATTGCATAAATGAAAATGAAAGAGACAAAATGGATTGAGAAAAATGTCAGACCAGAGATACCCCTCCCACAGATAACTCTCCAGGGCACTCAGCAGCACGCAGCAAACTTCCCATTATCCCTCACATTCTTACAAGAGGGATCCACGTAGATTTCTTCCCATTCATCACTACATCAGGAATGTGAGTTATTTGCATGAATAAGAGTGGTGGAAATTAAGTTTAAAATATACCTATTTTTTCATTTGTCAGTGCTGAATATCTAGTTGTATAATTACCAAGAATTCAGAAAGAATCTTGGGCAAACTATGTTCACAGAAGAATCACGAAAAAAGATGACAGTTGCTATATATCAGGCAGTACTGAAAATATGAGATATTGATAATACTGGGAAGAAACCTGATTTCTGTTTTCTATTTGGCTACTAAAGGCTAAAAGAAAGAGATGGTTGTATTCTTACTTCTAGCTTTTAAATGGATCAAGATTAATTACATCACTATGAATAGTTAAATATTAATCAAGTTAGCTTTTGGTGATATAATTCCATTTTCTCTCTGTAGGTGTTCTTCTGACCTTGTCTGCCTAAGTAGAAAACTTTCATTCTATTCTTCAGGCCCTTTGCCAGCTTCTTATTTCCTAAATTTACATAATACTCTGTAAACTGTGGTAAAATCTGAGATATTCATGCAGCAATAAGATGATTTTACTACCAACAGGATTCTAGCAGTATACTTGTAGGAAAAGAGAGCACTCAAAATGAGAACACCCATGCTGAAAAGCATGTCGTCACTCTCCTGCAAGATGCTGAAAGGTGAGTGGACATTTCCAGTCTGTGCTTATGAGAGAATCATGGGGAAGAAAAAAGGTTGTTTTTTTAAGTCAGGGATCCATGGAAATTCAGAGTATTTCTGAGATAGAAGGTGATTAGAAAACACTCATGCATATTGTTATGCAGATCACACGCAGAATGACTAGGCTGGAAGAGACCTTCAAGATCATTGAGTCCAACCCATACCCTAACACCTCGACTAAACCATGGCACCCAGTGCCACATCCAGTCTTTTGTTAAACACATACA
>PYHW01010133.1:4381640-4446776 GCA_013186435.1 Turdus rufiventris | reverse complement strand
TCAATGTCCTTCCCAAACTGAGGGGCCAGAACTGGACACAGCACTCAAGGTGTGGCCTCACCAGTGCAGAGTACAGGGGAAGAATGACCTCCCTGCTCCTGCTGGCCACACTGTTCCTGATCCAGGCCATAAAATGCATGATCCTAAGGAATAGCTGAATTGAGAGAGACAAAAATATAGGTTCCCATGAAACCAGTAGAGGACCAGGATTTCAGAGGTTGCATACTCTGAATGCTCATAGCATTCTGCTCAGAATCAGAATGAGAAGCAGAGTACCAAGGTTTAGAGTCATTTCAGAATATGGCAGAAACAAAGAATCAAGGTTCAGAATCATTAAAATTGAGGTTGCTTCATCAAAATAAAGGAACCTTCAGCTGAATAAAGCAGGAACCAACCAACTGGTGCTTATAACTAAAAAAAAGATTATGAGAAAGCCTTTAAACAAAAAAAGTAAGAAAATACCAGTGTGGGAAAAGATACCACACCGTATGAGATAACATCTCTGTTACAGATGATGCAGAGAAAATTCAGCACAATCAGTGTCAGAGGACCGGAGCTGTCAAACAGGCAAAAAAAACCCAAAATGGCACTTTAAACAGAGTGCCAAAAGAACAAAACAGTTGGTACACATGCCTCCATGTGAATACTGGAAGGCATAGGAAATATGACAACAGCACTGCTATATCCAGCCCAAAATTAAGGCACAGATATCCTGGGTATATTGGAAACTAGTGAATAACCCCTGATGCTAGCAAACGAAATACACAAGGAAAAGTAAAGCTTCATCAGAAGCAGAGAGGGTACTTCTGTAGGTTAAAGGGACACTAATGAAAAGAAATAGATGTGCTAAGTACCTCAAAAAGTTGCACAGACACAAGGGCTTGAAATATCAAGCCTACGCACAAAGGATGAATGGGAGTCTGCTATTGGAGTGGTGACAGTCTCTGATGTGCTTGGGGATGTGAGGCAGTGCATGCAGAAAATATGACAATAATGTCAGATTTTGGCTATCTCTATGTAGCTACAGAAAATCTGTAATGCAGGCTATAATACAATTCTCAGTTAAAGGACACCTTTAATTTGTTTTTTTTCATGGTCCTCAATAAAAGATGCAGTGCATGACTTGGTTCAAAAATCTCGTATGCTTAAAAAGCCCATGTGGAACAGCAACAATTACCTGCCTACAGGCAGTATCTCTGCAGAGGCATGAAATTCTAAATACCCACCACAGTGCCCTCAGATCCAAGAGGACATAAAAATAGAGTTTAAAAACACACAGGGAGAGCTGAGATAACTAAATCCTTAGAAGTGGCTACTTGAGGATACCATCACAGGAACCAAGACACTTAAGGAAAGTCTTGAAAAAGGGCAGAGAGAAGCTAGGAATGAAAGGGAGTAGATTATATGCAAGAAAACAAACTTCCAAAGGTTGAAGTTGTGTCTAAAGGAAGAAAACAGAAAGTCTGAAGAGGTGTGGAAGATTAGGTGCAAGCACACTGTAAGGCAGGCCAAAAAAGCGATTGAGAAACAACTAAAGCAAATCTAGCACTACATTGTTCTTGAGACACAACCAGAGCAGACCCCTGCCAAGGGCTATCTGAAGATCAAGGCACAAAAAACAGCAAGAAGAGCAAGAAGAGCAGTCCTTTGCAGAAGTACATGGAATAACTACACAGTTTTTAAAGGAAGCACGAACTCAGGAAAAGATCTGTCTGAAATGCTGCTGAGCCCAGAACAGGCTATAGAAAGATATGAAACAGCAAATGCAAAAAAAAAATTGCCAGAGTCAGATTATCTCCACTCAGGACAGCTAAAAACTTCAGAACGAAGTAATTAAGTTATAATAATGAGTGGTACACTCTCAACTCTAACTTCATACATTATGATTGGCAAATGGCCAACAAAAAATTCTGCCATAAATCTATGGTTTTTCTGTACCTGGAATACTAGTTGCAGGTTTTGTCCCTTCCTCCTAAGTATATATGTCCTATACAAAAGGACAAAATGTTTAAGATAACCAAGGATGGCAAAAGGTCTGGAGAACATGCAGAATGTCTCTTTTGTATGAGGGATGAAGGATAAAGTAAACTGTAAATAAAGTAAATAAAGTAAATAAAGTAAACTACACTCTTAAATTAAAAGAGGTGCATTAGAGGAAGTATGACAGAGATCAGATACATCATGAATGACATGGAGAAAATGGGTGAATTTTAACTCTTAACCAGTACAAGAACCACAAAACAACCAGAGATTACTTTTTCATATAACAGAGAGCTCACTACTAAATTATTTTCCAGGTGTTCTAAATTTTCTTGGATTCTGAGGGACACAGAGAAGGCTGAGAAGATCAATCCATTAAAGTTCACTAAATACTCAAAAGCCCAATCTAGCTCCTTAGATCCCTAAATTAACTGAAGACAGGGAGAATATTAGAGGGAGCACATGCATTTGCTTTTCCTTCCCTCATGGTTCTTACCCTTCTCGCAGCTTGCAACAGTTGGGCTTAAAGGAAGGGAGGGTGAATTATTATCTTTGAACTTTTTCAGTAGCAGAGGCTCCAGCACATGTGTAGAAAGAAGTCACAATACAGCTTTCACTGATTCAGTCAGTCCCAACTACTGATGTGTGCTCCAACTAGCGCTGCTCATAATCTACAAACAGCCAAGGTCTGTCCAGAGGCTGCACAGTCTCAGTACAAATCAAGAAAGGGGAAAAAGCCTAAAAGTGCCTTTTTCTTTTAACAGCACTTGGTTGGAGTGCACCAGAGCTGACCCTAGATTCAGCACATTGTCTTGGAATGTTAACAGGCAAATATCATCGCGTGCAGAGAATCATTCTAAGTTCATATCTGTTTATGCAAATCCCGTCAAGCACAAATGTTTAGCTAACCAAAAGTCCTAATAAACCTAATTATTTTCCTCAAGTGTCCTGAACAGTAGTGATACAGATGAAATAGTTCTATCCTGCTGCATACTGCAATTCTTACCATTTCATACAGTTATGCTCTGGCTCTAATAAAATATTATTGTTTGATTTAAGAAGCATTATAGAACTGCATTATAGAAAGTCTAGTGACACTGCCAGTAATTAAGGTTGTGCAACAGCTCTTTTCATATTTCAGCTTCTTACAACAGTGTGGGATAAAATTTATTGCAGTGATTTGCTGTGCTGTACACAGGATAAACTTTTCCATGGATAATCTGTGATGTTCCCAAGGACAACACAGAAAAGTACATCCATTTTCCTTTTACTGACCATTTCAAATACTTCTGTATTCTCAAGCAGAGCTCAAAATAGTGGAGTTTGAGTTGTAAGTTAGAAGGATCTTCAGCTTTTCTGTGAAGTTTTACTTCATTTTGATCAAATTAGATAGCTGTTACCAGCTAAAATCTCTCAGTCTAAGAGGAAAATTATTCTTGAATCTCATTGCACATATTGCACTGCCTTTTAGATTAAATAGCACTATCCATTACCTGAAGATTGCAGTCCTTGATTCAGAGCATTCTGTCATATCTCTCATGCCTCCTCCAGATTTCTTCCTTTCAAATTAGAGTTTATACATTTTTTTGCTCATCTTGTAGCTCAAATCAATTTTCTAGCACATGTGTGACCTGACCAAAAATTATATAAAATATAATACAGAATGTTATACAGTCAAACAGATATTTCTCTATATCCAAGGATATGAGAATCACTAAGGGGAAGAGACCTTGAGAGATTCATTAGTCCAATCCCCCTCTCAAGCAGGGGCAGCCAGAGCATGTTGTTTATGCTGTGCAGAGCCAGATTTTTAGTATCTACCCAGGTGGAGACTCTACCACCTCTCTGGGTATCCCATTGAAATATTTGACTACCCCCTTACTGCCCCTTACTGTAAGAAAAGCTTTTCTCCTATATTTATGCAGAATTTCTTACGTTTTAGTCTGTGCCCATCACCTCCTGTCCTTGGGCACCACTGAGAAGAATCTGGCTCCATCTTTTTCTGTCTGTATAATATGTGTATAGAGAGCTGCCTCCCACCAGGTACTCACACACTGAGAACTCCTCACACTTCATTCCAGGCTGAACAGACAGAGTTTCTTCTGCCCCTTAAGTGCCCCAGTCGGTGAATCATCTCTGTAGCCCTTTTCTGGACCAACTGCAGTATATCCATATTTTTTTTGTATTCTGAAATGTCCACTGAAACACCTGAGCATATTGACTTGATTACAGCTGCACAATGATATCCATTCATAAACATTCAATTAACACTAGTACACTGATGTATGCCTACAAACACCTAAACATATCTAGGTATATCTACTTGAAGTATTCTTTAGCTGACTTCAGGCAGGAAGATCTCATTTTATAGGGACAATTGATAGAATAAATTGCCTTTCATTTTATATCATTGCACTTCTGTTTTACAACTGAGTAAACTGTACAGTTCAGTTATTTCAGACCTTATGCTTTAGGGATTTTGATCTTCACCAGTCTAGTTAATACTTTTTCCTGTGATTTTTTCCCCCAAATGGTTCAACTAATATTGATCAAACCAGTGGGATTTTCTTAGTCTGGAAAGTACATTAGCAATAATAATCAAATGACTGAGCACAATAATACATTAGCAAAGAAATAATCAAATAACTGAGCACAATAAACTTTTGTGTCTATTTTAACTCATTTTTTCTTTATTGTCTGGTTTTAAATACCTCCTTCCTTCAAAATGTGGTCTAAAGCTTAGTATAGAGCCAAAGACAGACTGTAGTTAACCCCTTATCTTTTTTTTTTTTTTTCCAAATAATAGATACTGTCTTTGTCAGTATATAATCAAAATATTTACAACTTGACAGATAATAAAAATATCAGCCTTGGAATCTCAAGAGTAATATGCCTCAAATTATTTCATCATCTTACTTTATATACACTCAACTGTAAGTTTTAAATTCTTACGTAAATCAGAGGTGAATTTAAGATTGACACTTAAGCCTCAGAGTTAAATATGAATATTAACAGTGCTTTATAATGCTAAGTGCTGAGAAAAATAAGGTCTCATAAGACTAAATTCTACTACTCTAATTTTTATCCCATCCATGATCTCTAAAATAGAAATAACACTGCTCTCTTGTCCTCAGTGATTTTGAAATACTATATTATTTCTTATATTAAACCACAAAAATACTTAAAGGAAATTAATAAAGTTATTAACCTCTGTCATGTTTTAACAGCAATATTTAAAATAAGGACTTTACCATGTGTTACACAATGATGATGAAACTTGGAATAGATGTTAATCAGTTATGCTTCTTATATTTTGTGCCATAAAAATAAATTTTACAAGAAATATCATGCACTCATGTAATTAAATTAAATAAACAATAAAGCTAAACTAACTGCATTAGCAGTTCTTGTAATTTTGCAATATTCACATTTCTGTTTTGATGTTCAGTATTTATCTGATGAACACGTTACTGAAAAAGTAACTAAAAGCATCTTTCTCATTAGCAGTAAGGAATCAAGTATCTATACAGACTTTTTTTTACTAAAATACAGACTCACTGCTGAAATAATACTTCAATGTCAATTAAGAAAATACATTGTTTCTCAGGCAACATGCTGAACACGTGCCATAGACATTGTCTAACACAACAAGGAATGTTGTGATAGCTGCCATAAAGTATCAAATTTCATGACAAAAAAAAAAAACCTCTTCCTTATTATCATAAAAACAGCATTCCAAAAATAAATGTCAAGAGGGAAAAGGAAGGCAAAACTTTTAGGAAAACCACAACAAATACAGCTGCCTTCTTAAAATGTTTTCAGAACTTCCTCTTGACTTGCAGTTGAAAAAGCCTACGCTCACCAAGTATTTATTTGAAACTGCTCTGTCTGGTTTCCCACTTCTCTTCCTGAATCAAACTACGATGGGGAAAAAAAAAGCCTTCAAAATGCTGTCACAGACAGATGATGAAGGTCAGTTCTCCAGGAAAGGACAGCATTTATAATGTGCTGTGTTCAAATACATATGGCAACAAACAATAATAGACAGTAGATTTTATATAAATTGATGATGACTTGAAGTTGACCCTCAAAAGAAAAAAAAAAAACATTTTGGATATAGTCAGACTAAAGACAGTTATATTAATACTGATTGTCTTCTGGGAAAAAGGACATGCACAAACATCACAGGTCAGAGTCTGGCCACTGAAAACCCCTTTTACACCAATAAGACCAATGAAGTCAGACACATACAATTTCTATACAGATCATCAGAGAAAATCTCCTTAATCTTAGGTAACAGCTCCAAGTCAAAATACTTCCATAACCATTTTTGCCATCCCTACTAAAGTCACCTCTCTAGGACTGTACTTACAGAAGTATGACGCCTTTATGGTGTGCCAAAACTTGAGGAAATGAGCACTAATCCTCAATCTGCTTCAGGAGGGGTTGGCTGCCATGTACCACACCTGAAATGTTTATACACTGATGCAGGCAGCATGAGGAACAAACAAGAGTAACTGAGGCTTTGGGCCATCCCAAAGGTTTGACATCAGTGTATAAGTGAAACCTTGTGGGAAGAGCCCCTGGAAAAACGTTTTTTGCAGGTGCTGTGGTCCATCAGGTCCATCACATTTTAAACATCACCTCCTATGGGCACAGGAGCAGCCAATTCCCAAATGGGCCTTGAGGGGAAGCCAGCCCAGGTCACTTGGTCTGTTCAGCCTGAGGAGACACCTCACTGCAGTCACAGCTTCCTTGTGAGGGGAAGAGGAGGGGCAAGCACGGAGCTCTTCTCTGTAGTGACCAGACCTGGGGGAATGGCTTGAAGTTGTGTCAGGGGAGGTATAAGTTGGATATTAGAAAAAGATTCTTCACCCAGAGGATGGTTGGGCACTGACAGGCTTCCCTGGGAAGTGGTCACAGCACCAATGTGCAGAGTTCAGGAGGTGTTTGGACACCCTGTGACTCTTAGGCACATGGTTTTCAATGGGAGCAATAAAAGAGGAATTTTGATAATATATTTCCTTTCCACCATGCTTCTTTTCTGACTTACAGGGCTTTTTGCCATCCATTTTCCAGTAGTTCCTTCCTAAAACTAAGCCACTACTTCAATGGGATCAGAAGTACTGCTGGCAGGTTGCACTGCTTTCTGATCCAAGACTAAAATGCACACATACACACAGCTCTCACAGTTACTAAGGTTTTTTAGATGTGTTCCCTGATCTAGACTACAGTACAGTTCAACAGCCAGAATGTGGGTGACAGTAATTCTGTGCGAATCAGCCAGAACATTTCAAGTCAACATTGCTGATAGACAGTTCATAAAGTGAAATAAGTGCCTCACTTATTTTCATGCAATGTCAACAATCACAAACCATGCCCATAGTCTTTTGTGGCTGTAGTATATTCATTTTTAAACAGGTATTAGCCATCAATTTTTATTTTTATTGCTTTTTAAATACCAAGTCAACTCCAAACTCCTTCACACTTGAAATTATTTTCAAATGCACAAAAGAAGATATACAAGTCTAACAAAGTCCCCTTAGGAAGAAAAAAAATTGTGAAAGTCTCTGGGTAAATACCTACATGCACAATTGTATACACACAAAGCTAGCAGGCATTACATGTCTGCAGAACATGTTCATAAGCTGCCTTGAAGACAATGATATATAGATTTAGTCCTGCACTGTTGCAGTGGGAAATAAAGAAATTATTATTTTAATGACCTCCATTTAAAATCAATTGTATTGCATTTCAACAGTCAGTAAAATAATGTGGCATACTAGAAAAGGAAATTGGAAATCATGATGAAAAGGTATTTAAAACCCAGAGGACCAGGATTTAATTTTTGTAATCTCAAACAACCACTTCTGGGAAAATGGGGTTTTGAAAAAAAAAAAAAAACGCAAACTTGGCCCAGGTCTTGCCACCTACCAATCATCTGCTAATTAATTATTAGTTCATCAAAGATTCTAACATACAAATAAAAACAGATATGACATGCTCTATGTGAGCTTACTGATGTCTCCTCTGCACTCAGGCTAGGTGAACATTTGTGTATGCTATGTTATTACTTTATGAAAAACTGATTAGGCTCACACTCTTCCTAGCTGCCTACACATGTGAATGGTTAGAGCAGGAGGAAAGGGGTAACAGGTGTTTTAATAACTAACTGATTCTGAGAAGACATGGGTCAAATAATTTCACCTTGCCTAATATTTAAATGTAATAAAATTTCAAATAGTGAAGATTTGATTAAGAAAATTATTCATTCAAAATCTTGAAATTCTTTCAAAATTCGTTCAAAACTGTGAAAAGAACATCAAAGTGTACATAAGGGTACACATATATTTTATTTACACATATCTTTAAATGCGGGGTTTATCTGCATTCTTTGCCTTTGTTGTCAACACCACTGAGTAAGATCAGCAAGGGGGTGGTGGCCTCCTCCATTTCATTCCATGCTGAAAGTTCTTTCTCCTAAGAAAAGAAATCATATTATTATAGTATAAGGTCCATCATCTCCCAGAGCCAAACTTCCAGGCCTGAGCCTCACTTTTGCATTGCCTCACTGAGGTAAGATTCATATACACCCAAGTTATATTAGAAATCAGTGCAGGCACACGTACACATGCCACTAGAATAATTCTTTAAGAAATATCACACTCAGAATTCAGAACTGCAACAAAATTTAAAAAACCCAACAGGCTTCATATTGACTAGTAAACCTACACAGATTATAATGCATACAGCTATAGCACCCCCTGGCCTCCAGAATTAAGGGAGTTGATGCCAAAATTAAACCTGTAATTCTTAGAATTCCTCAGCAGCATATTGAGAACACAATTAATTTTCACAGGAATTCTGGAAATCTCTGAAGATTGAAGTCCATAATATGCAATTATATAAAATACAAATAGGAATATTTTCTTCATCCAATCCAGACCTAGATACCCTACTACACACAGCTGACAAGCCCACTTCCTAATTCCAGGTTAGGTTGCAATACCATCATTGGAAAAAACAGATGAGAAATCTGTAGATCCATCTGATACACACTATTAAATAGCAGATAATAAATTCAGGATAACAATAGGAACAGTGAAACTAAAAACCTAAAATCCTTTGCAAGTAAATTCTGTTTCTGATTCAATCACAGTGACACTACAGAAAGCATTGTGCTTTTTTCCTTTAGTAAAAGACGTTGCTAAGGGTACCCAGACAAACAGACAGGCAAGAGAGGAGAAGACAAAAAAAGCCAAGCAAAAACATCTGGAAATAAAAAAAATTCACGAAGTGTCTACAAGTTGCTTTAATCTGATAAGATTGATGCAGAAGCTGTTTTGCAAAGAATTAGAAATCTTTTAAAAAGTAGACAGACTTTTAAAGCTAACAATAAACTGAAAACAATGTTGAAAGATTCAAGGATGTGTCCATTAATAGAAGAGATGTGCCCGGTAATACTCCTAAAACAAGGCTTCACATTAAAATAGTAATAGCAGCTTGAAAATTTCAAGAAATATGTGAATATTCATTAATAAATTTCAAAGCACAGCCATCTGATACGACCCCATCTATGTAAGAAATCACAATGAGAAAAGCTCCTGGGAATCCCACAATTATCAGCAGTCAGAGTGAGCAGACAATGGGTCAAGAGCAGCAGAGAACAAGTAGTAGAGAACAAGAGCTATGCAAAACTTTTTCACCTGTGCATGTGAAAATTATCCAGGAAAATTAATTTCCTAGTCCTGTACTTAGACAGACAATTTATCTTCTTCCTAAACACTGCTCCCTTTCATAAACTATACCATAAATAGGAAATCTCTTCCTTGAAAGTTACCTAGAGAATTACATCTTTTCCAATTGCTAATTAACCCGTTCTTAAATAGTTGCATCCTTTTTGCAAGCTTCTGATCTTAATATGTTCTCATCTGCTATCTCAAGGACATTCCTTTTATGAAACTATTATTCAAACATAGAAATTAATAAATCACCACCATTTTATAAGGCTGGTTTTCTTTGGTTTAGGCTAAGCCAGATGTTCTCCTGGAGCTCTCCTGTAACTTAAGGGTTGGTTTAATTCTTGTTATTTTTATTTTTTTCACTTGTGGCAGCCTCACTTAGAAGTAAGAAATATATAAAGAAAACATGTGTCTCTTTTGACAGATTTTCTAAATACGTCAGGTCTTTATATCCAACAACATTCAGCCCCCAGCTATTTTTACAAGAAACAAGCTATTATGGAATTTTTAAAAAGCCATTAATGTATGACACCATCTTCTCTACCCATGTGAGAATAATCTGAAAAAGCCTATGTGTGCATGAGTGTCTTTATTGTTTTCCTAACTCACATGAGGGAAAAATTCTCCTGAAAGGTGGCAGGAAAGCCCTTTAATAGCCTAAAAAAAAAAATAGACACTAAATGCCAATTTGAGAAACAACTTAATTTGAGTATAGCAATACTTTTCAGAGTAAAACCAAAACAGAGTTTCAGGTCTGAAAGGAAAGATGTTGAGAGGAGAGTAAGGGAGAAAGAGCCTGTCCTGGTCCTAACCAGGACTGGATAATTTCTGCAGTAGCCAGGAGGTGACATGGCTAAGACACAGAGGTATTCTATATGACCTCTCATCATTTTCCAGGGATAGGGGAAGGGCTCCCTTCTGGGATTAACACAGCACAGCAGAAGAAGCAGTGAGGTACTATTTGTTGTCAAGGGGTTCGTGTGAATCATTCATTTCCTGTACCCTCTGTCATTAGTATTGTTGCTGTTACTGTTTGCTGTCTTAACTCACTGCTGTTTCCAGTAAATTTTTCCTATCTCAGCCTGTGATCTTTACCTTCTGTATCCCCAATTCTCATCTCCAGCCAGCCACAGGGAAAGAGGAGAGGGAAGAGAACAAACAGCACATGGTTTGGAGAGTCTCAGTGCGAGCATTAAACTGGGGAGTACCATCCCCAAACAAGTAGCTCCAAAATTAACTTCTTGATATATATGACATTAATTTGTGCTAATGGCATCATCGTTACAGACAAGAAGACTTAAATTTGCATGTGTGTGTCTGTATGTATGCACACACACAGGTATATACGCATGTTTATAGGTATGCATGTGTGTGTATACACACACACACACACACACACACACACACACACACACACACACATACACACATACACACATGTATGAATATATTTGTGAAAGAATGAAACCTAAGTTTCTCATGGTATTTTTTCAGACTCAAAGGAATCAACAGTTCTCTCTAAAGGGGAAAAAAACCAAGATACTTCAAAGGTAATTACAAAAACTGCAGTTTTGTGATTCACCTCTTCCTCACAGATTTCATGGCAATTTGACTTACTTTGAAGTGAGACTAAGCTGCAGAAATTGAAAGCTGTCAAATTTATCTGAATTATGCTTTTGACTTTTGTACTCTCTGAAAGTACTTTTGGAACAAAAAAAATTATTTAACTCATGAAATTAATCAAAATTCCCTAAACCATCCAACACAGAGAAAGTAGTCAGAGACTTCTGCAACATCTGAAGATGTCACTGCTCTGGTTATGCTTCTCCTCCCTTCTCAAGACAGCATGGGCAAACCTTCCTGCCACTCACAAGAGTTGTGGATGTGATAGAGCTGGTAGCTGCAGGATCTGAGGAGGCCTCCCAACAGTCTCTGCCTTCAGCAGACCCTGTCAGCAAGAGGGATGAGGGCTACCCATGAAGGAATCAGGGAGCAGCACACATTCAGGGAGCTACCACACAGGACGGACAGTGCAGGTTGGTCAGGACTGTCACCATCTGAGATGGGGAAAAAAATGTGGTGGCTGTCAGCCAGTAGTAAGTCCACCAGCAAAGGGACTAAAGAGTCTCCTTGTGAACCAGGCATCAAGTGGTATCTGCAACTGCCTGGTAACCAAGTGACATTTTCATGAAGGGAAATGGTGTGGAAACACACAACTAGCAATGTCTCAGCCTGTGGAGCCTATGGATTACATCTTGCAGCAGCACAGCTGAATGTGCCTTCCAGCCTGAGCCAAACCATGGCACGTGCCACCAGAGTACCCCTACAGCAGCGCTGGGAGCAGTTCAACTCAGCCAGTGTTGAATTCTTCCTTCATTTCCCCTGCTTCCTGGACAAAGAAGGCTCCAAAGACAAGCAACATTGCTTCAAGAATTCTTCATAAGCATTTGCTATGTTAACATTCTGTGGGCTTGCCACTAAACCAAGAAATCCTTCACCAAGATGGAGGGTGTCATTTTTAGGTTTCATGTTGCCTTATAAACTGACCCACAGATCAAACACAAAACATCACACATACAGGGGAGGTTGCTTTAGCTCATAGGCTGACACATCTGTATCAACTAAGAAAGTTATTCCTTCAAAGACATACCATCAACAGAATGGAAAATCAACTTGCCTGTTCTGGTTGCCAAGCAATAATGAAGAAAATTGCTGAAACCATCTCTCATGTACACTCAGAACAGGCCAATATGCTTCAGAGTTAGAAGGCAACTTAGAGGTAAGTTATTTTGCTATTTCAATTTAACAGTCATTTCAGTATGAACAGAACAGCTCTATTATGAGGATGGGAGGAAGGAAGGAATAGAAGAAGAGCAAGTTTTCATCAAGTAGGAAGTAATGTCAGTGTTCTCATTTACCAGACAGGATAAAGTTCACGGTTTCAAGTTCACAAGTGTCAATGATTTGGCAAATGCAGAACAGTGGAAGTATTGCTTAATTTCATTTGTAGTATTTCTTCATGTCACCACTGACTGCTTTTTCTAAGACAACAGTGTCAGTACTTCCCTAAAGGCAAAGGGAACAGGCTGGAAAATGTGACCAGTCACCATAGTCACAGTTTACTTAATTCCAACACTGCAATCCAGAAGTTATATGGAAAAAAAACAAAGTGTAGAGAAAGGGTGTTACTTACTGTATTCCTGATGATTCCAGTAGTACATATATGCTCAATAGAACAGATACTGTCTCAAGGTAGGCTGTTTTGATAGTAATATGACACTAAATGAATACAGAGTCAAGAACAGTAACCTTGATAATGTAAATCATTCCTTAGTGCTATTAACTATGAGTAAAGATGTAAAAGACGGAAAGAGGAGGACTGGGAAAAAAGAGAAGCCAAGAAAGAAAATTGCATGAGAGTTGTGGGATACGTAGACAAGGCAAGGAAACATAAAAAGAAGAATGAATGATATGAAAGCAAAACACAAGATAAAAGCGGTCATAAAAAAGGAAGGCAGCAGAAACTAGGGCATAGATCCAGAAAAGCTCTTATGTTCTTAATGTTAAGTATATTATTAAATATTTGAAACACACTAGAAATAAAGTTAGTGATATATGTTGAAAGATGACAATTCACAATCAAGGAAAGAAAAGAAACAGATCAAAGAATAACAGCCAAAGAAAGAATAAAATAGTTCAACAGAAGTCTAGAGCAAGACTAAATACAGAGTGTGAGCCATCCTTGTCACATGGCACTTTCTTCTGAATTTTCAGTGTTAAAGAACCTTTGGATACCCTAAAAATCTTAGTAAAACAGTAATTTCTCAAATCAAAAGTTGCTGGATCCAACTTGGGGAAATGACATATCATTTGACAAAAGAAGAAGACATAATAATTGAACAAAAAAAGTTTACAATCACAGGGATGCAACTGATAACAACTAAACTGCATGAAATTGTAATTGCATCAGGATCATATATATCATCAAATCATATATATATATCTATATCTATACACAGACACAGGAACACACACAAAACTTTTCTCATTTTAATGGAATGGTTTCACATTCATGAAAGCAACAAGGATTAAAATCAATTGAAAGCAAACATTTGCCTAGAGAAAACAAGTGGTATTTGAAAAAATTTTTGAGCATATTTTACTGGCTCTTGGGAAAAGCTATAATTCACAAAAATATCATAGTTCAGAGAAATACGAAAGTAAAATTAAAACTTGGTTCACCTTTGGTTTAAAAGATGAACAAATGAAAAATTATAAATTTAGTAATAGTTTTGGGATAATAAAATGTAGATAATAATGGCAAGATTGAGCATATCTAGAGAAATATATTCATAGAGTGAAAACATATATAAAGGCAGCATTTCAGGAATTCTAAAATACTATAATAATTCTAAATAATAATTAATGACTAAAGCAAAGGAACACAAAAATAAGGCAGCAGTTCAGGCAAAGAAGGCTAAAATATTTAGGAAACTACAAAAGAAATCCTAATATTGGCATCAGACAAATTTTAAAATGAAACTGGTATTCTCAATAATAGTAATGCAAAAAACCCACAGCAGCACTCAGTAAGTCTGTTCTGCTTCAGAAAATCAAGGTTTCAATTTAGAATTAGAGACTAATAAAATAACATGAAGCAATAGCATTATATAAGTCCATTATGTATAAGTACAAAGTGATTCTTCTTAAATTCACTGAATAAATCTTAATTTAAGATCTTGGCTGATAAGAAAAATAGCATTGTGTAATATATTTTGCCTACTGTAAGGCATGTGATACAACATTCCAACAATTGTAAAAGTGTGAAACAAAACAAATTGCCACATTATAAAATGAAAGAAAGCTGTTTACTATACTTTAAAAATGCAACAGTGTATGAAGAAGAATCAACAACCAAGCATTCTCTATTGCAATTCACAGGATTTTCCATATTTTACTCAGGGTCATGAATGCAAGAATGACAGCATTACTAACCAGATGTGCAGAAAAATACAGTACTTGGAATAATAAATGAAAAAATACTGCCTTTAATCAAGAGATACAGCATGGAATGCTTTATAACCTTCCTACAGGAAAACAATTAATTTCCATTACAACTAAATATAAAAGCATGTATGGGGAGCGGGGAGGAGGAAGGCCTGTGAAACAAGTCATGTGCTAGATATACTACTCTGTCCTGAGGAGAAGCGACTCACAAGGATTTTCAGCACTAGCAGACAGCCAAACAGGAGCTGTCAGTGTTACCCTGTGCATACAGAGTTTGATAAACCTGGTGTAATTCAGCTCAGGAGGGAGAAACAGAATAGCAGATAGAGTCACATTTGTCTGTGCTTGTCACTGACATACCTCCATTGGGAATGTACACATGAAGACTAGAAATGAACAACACTTTTTAACTGCACAGATAATTACCCATCAGAAACCAATTAGTATCAGGCTGATATCAAGTACTGAAGTAGACCTGCTTTTCTCAACCAGCTGTATTTCAAAAACATTTGGAGACATCCTATAGGCTGTGCTGCAAAACAAGTCAGTGCGGATGGTCAAAGCAGGTGTTTTCAGTCACAAAAGCTCTGAAAACAGGACTGCACTCATTCTGTGGGAATTATCTGCAAGGCAAACTCTGCAGCAGAGATGTTTCCCAAAGTCTGTCTCACAAGCCTCACAGCAACCAGGTGCCAAGAGCAGGGACAAGAGGAGAACAGCATGCTGGACTGCAAGAAACAGTGATGTGAGAAACCTAAGCAGCACTGCCACTCAGGACTTCCTACCTCTGCTGAATCTTTTCCAGCACTGCCTTCTTCCTTCATGTAGAAGAAGGTGGTGGCTCTATTTTAACTTCATGTGCAGAATCCCCATCCCAACATATGAAATTCAGTCACTTGGTCACCACACCAATGAGAAAGATACTGTCAGATTGGAGGGTCAGAAAGTAAAATATCTAAGCTAGTCTAGCAACTTGCCAGCAATCGATAAACTCACTAGGGCATATTTAGCTGGCATATTTCAGAATATAACATACCAAAAAGAAAATAGCACAGGAGATGCATGATACAACACAACTTCAGACATTTAGAATGAATAGCAGGAAACAAAATGCAGCTGTCCGAAAACATCCTTACCAGCAAAGATATTCAGCTGCATGAGAATATTTTCAGCAGAGGGGAGAGGGGAAAGAAGAAAGACTTACTGATGGTACTCTTAAAAAACTAGAAAATTCAAAGATACCTGCCCTGAGCAGAACATGGAAGGGAACACCAACTACAGTTTTACTATTCCTGTTTTCTCTAACTATGCTGTAGCTGGTGACTGATGATACAGAATATCTATTTGGCAAATACGTATTTGCTAAAGATGAGACAAACTATGTCAGCAGAAAGAAAATTGTCCCACACAATCAAGCAAATATCAAAGTTGTCCATGATTGCAAAATAAAACCTTTAGCCCCTATTAAATTCTTCAGAGAGCAGATGAACACATAACCCACAAGATATGCAAATACTAATTTGACAGGGCCTCATAATTTGGAATTTTCCTACCAAAGAGCCAGTGTTTAACAACAGTCATAAAGCCCTTAAATTAAGCATTTATGCAGGAGAAAGCAAAGCCAACAAATCTCCTATAATATGGCTTGATTGGAAAAAATAGGAAATAAAGAAATTGCAATAAAGGAACTTCCAAGTAGACAAACAGAAAGGCAAAATATTTGTAGGTAGTATATATTGAATATATTGCGTGATGCAGAGGAAACATAAGGAAAACCAAAACAGCTAACTACCAAGATCAGACATTATTTGAAGCAGCCCTTAAAAAAAAATTCTGAAGTTGTTGTCTTAATGAGGTCAATAAAAGGCCAAATAAAATTCTGTCACACTTAATGTAAAAATCCAATAAGCCAAGCCAAAAACGGCTTGACAAATAACTTGCAAGGGTTTTTTTTATGTTAGGGTGGTTAAGAGTGAGGGCCAACTGCAGTGAGTTGGAAAAGGATTTCACAATATAAAATATGGGATGAATGGGCAGCTAGAATCCAATAAAGATCTGAGGGCTAAAGAGTATACTAAATGAACAATGACTAAAAACTCAACTTACTTAGACTAAAAAACACCAAAGATCAGACTGATTACTCCCTATAAATACAGTGGGCATAAACATCAATACCTGTAAGATATTTAGGAGAAAGAAAGCTGGCACTGCAAATAAATTTACTATGGAAATTACAAGCCTCTCAGCTGACAGAACAGTGAAGCTCCAGATGAGCCTGTCCATGAGAGGAAAAACAGCCTAACTGGGCTTTAAGATAAATGTGGATAAGCACCATGAACAAATTACATGATCTGGTTGCTATGACAGCTCAGTACTGGGTTAGCCATCCAACTTAGGCTGGATTCAACAAATGGTACTAAAGCAAAAATGTACCAGCATGAATAAGATGCACGATGATTTTTGCCTATGCAGAAGCAAGTCATAGTGCCTTACCTCTGCAGAAATAAGTTTCTGCTTAAATTTCTGTTCCTCTTTAGAGCAAGAGAGGTGAATTGCTTTGTATGCAAAAAGCCTTGGAGTCAAATGCACTAGACTTCAAAAGAGAGATTGAGTTTTAAAGAGTGTTCTTAAGAGAAATAATGTTCCACTTATATCTAAAATATCTGGGTTTGCTTGGATTGTATTTTGATAAGAGGAGAGGTAGCTTTAAAGCATGAAGGTCCAGCCTTTCATAAGAAGTTATTTGTCTTGTCAGAGCAGATCTAGGGCTGAGACAAATTAGTGACAGGTTAGTTAGCCAGAATAGGGAAGGAAATTGATCTGTGTCTATGCTACTGGTTTTGTTCACAGCAGTAGTGGGGTTTTAAAGTGATTTCCTTCATTGGCTTGGGTTACAGAGCAGCTGGAATGTGCAAAAGAAAAAATTCCATTTGGGGTAAACTAAACAGAAAATTCTGTTCTAAAGTTGTACCAAACACAGACTGATTCCTCACAGAGACACAAGACTGGTTCTTTAGGCTGACTCGAGGCATATGTCTGGCACTGAAAGCCAACCAGGACGGCAGGCCCTCATTGTCACATCACAACTTTGCCCCACATTCATATGGATGGGCACCAATGTCTGGAAACCCACCAGGAAGGCCATGCCAGGAGAGCAGCACACAACAGGTATGGTCCTACCCCAGGCCAGATATCCAAGAGGGAGGACCTAAACTGCCTGAGTACTTACTAGAACTGTTTGTTTTACAGTGGTAACAGGTTGGGTTGAAGGACTGGCAACACCAGAGCAGCTGATGTGGGTTTGAGACAAAAAGTATACATTTCCCAACAACAAAATTTTACCTTGAACATAATGAGTTGTACAATGTTTTGTCTAGTTTTCAATCCTTTAAGTTACCAAAGATCAAATTTGCTGAACAGTTTGTCTTACTTGCCTCAGTTTAATCCCTGAGGGGGAAAAGATTAGTTGCTTGTGTCTAGTTCTTATTTAAAAACGAAAAGTATCATAATTGATTTGACATCTAGTTCATGAAGTTTCACGAATCTCTCTTGACTCGGCTTTCTCTCTTTTATTTTTAAAGGTATTTCTACAAGTGCATCCTTTATGTTGCTAGGTTTCAAGAGCAAATAAATAAAGGAAGAAAACAAATCAATGTTTAGGACTTTTTTTTGTCAAAAGTCCAAAATTAATTATGAAAGTCATCTTCTGTTAATTATGTCAACCTCCCTTTTCCTCTAAATTTGCTTTCCCATTGTTTGCAATGGACACTTTGCACACAAACTGTGCCAGGGAGCAAGGGCAAGCACTTTAGTAAGAAAAAGACCACCCCACAAAAAATGAGGTCTTAAGGAAATAATGATAAATTTCCATGATGCATGTAATGACAAAAATTCATTCAGATGGTGCCTTTGAAGCCCTCTTTCTTTACAGTCTGTGCATGCACAAGCAAGAGTGAGCTCTTGTGTGTCTAGGAGCACAGGACAGGCACTGGCCTGTTTTGTCTCAAACGTGACACTGTCGAGAGAGGAAAGATGTGACCAGAGGAGAGGGTCCTGCAGAGGTGGAGCAGCACTGGGCTGAGCCAGCTTCCTGCTCACCTTGACACTGGAGCTCAGTTCTCTCAACTCACTTCCCGCAGGAGGGCTCAAAGGGCTGAAAACTCTAATTTAAGCTAAGAGGTGTGCACCAGTTTAACAATAAACATAAGGGGATCAGGCCCCACACTCTCCTGTTTTTCCCAGGTCCAGACTATCCATGTGGAAGAACAGCACAGGATCTAAGGATGGCTGATACTCTTTGTTCTCTCCTTTTTTTATCTTTGTCTCTCTCCTCCCCTGCTTTGCCATGGGCAAAGCTTGGCTGTTATATTCTACTCAGTACTGAAGTTTGCTGTGGGAGGGGGAAGCCTGTGTTGCGGTTTTTTAGCCAACACCTCTGAGCAGTGCTGTCGTGACTTGCTAATCAGCACTTTTGGTTATGTGTTGTGGCTTGTTAGCCAGCATCTTTGAGAAGTTTTCTGTGGGAATTGAGAACTTTAAACAAAATCTAAGGATTTCTTAGCCATCGATTTTGAGAAAGGGTACTGTTAGAATTTAAGAGCTTTTTAGCCAACACCTTCTGAGTGTAAACAATGTGCTGCTTGTCAGAGTTAAGATGACTACAGAAAAGACTGACACAGGGCCCAGAGTCTTGCTCAGCCTGACAAGAAGTTACAATAAGCATCGTGCCCCCACCAGTGGTCATTTGCACTGGTACACCAGCAAATACAGAAACACCATTGGAATGCTCTCCTGTTTGGTGCAAAGCAGCTGTTAGCTGGATAGAAACATGACAGTGCAAGAAACAATTCCACATTAAATATGCCCAGTTTAATTACAGAGAGTTCAGGTTGACAAGGGAGAGCAATCACACTAGCTGGGACAAAAATATTATGAAATGCTCCCAGCTTGCTAATGAGCACATGGAATTAAGAATTCGGGGTTGCTTTTACACTCAAATGTGTCTGAGCAAGGTACCAATGCCTGTGCCCTTCAGAAAAAGCCAGAGGAAGACAATACTAGCAGCAATTGAAGGATATCTTGGGATGGTGGGGACACAACCAGACAAGAGCTGCTGACAGACTTGCCTCAGCACAGTCTGAGATTAATGTCACTTTGGAATGAACAAGCAGGCTGCTGATTTACAGCCGTATAGCAATGTGAGCCTACAAATGGCGTTCAAGTCCGCTACCTCAAAATTGGAGAAGCCAATAAAATGAGCAGTATAATTGCAAAATAAAATCTCAATGATCTTATTTGTGAAGACACAATCAGTTTACCTCCACTTGAAGGACACAGAAGGCAAAACTATAGGCAATTACACTGAAGTTACACAACAAGTTTCAAAGAACAAAAAAATAAAGTTTTTAGTTTCTGTTGGTTTGGATTTCAAATCAAGTGATTTGACAAAATTGCCAAAATTAATATCTGACCGATTCTGGCTTTACGATGTTTATGTTTAGCTGCCAGAGATGATATAGAGATTGAATCAAGAGTTACGATAATTCACAAGGCATCTTGGCAGATCTAAACCATAATCACTGTACTATTGAAAGCCATAAAAATCATCAATGAAAGCTATTTAGAACTGAACAGATACAAAATTAGTATCTCTATATGGAACTGCAATGGACTCTTTAAAAAACAAAATATCTGAAACATAAACACATAACTCCAGCCTTGTTTCATTGTAGATTATTCTCCTTTAACTATTCAGTTTTTCAATATAGCCAAACACAAGACAAATGGTATTTTTAGTACTTGAAGGACTTTGTAATAAAACTATTATTTTTACTTGAGCATTAATAAAAACATAGAAAAATCTCACCAAAAATATTTTTTCAAAATCAAATACTTTTTCCACTTTAAAAAACTAGCCAAGTTTTACCATTTAGATTTTAGAACACACTTAAGCAAAAAGATTCTGTTCTTTCATCTGCAGTAAGCAATTGTAACAACAAAAATTATTTAAAAAGTAAAAGCAAATATTGACAACCCAAATTGTAGGTTAGTGAAGTTATAAATAAAATTACTTTTAGCATACAATATAGAAAAGGACTTTTTGCAGACTAAAGAAATATGGAAATACACCAGTTCTAGCCACAAAAAATATACTTTGTAGATCTAGCAAATTTTTAAATATCAAGTAATTATTTCAAAATATTTTCCTCCAGATTTGTCTTCTTTTTTAGACTAGTTTGCAAGTATCAAATTAATGCTCCCAGACTGCGCTTCTTCTGGCTCCTTGGAATGTGAGGTATTTTTGCCTAGAATTCATAAAAAGGAGTATTTCACCCTTGCTCATATCCATCTGCAAGAAGGCATTGCACAGATTTATTTACCATTTATCTGTAGCATTATTCTCCAAAAAGGAAGAAAAATAAAAGTGAATAATATATTAAGAAAATAAACTGTCACATTTTTAAAAGGAAAAAAAAATAGTGTCTAAATTCCAATTACACTATTTAGCCAGAAATGGAGATAGACATCTGAGTCACTGAGTGCAATCCTTGCTACCAAACCTTCACCTCATGTAGCCAACTCCCTGAGCCTGTCATAAACAGTGACATGTCCTAGCCCATCCCTCTGATAGGAGGCTGGACCCATCTACTTTTCCAGCTCCAGTCTGAATTTATTCACAGTCACCTGTTTGGATTTATGTTGGCAATTGCTTTCAGGACAAGTGTTCCAAATCGCATCAAGATAAATAGTCCTTAAGCAAAATCATCACCTACAGCATTACAGCAGAAATAGATTTAAAAAGTAATTTTTCCAAAACCTAAGTCAAGCTACTAGTTTTTGCCATTTTTATTTAAAATTATATCCATATGTTAATGTGAAAGGTATTACTTGAACTATCTACAGCTTTCATGTTCATCTTATGTTGCTTTTTCTATATATAAAAAAAAATTAACATTTTATTTTCTCTTTTTTCTGCTTTTGTACTTCCATTTCCTACCCAATGATCTCATGTTCCCTTGTACCTGCCACTCATCGGGTCTCTAGAATACAACTCTGCATACAGTACATGTTTTTCATTAGCCTCCAAGGGCTCCTGTGAGATTTGCTTCTTCCTCCCCTCCTTCCACAAACCCTGGCACCGCCTGTGCAATCCCCTCCTCTGCTTCTCGAGATGCCACAGCAAGATTCAAGTAGAGCAGCAAGATGGTCAAAGAACTCAGTCCGTGTTGGCTCAGTCCCTTTACTTTCTACTTACCCTTTTCCCACAGCACTCCCATTAATTTTACTCCTTTCTCATTCTCATCTCCTCAATGCCTGAGGAGATGGCAGACAAAAGATGTGGGATTAGAGATGCTGCCTGAGGTGCCTTGGAGCAGCTGCTCACAGCGTGCCATCCCTTGCTGGGCAGTGACATTTCAGGCAGGGTGTGTTGGGCAATGCCAGCAAGACAAACATGGCCATCACACCAAATGAGTGATTAATGACTCAACTGAGGCAGCAAAATGACGAGCTCTAAACTATGAGAGTGACAGTTGAAGATTAAAGTCTACACATGGCTTCTGATCTCTCCCCGGAGTAGCAGGGCTGTCTATAGCTCAGAGTGGCAAAGGGGAATTCTGACACTAATGGGATCACTGAGGCTTGGAATGACCTCAGAGTCCCTGTCATGCAGCACAACCCCCTGCTCAAGCAGGGTCACCCACAGCAGCTTACTTGGAGTCAGGGTGGGGTTTGCTTGGGAATATCTCCAAGGACGGAGACTCCACAACCTCTCTGGGAATCATGCGTAACTATTTGACTATCCTCGTAGCCAAGCTTTTTACTGTCCACCTCCCCCTCCCCGTTTTTTTCCTTTTTTTTTTTTTTTGGTATGTTCTTATGTTCCTTTACAGAAGCAAAGGCAACTGATGAGCACAAATTAAGTAAATAAATCAGTAGGGGAGAAAAATAAAAAGAAGAAAAAGAAAATAAGTGCTAACACAGATCTTCTAATTTAACTCATTATATTTTACCTATTGCAATTTCTCTGGTCACCACAAGATTGGCACAATTCTTAGGCATGTGTTCACAAGCCCAAGCATTATGTTGTAGGGAACAACAGGAAATCCAGCTCTGAGCTGCAATCTCAAAATTCCCATTATTTGCACACTGGTGCCATGCAAACTCATTAAGAGAAGTCAAATAAGCAACACTGGGTTAAAACTTGGTTTATAATCTAATGGACAAACATTTTTCGTTGTAAACAATCTTAGTCCTGCACATGCTTCATTTTATCATGAAAACCAGCCACACAAACCTTTAAACAAAAGTTCTATAAGACTGGCTCCTAAATTTCATCTAGTTTGCACAATGAGTGTGACTTCTTCTAATTGCTTTCAGTTTCTGAGTCAGATATTTACACAGGGATGCTGTCGCTTTTCTGACACCACAATAATTCAACTAACACAGAATTTGGGACTTTTTTTTTCCAGTGCCTATGATAATGAGATCTGAACTGAAAATCTAACGTGCTCTTTCTACCTCAGTGTAATCATTGCATGAAATTTCTCTGATCAGAATTAGTTTGGGGAAGGGGAAAGAGAAGAAAGTCTTCCAACAGTCCTTCATTTATTACCTGGTGGTTAGTGTATAGATCAGAAACACAAAGAAAATAAGGCAATTTTCAGTAATGGCCTCTGCACCTCCAAGTGATGAGATAGGAGGTCCAGGCTACAGGCCTAGAGGGGAAAGATTCCAGCATATTTTATTACACCTTTTTCCAAACCCGTTCGCCAACTTTTGTATGATATCAAGGCGTATCACTTAGGGATCCAAGTTTAAAATAAGCTTAGCAATACTTAAATGCTAACTTAAAAACTTAAAAATAAACTCCAAAGAAAGTACATGTAATTTGGAAGAAAGAAAAATAAAAGAAAACCAAATTAAATCAAAGCCAAAACCCCAAAACCAGAAAATAAGTAAAATGTATATATTCAGCTATGGGGGAGAATGGTTTTTTGGAAAATCATGTTTATCCAAGGGAAAAAAAAAGCAGTTAGAGAAAATCATTACTCAGTAATTAGTCAAGTCAATTTTACCAACTGAGTTTAGAGTCTGTGTGAAAAAATAGAAAGATCAGACTCTTGCTTTGTACCAGGAAGCACCCAGATGATAAATCTCACTAAATGCATGGCTTCAATATCATGTGCAGTAAGTATTGCTCAGCATCAGCCAAAATCAAAATACAGTATTTCAGTTCATTCATACCAGAGAAACGATATTCTGCCTTGGGTGTGACTTCCCTCTAATTCAAGTAAATCCTATCCCCATTATGTCTCAGCCAATTGGTAAAGGCACCAGCATGAGATTTCAGATTATTGTATTAACTATGTTTTTTCTACCTACATGAAGGATTTTGACTGAGCGTTGGAGGACAGGACAGGGGGGTCACATCGTTCTTTCGACTTCAGCACAGGATTTATGGCACAGTCGACAGCACACATTAAACAAAGTATGACTACACCTGAAATATTCACCTTAAAACATTCTTTAGGCAACTTTTGCAATGTCTTTGGTTTGTTTTCTGTTGCTTTTTTAGGCTTCTCAGCAACACTGCAGGATACAGGAAAAAAGGAACATAGTAAGAAAAGTAACATTTGAAAGAGTAAAAACTAACTCCAAACCAAAACACCCAACTTCTAAGCATTTCCATAGGTATAACTGGGCGTGCCCAGCAAAGGTTCAGGGTAAAAGCAGCGTTAAGAATTGAGTGTGAGGGAGAGAAACTGCAAAAACCAAGAGTTTTTTCTGACTTACATTGCTCCCAGCAGTCTGTTGCCATTCCCTGTGCGGGGCTCTCACTGGCCAGGGGGATCACATGACACTGGGAACCAAAATAGAAAAGTCTCGGGGGCAAGGAAGCTGAACCAGAAACACATTTTCAAGAAAAGACGTATCGTGGGCATGATAACACACCCTGAGGAGCAGAAGGTGGTAAATTTAGACAGGAACCTAGACTGTGCTGAAAAATGGGTAAAGCCTTCAGCTTTGCAACCCGGCAGTCCAATACAAGGGAAATGTTCATAAATCTCAGCGTGTGTCTGTACGTAACTAAACCTGCTAACTGCTGTAGTAAATCACCAAACCTTAAAAGAAAATAAGATCTATCAAATCTTAAATCTATTGACGTTTAAAAATAACCTCCCACTGTCGGAAACATTTTGATCTTAAGGCTAAGGTTTCTACTACTTTATAGGGAGGAAGCAATTTTTTTAAAAGGATATGCTATTAAGATAATTGGGCGAACTGTAAACACATTTCAAAGATTGTTTTCAGTTCTTTCACGAGTGAAAAATACGGTTGCAGACCTACATGTTTGTAAAACATCACTGTAAATCTATAAATCTAATAATTTAACCATAAAGATGTAAAAAAAATGCAAAGAATCTGAGTCAAAAGCTGAAGAGTTGAGTTAGTGACACATGCAAGTTCCATCCAACGACAAAATATCCTCTGATTTTAAGGCTGCTGTTTAGTTATCCCTGTCAGAAGATTAACTCTTCCAATTTTGTAAATCTTGTAAAAAAAAATTCCAGCAAAATACTATTCTTGGGATTACAGGAAATACAAGTTACTTTCTGTAACAGCTAACTTTTTCATCATTTCCGAGTCATTCAAAATTAAATTGTTACAATTTTTCATTCTATAAAATGTCAAGATTTCCTTGTTTCCAGTGAATGTCAGGACAGTTATTGCAGAAAAAGGCTTTGCTGAAAAATGCAAACAGCAGTAGAGAATCTGTGATCAAGGAAAGGGAAATATGCTGCATATCTTAACAGGACAAGGACAGGAAAGAATTAAGTGTTCTAACCTTTAAATGCAATCCCTCTCACCTTACAGCCGTAAGGCAAAAATATTGAAAATCCCACCCTTTCAATGCAACTGGCTCACAAGACCTTCTGGATAAACATAGGAGGAGAGAATGCAATTCAAAATCCTACAAAGCAGACTCCCAACTCTGCAAGAAAAAATTTGAAAATTATATGAACATGAGTTAAGAAACCAAATTGCTCTCCTTTCATTAAGAAAAATAAATAAATATATAAATTAAGGGAAAACCCCCTCCACACACAGAAGTTCTTAATAAAATTTCAGATGAAATTTCCCAGAAAGAAATGTACACCTGTATCGAAATATGTGCAACATTAGAGAATATTTTCAATCAAGACAGATAACTTGGTATTAAAAAACAAGACCTGCTTTATTCTGCAGGATATGCCAACATTTAAACAATTTTTCACAAAATAAGGTACAAGTCCACATAAACATAGTAGCATAAAAAGGCTCCTTGTATCTTCCCTGTTCTTATTAACAAGTGTGAAAGGAAACTTGAGCATTGATTCAAAGCAGTAGTAGTACAGAAGATATGCCAGAGGTGTTGCCATTGGTTATTTAAATATAAAGGAAACCATTCTAAAACTACAAATTCTGAATTATTTAGCAGAACTTCTGTCACTGTGGTTTTAGGAGAAGCTTTGCACTACTGAAATTTGCCCTTTTGCAGGTAACTGAAGGGGACAGAAGCTTGCCATCACAGTGAGAGACAAACCAGGGCACTGATATAAGTACACAAAATACACAAAACAGTAGATTCTGCCACAGCTCTTAAAATTACTACAGAATATTGGCTTCAGCTACCTCTTGTTTATTGATTTCAGAAACGTATGAAAAATCATCCCCTGGATCAATTTTAAATGTAACAGCAGCATGCTTTACCATATTTCAGACAAAGCCTTGCTAAGTGGTTACATTTCTCTCAGGGTGTTTTTACTGTACATCCCAAACAGTGCAAATCATCTCAGGAACTCCTCTGTGGTCAAACACATCATTTATTTTATTTGCTTTCTGTTATACTCTCCTCTGTTTCATCATCAATTGGGACCTATGAAAGCTGCAAAACACACAGGGAGAGTGGGGGCTATGCTACAGTATTCCATCATAGGCAAGCCAGTGGGCTGGAAATGTAAACATACGAAGGAAAAACCTAAAGGCAAAAACAGTGAAATAAATGGCTAGAGGAATGCCAATTTAGGGAAAGAAATGCACCCATGTGGGATAAAAGCACAGCAAGGAGGTTGTACACCATCTAAAGGACAGAGTACAAAGCCTTGGATAGAAACAGAAAGAGCGTCTATGTGCCCTGGAGCTTAATGCAGAGCGAGGAAGACTTGAAAAAGAGTAGAACATCTCTTTACACAGCTGGAATCAGGGTATTGGTGTTATTCTACATGCCTGCTTTCCCCAGTTTTCTTAACACTGATATATACAGAATCATAAAATCATTTACATTGGAGAATATCTTTGCAACCATCAAGTCAAGCTGTTAACTGAGCACTGCCAAGTTCACCACTAAACCAAGTCCCTAAGTGCTACACACCTTTAAGTACTCCCAGCATGGGGACTCAACCACTTCCCTGAGCAGCCTGTCTCAATATTTGGAAATTCTTTTGGTGAAGAAATGTATTATAATATTCAACCTGAATCTCCCCTGGTACAACTGGAGGCCATTTCCTCTCATCCTGTTGTTTTTACTATGGGAGAACAGACTGACTGCCTTTCAGGTAGTTGTGGTAGGTCCCCCTTCAGTGTCTCTTTCTCCAGATGAAACACCCCCAACTCCCTCAGTCATGAGACTTGTGTTCCAGACCCTTCCCCAGCTCCATTGCCCTTCTCTGGACTCGCTCCAGCATCTCAATATCCTTCTTGTAAGTGAGGGGCCCAAACTTGGCAGCCTCTCCAGTTCCAAGCACAGGGGGACAGCCACTGCCCTGGCTCTGCTGGCCAGGATGCCATTGGTCTTCCTGGCACCTGGGCACAGCTGGCTCATGTCCAGCTGCTGTTGACCAGCACCCCAGGTCCTTTTCTGCTGGGCAGTTTCCCAGCCACTCTGTCCCCAGCCTGTAGCACTGCAGGGGGTTGTTGTGACCCAAGGGCAGGACCTGGTGCTTGGTAGTGAACTGCTTAAATGGGCATTCATCAAATGACCAGTCTGACAAATACTGCATTTCAACATTCCACTTATTCTTTTAGATACTGTCCAATATATATTAGTTTATGCAGTTTCTACTGAAAGCATATTTAGGACAACCACTAGTAAGTTGACGTGCCCTGGTAGTGCATTATGATTTCCTTAAAAAGTCAATTCATTGATTGTTAAAGAACACTATTTAAAGTAGTGTGCAGAACAGTTTAATCAATTTTAATTGCTAGAAACATGGATTTTACCTTCTTAGTAGGTAGCTTAATTCTTGATCCAGAAGAAACCAAGTCAATCTTTTCAAGCTGTAGGCTCACATATATCTCAGAGTAGGACTAGATTAAAGTAATTTTCTGAGATAGTCTCTTTACATATTAATAGAATACTTAACAAGAGAAATAGCAGGGTCTGCAAGTTATTCCACATCCATGGATTAACTCAGTATTTGGACCCCTTTTTATTCACAATACTAATACACCCTCAAAATAGTTTTCTTCGCCTCTCCCCAAAAATTTAATTGGGACTGCTATCACTGAGTTTCCATATGTTCTAAAGGGACAGTTTGCATAAAGTTAGTGGGAATTCTTAGTATAAATAAACAGAAATAGACTAACAATATGTTCACCCTTCCTTATGCCCTCTGTTTAGAGCAAAAATGGATGTTTCAGTCTTAACATGCAAACATGGAATAAATAATATTGTTTCCATAATTCCTCTTGTGTATAATCCATAGCCATTTGGACAGTGTAGTAATCCCAGTGCTACAACTGGCCCTTAAGAGCCCCAATTTACTGAAATTCACAACACACGTCTTTGCAAATTTACAAGTGTGTGGTGACACACCTGATCTATACGCTAACATATATATGTTGCTCACAAACTATTCTCCTGGAAAACTCCATCCTCATGCAAGATATTTAAACTCCTTTTGTGACCTTCTATGATTGAAGATTCCAAGTAGTGATTTAAACCTAAAAGATCATATTCCCTATAATCAGAGGAAAAAAATTTCCAGTATGTTCTAATGTAATAATAAAACAAAACCCTCCTACCCCACTTATTACTGTTTCTGCTGAAGACTTTTTTCTCCCTAGCAGATAAAACAGTCCTTAAGAGAAATGCAAACAATTAAAGACTAATTTTCTGCTTTAAGGGAAGACTGTAAATAACAGATATTTTTTAATATGCTTACATATATAATGAGACTTCACACATAGAAGACAGTAGCCAGTTTTATACAGTCCCTATTTCTGCTGAGAGAAATAAAACAAAATGGAGAAATGTCAGGGTACACAGCATTATCCACTGACTGCTGTGTCAGCCATCAGAATGTCACAACTACAACCTATTCTACCAAATTGTTGGAAAGACCAGAGATACACATTTATTTTTGAATTTTTTTTTAAAGAAGGCTACCAGGTTCTTTTTCAGTTTAAACAAAATAAAAATATTTATATGTTTGAAATGTAGTTAACTTCAGGTTATTTTGATGTAATGCAATTTGACCAACTATTTTACCTTAGTAACTTTTGTAAATTCAATCAATTTAATAAGAAAGGTCCTTACTTCATTTCTGTCACTTAAAATCAGCAAATAATTTAGAGTAGTACAATTGGAATTTAGCCTTTAATGCAGGACAAAAATTTAATTACAAAAAAATATTATCAAAGGTGTATGCACCAAAAAACTACATGTCTAAGCACCTGGTCAGGGTAAAAGCATCAAAACTTTTATGGAAAACTTGGAGCAGATTTATTAAAAAAAGGTACCATTGTGATAAACTCGATTGCTGCTTGATCATCAGCAATCAAACATATTACTTAGGCCTCATATTTTCCATATGCCATTCAATAGCATTCTCATTGTCATCATTATCACCATCTGTTCAAGAAAGGTCAGGATTTAGATGAACAGTTTAAGTCTTAGAAACGTAATATTAGAAATGGTTTAAAAGAAATCAGTATAAAAGGTTAAACGAATTAATTTCCTTGCTATGGCTGTTGAGCATTAGGGGAGACAAATCCAGCTTTCATTTTCCTCCCAACCCTCTGTAACAGCCTCAAGAGAACTCTAAAGATCTTCATGCACGTTTTCTGCCGCTCAACACCAAGATCCTTAGTGCCTAATAGAAAATCAGAAATATGTAGTGCTTTGAGCAGAGAATCTAAGAAGGTGAATCCATCTGATTTATATCACCTGGGTTTTACTTCTTAAGTGTCCAGTTAGACAGTATTCCTTTTCCCCCAAAGTGCCAAAATTTTAATTCAAACCAGTTTTAATTCAAAACTTTTCCTAATACTGAACTGATGTCCCAGGAAAGGAAGTCCTATTTGATTTATCAAATCTAGAAATCACCTTACCACTAATGGACAAATCCCCAAGGCTTACCTAATTAGTCACTAGGCACTTAGTGATTTTTTTTTTAGTACTTCAGAATCTGAGTGTGTACTAGATTCAGGCATGGATTAAATAGATCTCGTTTTCATAGAGTTATGAGCATACAATCCATGAGTGGACACAGGAAAGAAAGTCTGCAAAGCTGAGCAGGCAAAATCTTACTCTGGAAACACACATTACAGAACAAAGTTAGGGTTTCATTAACATTTACAGAATATGGGATTTAACAGGGATTTCCTCCATTTCCAAAAAGCATTAAAAATAATAGAGAATGCATTAATTAAAAATCTGCATACCATTACAAGGAGAGCGACCAGTGTAAAATTGTAGATAAAGATGATCCACCTTCACTGACTTCTCTGCTATCTTTGTGTACGTCTGTCTTTCTAATATTAGGAACTGTCTGAAGTCATGAAACTCAAACCTGCACTGTTAAACTCCTGCCAAAAACAGATGTTGTTATGAGTGACAGACTAGTTATATAGTGAGGTCTCAGCTTATTCAACACCCCCAAGTTAATATGGGACTATTTATTATGACTGAAGTACTAAGTATAGGGTGTTTTTGTTATTATAACAAAATATTATGAACAACTATGCTTTTCCTCTAATTTTTGAACAAGAAAGGAGAAGAAAGAAAATTGTCATCTCTTCTTAACAATCAAACAGAAGAAATTATAGACTAAAGGGATAAGAAAAACATAAGAGGAGGTTATAAAATATATAATAAAAATATCTTAACTACAGTAGGCATTGGAATTCACAGTTAAACTATAGGAATAGTACTCCACACAAGGGAAAACAAAATCACAAGTTTTTTCAGCTGAAATTCAATGATCACATTTTATTACCTGCCTTTTTACATTAGTAGCAAGTTTTAATCACAGATTTACAATTTTGTAGCTACTTCTTGAAAAAAGGCTTAGTGAAGTCAAGGGAAAACAGACCTGTACAATTACATGTTTTTATTATTTGGTGTGGGATGGAGGTGAACAAAGAGGAAAGATCGAGAAAATGCAAAAGGTATGGACTACAGATTTAGTAAGAGGAATTCAGGGAAATGTAAAAGTAGCATCCTTTCTCTCTTCTGCCCTCATTCTTCTGACTTTTTACTTAAATATGAGCACCACATGGAAATGCTGAAATGTTAGCATACAAGAAGAGACTATCAATTGATTATCAAAAATATTTTGACAGAAAAGAAGTAGCTACAAAAAATATTGGAAAGGGAAAGCGCTTAATATTGAATATCAGTAAATGAAAGTTGATTTTCTAACAAAATATCAAATTTTTTTAATCATTAATATAAAAACCCAGGAAGTTAATGATGCTTTGTAATGCTTTTTTCATTATAAAGTTTTAACTGGAAAAAAATAATGGGACTGGAATGAATTTTATAAATACATCTTCAGATTGACAGTGGGTTTTTTTAGAGTGAATTTCATCCCTCTCTAAATGTACTAGTCAGCTAACTCTGGGGACAACATGAATGTAAATCAGGCACAGAATTAAAGCATTTAATACTGCATGCACACTATTCCAAGAACAACATTAACCTAGAACAATGTGCAGTAAGATGATCCTGGCAGAAATGCCCATGTTGCAGATTTAGGAAATAAACTCAAATTACTCCAGAAATGCAGCAGCACATTAATAGGAAGGCTCATTTGACCAAAATGGCATGTATAGGAAAAGGAAACTGTCACTAGTCATTAATGTCAAGAATTAGGTCAAAAGAAATTTCTCATACTGTTGTCATTACTTAACCTTCACAGGATCAATATTTAGAGGGCAGAATCTGTTTAAAATTAACAATAGGTTGAGATTCCAAAATAATATGATGAAGATAAATACAACAACAAATGGTACAACTTCAAGCACATAGCATAACCACCAGCACATAGCAGAAAAAAATATTTGATCTAATTATTTTGATTATCACGGAATTAGGAGCACTTTGAAGCATTTATTTACCTGCTTATGGGTTGTACTGGAGCTCCCAAATTCCTGTTTCTTTCCCAGCATTACTGGTAGTGCTGCCAGCTCTTCTGTCCTTAGACCAGGGCAGGTTGGGTGCAGCAGCCAGGAAAATCAGCAGGATGGACACCTCACCTGCCTGGGCACTTTCCCCCTTCCTGGGCAGGCTGAGTTCTACAGAAACATGTGCCTCCTGCCATTGTCATGAGGCAGGTACTGCCTCTTCCACTTCAGATCCACATTCTTTTCCAGACGTACTACTCTTATGCTACAGAGTCAGGTGTTAAAGGAGAAGAGAGGGTCTGTAGATAGGGAACAGTGAGAGGATTCATGGAAAAAAGATGTTGTGCCTGAATTTTCAACAGAGGAACAGAGAAAACTGTGAAAAAGGAAAGTTCAGCGTTCTGCTTCCAAAACTTTGGTCATATCCACTGGATCGGAATTTTACCAGCTGACAAATTTCTGTTACCTCTCACTATGCACTTCTGTTCTCTTCAGTAGGAGGGGATGAGCTGTGACGCACACTTGCATCCATGTGTGCAGTACACAGGTTAATCTGTGACTTGCCAAGCAAAACAGCCACCACCCCGCCACTGAACACAGAGATTCCTGTGACTTCTGTGAGGAAAAATAGGAAACACATTCTATCAGCCAGAAACACAGCTAAGGCCGCTCCTAAGTAGGATGAGGAAACAAACATACACAGGTAGCCGGGAGCCTGCAAACATTCACATTTGTGAGTCTTCAGGCAGCTCAGCACTGGTAGTTTAATCTGCACCACATCTGTTTGCCAGCACAGGCAACCAAAAAGACATCTCAGTCTCAACCTGCATCTTCCACAGGCCCAGCACTCCATGCCTTAAGTATGAAACAGTCTGAAACCTTCAGGACACAGGTGAGAAAAACTAAAAGCACAAGAGTTCAAGCTTCTCTGTTGACATTTCAAGGTTGCAGGCCAAGCTCATAAAAGTATTCTCTCAGTGCTTCAGTCAAACCCTATTTGTAATGGTCAGATTTGGAGTGGAATGTGCCATGAGATGCTTCTGTCACATCTTTTCTCTTGATAGACTGAAGCTACAGAAGTGACTCAATTCATTTTCCCCTTTGAAGACTGGGCAAATTAATTACCAACAACTGGGCCTTACACAGCCCCACCTTAGTGGATGGTTCTCAAGGAAGTGGCTTTCCAGGGACGTGCCATTGCAGCAGCCCTTGCCCACGAGTCCCCTGAGGGAGCAGTGCAGGAGAGCAAAGCCTGACCTCTTCATTCAGGGAATCCAGGCAGTGGATGGGGCTGGGTCAGGCAGCTGCCCAGCAGCAAGTGCCCAACACCAGATATAAGCAGGTGTCTTGGAGGAGCAGGGAGGGGTCCATGGCAATTCCCCCCACACTTAGCCATCCCCAGCTATTTCCATCTGTGGAGGTGCCTTCCTGAGCCAGATGCAGCTTCCAGAAACTAGAAATACATGTATGTTTTTGGGAAATTATTCAAGTCAGAGGAACCCAACTACTCCCCTTTTAGCTCCAGCTTAAGATGCTGTATTTTCAGAAAACACACTCTTGAAAAAAGTCTACAAAAAGCCTAAACTGAACAGAGAAACCAGAAAGATAAATAAAACAAGGATCTTCTGTTCTGTTCTCAATCCTCGCTTGCAGAACATTTTGGCAGAAACTCAGCAAATTCATCCTTGAAAGCACTCTATATTTAAATACATATTTAAAACTTATTTTTAATTAAAAATGAAGAAAAAAATCTTGCACACCTCTGTTTATAAAACAGGATATAAGAAAATTACTGCTTTAAGTTTTTAACATAACTTTTTTTTAAAGGACCAAAAATATTACCACCTTCTTGTTTTCAGATTCCCTAAAAATATCAAAAAATAATTATTTTGAGACTTCAAACAAATAAAAAGGAACATACTGACAAATTTACAAGGACATGCAAACTGATTTCTAGATTTGTGGGACTGGTGTACTTTAACTGGCATGAAGAAATGAATGCTTCTTTAAAACACAAACCAAGAACATTCCTTGAATCTTGTACCCTACTAAGCCACTGCTGATGGAAGATTTAAAAATCTATTTCCTTTATTTGTAGTTGTCTGAAATAAAGGTGAATTGGAGGGGGAAAAACAATGTATTAAGCTTATTAAATACGAAGAAGTTAATTCACACTGCATGAACAAAATATCCACTCTTGGCCAGAGTTTGTTATGTGTTTCTATCCATGCAGCCATCCCACCAGGCTGCTGAGGGATAAACAGATCCAAGAAAGTCCAACTCAGGCAAACTTAATCTACAGCACCACTGACAAACTTATTTTTGCAGGACTCTGTCAGAGAGAGTGTACACTTTATTGGCACTTCAACCATAAAGTGCCCTTTCACATCAATCTCCCTGAGATTCAGTTACCTGTTTTTCATCACTAACCCTGTACAAAATTGCCTGAAGGCTTCTCAGAAACACAGGCAAGACAGCTCTGCAAGGTGGATAAGTGTGCAGCCAGAAGTTCAGCAAAAGAGAGAGGAAAAGAAAGGATAAAGCAAGAAGATGGGCTGATGTAGAGCCCTAACTAGCCAGCCTTGCTGCTCCTTGGCTGCCAAAAGAGCCAGGTGAGCCTGATCAGCACCAGCTGCAAGATCTTCCTCCAGCAGCAGCCTTGGCCCAGTCAGGTATTCCCTCCCCTGTCGGTGGCTGTGGCAGCTATAGCAGCGTTTGAAGGGCTCTGGTGCTGGCAAAACAACACAGAAATCCATGGCTAAATTCTAATTTAAAGGTAGGAAAGGCCTAAAACTCACGCTTACAGGAAATCTGATGAAAAAAAAAAGAAAATGGAGCTGTTAATCTAGCCCTTGTGTGACCTTACATGTTAAAGTCAGAGTTCAGACAGGCTGCAGGGACATAATCTCAGAGGATCTGACTTATTTATCTAGACAAACTGTTACTTCATGTATCAGTAAGCCTCCTAGTTTTATGATCTAACTCACACAGAATTCAGAAATATTGTCTTTATAATCTTAATTAATGTAGTGGTAATAAACTCTTTCTCCAAAACTACCATATTTCTATGTCAGCGGGGCCAAAGAGCTAAATGAAGAGCAAGATGTGCACCTCAGCAAGCAGTGTTTGGTGATGTAATTCTGTCCTTATTCCCTGTTTTCATTTCCTTCAAGCATATTTCTTACCTTAAAACAAAATCCTCAGGCTTCCATGTTCCCGATCTTTGGGTGTTTGTTTGTCCCCCAGAATTGTGATTCCACATGGTTGTCAATCCTATATATCCAAAAGTCCTCTCTTGTTTCAGGAAAGTTGTGACTTAGGGTTTCTGGTGGGTTTGGTTTTGGGGATTTTTTTTAGAGGAAGTTCATCTCTTCTTTTTTTACCTTTTGGACAAAATGTTATAACTGACCAGTGCATTTGTGAAAAATAGACACTCATCTTTAAGTGAAGAGAAGTATAATGTATTTATATGACTTCCCCTTTTTTTTAATTAACAAAGTCCCCCTATTTTTTAAAGCACAATAAAAGCCCGAGGTAGCTGACCACAAGGCATACTTTCCAAGTCTGACACTTCCCAGAAGTCCTATCCTCCTTCCAGTTCCTCCACATCTGTTCTCCTCATCCACACCTCAAGTTCATGTCCATTTCTAAGCCCCTCACTTCCAGAATGACATTGAAGTGCTAGAGCAAGCCCTGAGAAGGGCACTGGAGCTGGTAAAAGTTGTGGAACCCAAGTCTTACGAGAAGCAGCTGCAGGAGCTGGGGTTGTTTAACATGGAGAAAAGGAGCCTCAGGTTGAGGGCTCTACAGTACCTGAAAGGAGATTGTAGCCAGGTACATGGTGAGTGCATCAGGGGAGGTTTAAATTGGATATTAGGAAAAATTTCTTAATTAAAAAAGCATTGGAACAGGCAGCCCAGGAAAGTCACTCTCTCTGAGATATTTTGAAAACACATAGATCTGGCCCTTAGGGATGTGGTTAGTGGTGGACTGGAAAGTGTTGGGTTAATGTTTGGACTCAAAGGTCTGTTCCAACTTAAATGATTTTATGATCGTACCCGCTTGGCAAAGCAGATAGTCCAGACCTCTTGAACCTCTGATGCCCAAACCCAGAAGTTCTGCCTTCTAATTCCTGGGCTGTGCAGACAGTGATTCTGGACTTGTTTGCTGTCACATTTGGGCTAACATCCAAGAGGCTGGACATTTCAAGACAGATCCCAAAGTGCTGTAGTAGAGAGCTTTTCTGGACTTCACTGGGAAAAAGGAATTACTCCTGCATGGGAGTGAAGCCCTCAGTGGGGAGAAAACACAAAATATGAGCTGCTTGAAAATTTACTATGTGTGCAGTACCGTCTAACAAAAGAGCCTGAATTAACTTGGAGATTAATTTAAATTTACTTAATTATTTTTTATTAATTTCAATTTTACTTAAAGGGCTTAATTTTAATTAGTGATTCAGCACTGAACTTCATACAGCAAAGATGTCCAAAGCAAAGCTGAAAACCAGGCCTGAGCAATAGGAAGGATTAGTGTTTTCTCCACTGTGTCAAAAAAAGTAGTAAGGGTGACACAGGGACAAGGAAGAGGAAAAGGAAGAGGAATGAAAGCGATGAAAAGAATTCTGTTTACTTTAAGCTAACGGCCAAACATCTGTGAGAGATGCAACAGGATTTTAGACTAAGCAGAAAGGGGAATGAGCTGAAATAGAAAAAAAAACTTGGTGCTTGTTCTGTGCTCCTCCCTTTCCTTCCACTCTTCCCAGGAGCACTAGAAAATAGTAACAAAGAGGAAAAAATTAATTGCACAAGGAGGGGAGTGCAGAGAAGTGCAAAAACATTAAAATCTCAGGGGAAATCTTACGGATTATTGCCAGATTTAAGTACATTTACTTTTGCTTGCTTTCCAAATGTAATTGGAGATGATAAAATTGATAATTAGGAAGAAAAGAACAGCCTAGAGAAAAAGCAAAGTGCAATGCTTGCATAACTGGAAACGACAAATAATTTCCAAATCTATTATTCATTGAGGATAACATTAAGCAACACCTATTAGAGATAAAGACTTGATAGATTGTACCTTAGGGGACTATTTCAGGCAGCTAAAGCAATCTTTGGCTTGCTAATCTAGCAGCAGAGCAGTTCCAAAAGACACTTGGCACTTCTTGGCACTTCTCATAAAATTTCCACAGTGATCCGGGCACTTTGCAGTGATCTGATCACACTATCAGTCAGAGGTGGAGAAGTAAAATCTCAGAGGACAACATTTGCAAGGCATTTAAAGGTTGGTCATTAAACATATTTGGAGCACTTCTCAGATGTTATTACTGAAGACCAGGGCAAAGTATCTAGGAATGTAGGTCAGCTGTGGTTGAAGGCAGGACTTTATCCCATCCAATTGTGATGAAAATGTTCAAGCCACCCTGTGTGATTTCTGTCACCAGCTGTGCTTGAGCACCTGGTTTTAAAGAGTCCAGTTTCACAGTCAAGCTTGCTCTCCAACTCACCCATCTGAGCAGCATGGATTTCCTATGCAGGCTTCTGGCCTTTTAGCTACAGCCCCTGGGATAATGACTGCTACCAGCAAGGCAGCTGAAAGTGCAGAACTTGGACGCATCAACCTATCCTAAAGCTTGCACTGGATCTCAGCTTGCCCAAGAGCACAGGGTCATTGTTTTTTCCACAAGGCTACAGATGCTTTCGTTCTCTGGCTCTGCAATTAGAAAGAAAAGCCTGCGGGAGAGTAGGAGGGAAGTGGAATTGAAGTGGAATTGTGCATCTGTACATAAGTGCAGACAGTGAATCCCATAGCAAATTCTGAGCATTGTCTTGTAGAGAAGAGCTGCCAATCTTTTAAAAAATTGGTTAGTATTTAGGGAGATACTGGATACTGGATATACTGGATAAAGAGAAGTAAATCGCTTTCTTAAAAAAAAAAAAAAGAGAAAAAAAAAGGCAAGAGGGCATTCCTGGTGATGTTCCTATAAATTTATCTTCATGGTTAAACAACAAATGGAAAAAATGCTAAATATTATTTACTGGCTAGCAATAGGTTTATGTGAATCAAAGAGTATTAAATTATAGAAGAAAAAGCTAGCCAGAAATCCACGGCCCTTTCCAAAAAAACAATTATCAAATTAGTGAAAGAAGTGAATTACCATGTGACAGTAAGAACAGCACTAGATTTCTTATAAAAATCATAACTTAAAAATTAATTCCAGCTGGCCTGGATAGCAACATTGCCAAATTCAGTGAAGTTATCCATACTTACATTGCTATGACCATTTAACATTTGCAAAGAACTGAGAGTTTGATAAAAATATAATAAGGTAAGTTTTTAGACATGTCTTACTTAATATCCACAAGACAGAAGAGACAGCATGCTTGTTTAGTTATTGCATTAATGCCCTCCAACACTATTAAAAAAAATTGTTTAAGCCCTGTGTCAATGGACATAAGTAAATGGAACACTGCAGTTCTCCCACTGCATAATGATGCTCCTCCTTGGACCCTGTGAGCTGTGCACTAACCTTTTGACATTCTAACCTCTTGCTGGAAAAAGTCTATTTAATTCTCCAGTCACCTTCCATTTGTCTTTAGTTTATAGATAATTCAGGACAGCTTGCCCATGGTTACCACTGACTCACCACGAACTCTGTCAATGATCCCAGTAGTAAACAATAGGGGATGAAAGAAAGAAGGAAAAGAAGCAAAAAGCAGGACAGGATCCCATACTATGTCTAGAGGGGACAGTATGTTCCTGACAGCACTGGCTGCACCCTGCATAGGGTGCCCTGGCACATGGAGGGATGGGAGGAGTGAGGGGCCAGCCACTGAGGAATAAGGGGAACACCTTGTGGAGAGTATATCTTTTGGATCAGCTGAAAATCCTTGCTATTGTGACCCCTTTCAGAAATTAGCTAGCCCAAGAATTGCTCAGTGAAGAGGTGGATGGTAAAGAGATGTTTTCACTGCATGGTCTGAGCTGGCTTTTCTACAGCTCCAGCACTGCTCTGCTGAGGAGCTGTGAACTTTGTGGGGGAATGATTGGATTTTGGAAATGTGTAGCAATAAATTGAAAAAATGCTGCATAGACTTCTACAATGGGGCAATATTCTCTTAAGGGCTTTGGGACATGGAGGCATTATATGAATTTGGGGGAACCATTCTTTGTCATGAAGATATTTACAAGGAAGGGGGAAAAAAAAGAGAGAAAAAGAAACTTTAAATCAAACTTATGGAAAATATATCATCTGAAGTAGTTTTTCATCTGTTTACTTTTTGTTTTGTTCACAAAAATACTACATTACTCCTCAACTAAAGAATTCTGGGAGTATTAAAACACAGGGAGGATTAAAACACAACTTGCACTTAAGTCTGAAGAGCAACATTGCTATTTCTAGTATCTTGATTTCTAAATTAGCAAGCTTCCACAACCTCCATATAATGATGATCAATCTTCCTTTTATCTGATTGCCAAAGAACAGCCATCCTGAGCTCTGCCTTTTGTCCTGAATTTAAAAATAAACTCTTTTCCACAAATTCTGTCCAAGCATTCTACCTTGTGCAGTATGGCAAGCCCAAGCCCCTTTATGCTATACAGAAAAAAAAGGCTGCTCCTCTGAATGATTTACTGCCCTCTCTGAGTTTGAACTGACACAAAAATTACTTTGTCTGTATTTTTTCAAAGAATGTTTGTGTGCAACTCCTCCATGCCCATGAACGAGCTTAAGGAGTGCAGACAAATGCTTTAAAGTGCTATCTGTTTTCCAAGGTCTGAAACACAGATGTCTCTTTTTGGTAATGCTGCGTGCCATTGACCTTATTGCAGATTTGATGTCTTCCATTGGCGCACCAGCCAGACATGATTTGTTAAGGTAAAGGGGCTGGATTTTGTGAGGGTGTTTTTTAGAAGCTTGTTTCAACTTCCAGCCTTCATTTAGAGTTTACCTTAATGTTGTTTTACTTTTCGATAAGTAGTTTAGACATAAAAGTATAGCCACTTGTCAGATTGTGAAGGAATTTAACTAGTGAAGAAGGAAATAAAAAATTAGAATCTCTTTTCAGTTTTCAATCTTTCAAAATTTTTGACTCAAGAAGTATCTTCATTTTCCTTCCCTTTTTCCCCCTTTCCCCTCCTTTGCCATTGTATCTATATTTTGCAAAGAAAATATGGAAAAACAGATTAGAACCTACCTCTATGATATGTTTATCACAGCTACACCTAATTCTGAGACACTGTCCTTTGTTAAAATAAAGCGTGCACAGAATAGAACAGTTAGGTTTTATCCTCTTCAGTTTATCTTAATTTTTAGTGTATACTTTCTTTAACTTCTTAAATAATGATTAATGAAGGAGAGTCTGTTTTCTTTCCCTTTCTGCTAAATCATAATGTATTTTATATATTTTATTTAATTCTATGCCACTCATAAATTGCCCAAACACATTCCCCTATTAATACATCCTTAAAGAAATAATGTTCAAAGGTAGGGAGATAGTATTTCTCCTCTCAAGGGAAAAAACCCGCTAACTTTCAAACTCTGGTAAAAAGGAAACACTCTTAGGAAACTGCCTTGGTTTCTGGTAGCATGACAGCATTGGAGCTGGTCCATTGGTGCAGACAGGTGCACAGACTAGGCAATTCTTCTAGTGTCACATCTGCAGAGCTGAACAGAAGCAGATGCTCAGGGAACAAGTGCATATGATATTTCTGAGTACTTTACTGTGCTCCAGCTATTCTCCCTCTGAGTATTTGTGAAATGGATCTGGTTTGTCCATTTACTGACCCTGATATATCCATATACTAACCATGTATATAATCTTTTTAGTGAACTTATCCACCCGTCCTTGAACACATGTAAACTATCACACATGTAAATTAGCCATAACATGCTTTAACATTTACTTGCTGCGTGATTGTTGCATGAAACACAAACCCATCTTCTGGTTGTTTTGAACCTGGCTTCTGTTATCTTTCATGTACTGAAAGAAATTATTAACTGTTAACACCACACATAACTTTGAATATTTCTGTCCAATACCCCCAAATTCATCTCTTTTTAGTGTGATTAGGCTTAACCTTTTAAACTGTACCCCATTTAATTTCAGTATATGAACAAAACACAGAAATGGGTGACTTAAGAGACACTGCTAACAAAATTGCTCCTTGCAATTGCGTCATTTGTTTTTAACAAAAAATACTGTAAAAAAAAAGATTATTCTTTTAATACTCAGACTCATGTGTTCTTCTGTTTAGGCCATAGCCAAGGGGCAGATATTAATTTCTATGTTTTATATTAATTTCACATTATATAAATATTATAGAATATAATTAAATGCACAAGCACAAGAGAAAGAATTTTGACTAGGCAACAAATACATCACATGTACCCACAGAAGCCATTAATTGCTACATTGTTCACTGATGGGTCTTCAGATGAAGAATTAATTTCATCCATTCCCAAGAAAAAATTAAACAAATCAGTATCCAGAGAACTGTGACAGTATTAGAGGATTTAAACAGAAAAGGTGATGAAAAGATAAAAAAAGACTGTACTAATTGGGTTTCTTTTCTCTGAAGTGGAGACTGGGAGCAGATACATCAGTGATCTTACAACAAGTAATAGAGCTTTATAAAAGGACGGTAATCAACAGCTTACAGTGTCCAGCAGGAGAAAAAAAAATGCAAAATAGTGAGGCTGGATATTACAAAGAATTATCTAACAGTCAGAGAAGAGAAATGCCAAAATTGTCTGAAGAGTTCTGGAATCTGCTCGTCTGAGAGCTTTTAATATCTTCCAGGGTGGCATGCTTGATCCTTTCCCAGTATAAAAAGCAGTCTTCTAAAATCCCTGTCAGCTCTGCACTTCTATGGTTCTTTATTGCTGTAATGTAACATGTGGCTTTAATGGGACACAGCTGCTTAAAAGCATTTTATAAGTTCTGGTAGCTAGCCAAAGGAGCAATATATGGACCTACAAATAGCAGAAAGAGGACACTGAGAGCTATTGTTTGTACTCATATGATTTCATTTGTATGTTACTTGGCTGAAGAAGGTTAAATCTTGCCTATTCACTTCTTGCTGATTCTTGCAAAGCTCTTATTCTAAATTCAAAATTTCCAAATTTCTAGGTGCTATCAGCACAGAGCAAACAGAATTTGTTCTTGGGTACAGGCATAATCACAACTTTGTTCCAATTAAAAGATATTTTTCCGCTGCTATCTCTCCCCTCTCCCCATTACCAATTATTATGATCTAATGTGAATTCAAGCTTGAGCTTATTCTCCAAAATTACAGCCATCCACTTTGTAAATTATGAAATCACACACTTTCCACCCACTTGTGGCAGAATTTGCTCTGATTTTGCAAGGAGAAGCATGTGGGCCCTCTGTTGCATCTGATGAAAGGAAGGCTCATCATTGAAGGCTTCTCATGGCGGCTCTGCCCTAGTGAGCGTGAACAAGAAACACTCTAGGCAGTAACAGATGACAACCGAAAGACATCACACTGCTGAACTTTAATTTGACAATGTGACTTTATTCCCGAAATGCACATCTCAGTTTAGCTTTACATATAACTAATGAAAAGAGGCGGGTCCTAAACCACAAATTAAACCCCTCCATTGAGCAGATAACCAGAGACCATTCCTAACAGGCACCTAATTTAGGTGCTCACCTTTCTCTGGGTGCAAGCTGACAGCATCTGCTAAATAAAGAATATTGGAATATGTGGGGGGTTTGTTCTGTCAGGGAGTTCATTTACTGCTCATTAAGCAGCCAAAATCTCTAAACAGAAACAAATCTGTGAAAGGTTAGATACACAAAACACCTAATTCTTCTAAGCATATTCAAAGTTTAAAAAATATCATGGCCAATGTTGTGACGGAGAGGAAGAACATCATATTTTAATGCACGTAATTTTAATTAAACACTGATCCTGTGACTTCATGGCAGTAATTCAAATTCACATGGAAGTTGTGCACAGCCTTTTCACATCTTGAGGCAGTGCCTACAGGGGCAGTTTAGTGACTGTTGGATGTCAATGTTGGATTGTCTTGTGGAGAAAACCAAGTAATTTCCTCCAAGACAAGAATTAGAAGAATGTTAGAAGAGCAAAGTTGCAAACTTGGGCATTCAAGTAAAGGAACATCAAAGCTTAGCCTAGTTATCATTATTGTTTTTGTTTGTAGATTTCCATTGCCACTTTGCTGTATACACTTTAACACAGGGTTCATTTTCCTCTTGGTTACAACAGAATAGCTCATGTTTAAAAATTATTTCTTTCATAATTTGTTCTAAAATATCTCATACTGCTTAGCTCAGGGAGGTCTTTGTGCCAGCTAGTGTAATATATTTATTAAAATCCTTTGCTATTAAAATAACTGTGACATGAACTTTCACAGACTGTTCAATCCCCCTATTTTGTGCATGTATTAGGCAAAGGGAAACATTTTCTGGATGTAAATAAGCAAGGACAAAATTAAGGTTGCATGGGATACTTTATCTCCAGAATCCACTCATTCTGAGTTTTTGGCGCTGCAGAATTGCAAATGCACTTAGAATAGGTGTTGTGCACAGTTGTTTTGGTCTGAAAAACAGAGTAACACTCTTTCAGTTATGTGCATTGTTCTGATCCCTCGATTCATGTGAATAACTAGAACCACTAAATGCACAAAACCATCTTCTGTCTGTTCTCTCATTTTCTCCTTTCTTAGGCTGGTGCTTCCTCACACATAAATCTTCCCATTTTGTCTTTCAGAGCCAATTTTAGTGTTTACTCCTTAGCCTTCTAATTGAAGTTCATCTTATCAAAGACACTATAGTGGAACTTTATTTTTTTGCATTCCAACCCCTCCTGCAGGAAACACCTGCTTTGGCTATATGGCCCACCAGCCCCATTTCTTCTGTTCAAGGCTGGTAAAACAACCTCTGGCTATCCCTTAACTCCCTTCCTCATTTGTTGCCGTAATCTTTTTGTCCATCTCATCCAAACCTCTAAATCATGGTTATTTTTACCCAGCAGAGTAATACAAACATTGTTTTCACTGCCCCATATGCCCCAGTCCCTGTATTCTGTGGTCAGATCCCTTGTCCTAGTCCCTTGTTTTGGTCCCTGGACCAAATTATTAAGGTCCCTGGACCTCTATTATTCTTTTAAATTTTATAATTTTAGACTATAATTTTATAAAGCATTGACAATGAAGAGAAAGAACCCCTGATCCTTGTAATGATATCCAGGGCCAGTGTAACCAGCCACAGTTTGAGAACTTCGGTTACAGGAGACATCTGCTCAGCCTGAACTGTCCCAGCCTGGGCACACAGAGATAAACTATAGGGAATAACGCTGAAAACATCCAGCAAGCATAATGATATTGGAATTACGTGTTCTTTAAGCAGCTTACAACTTTGCCAGATTTGGTCTGATTTCACGGAGATAAAAGCTGTCCTTTAGCCAATAGCCACTTCTCTTCCAAGTGTCAAGTCTCCACTCAGAAAACACAGATGCACTCAGGCAAGAAATGAGAGCCAAACAGGACTTGAAAATACCTTTGGCAGCCCACACAGTGTATGTGAAAAAGTCCATTTTCCACATTTTCTATATTAATACAAAGCCTACACTGACTCCTCACACTAATGAGATCACAAAATCATGACCTGAGGATCAAAGATCACACAACTATATTTAGAGTTCCACAAAGAGGAGATTATCTTCACCGTGAAAAAAAAATTCTCTAGCTTTATTAAAAGAAACCTCAAACCTGGGGAACTTTTTTTATTAATTTTCACATGAAGCACTTCAGCACCAGTACAAGAAGTCAGATTTCAACTCAGACAGTTATAGCTCAGCTACATTATAATCATCTGAAAACAAAGTCTGTCATGGGAAGTGTCAGACAACTTTAATAAGTGGGGCTGATACAGCCACCTTATCACAGGGAAACACACGACACATGCAGGGAGATCAGCCATACAATAACCTCCTTCCCGTTATTGCCCTACAGGTCCAGTAGCTCTCACACTTCAAGCCACTTGAATTTTGACTAACAGCCAGAAGCACAATTTCAAGCTGATGATAAAACATGGACCTGTCAAAACAACTCATAACGGCTTTTCCAGTTTATAATTTTCAATGGGTGCAATTAGCAGGAGTTGTACACTTGCTGCTACACTATATGTTCTAAGTTATCAGTACTTTCTGGAAATTTCTCCAAATGTACACCTGTAGCTGATAGTGTCCAATATAATCAATAACCTCACTGAATATAGACAGGAGTTATTACATATTACTAAGGGTAATCTCACAGGTGCCTCCCCAGCCCAGTGCACAATGCAAAACACTGTTTTGGTGCCAATGGGTATTTCTGCATTTCTGCAATATGGAACTTCACAGGGAGCTGTACACAATGAATTTTACTTGGAGTACAGGAGATAAGCTGTCATTTCTGCTTTGAGAAAAGGGCATCCCACATCTTACTGATTATTGCTCCAAAAGCCAATTCTCCCAAAAGCAGGCTGAGACAGAGTCCTGCTCTCATAGTCTAGAACACAAAATGTACAACAGGTATAATACATTGACTTATTGTACATGTAAATAGACACATGCAATTAAGTCACAACAGATATAAATCAAAACAGAAACAAACAAAAAAAATATAAATTACCTACTTTGACAGATTCATACCTGCAGTCTTCTCATTCTAAAGCAAAAAGCCAGGAGAGAGAATATTCAAATTTCTTCTCCATTTGGGTGGCTTCTTTGCACATGTTCCTGAATTTTCAGCTATGATGAGATCCGCTCATTGGCAGTCACCAAGAGGCTGATATGACCATGAAATGAGGAAACACAGGGAATGAAAAATAAGGTACTAGCACCACCGTTTGCTGAGGGCTGGGAAAACTAGCAAAAACTTTCAGAGCCCATGTAGACCTATTTCTATAATGCAAGCTGCTTTTAACTCATTTACCATTGCCGCTATTGGAGATGCTTGATAAAAGAATGCTTTCAGCATTAATTACTTGCCAGGAAAATCTTAATGAAATCCAGATGACGATTTTTATTCCCAGCACTATAAATCTTTATATGTGGAAACAGTTTCAAACAAGGGGTTATTTTAGCAATTTGAGTGAAACAAAAATATAATTGAGAGCTAACCCTGTTGAAAGGGAACATAAAGTGGCTGGCAGAGATGAATTGAGACAGTTTAGCACAATTTCTTTCCCCCTCGAAAACGCATATTTTATTGTTGCCCCTTTTCATCCCAACACTAAGAAATATGGGGTTTCTGCAAAGTGACCTGAAAAGGATGAACTCTCCTCAGCCAGCACAGCCCTTCCCCACTGTCACATGGTATCTCCATTTCTGAAGCCTCCTGTTTCCTGAAGCAATTTAAGTTTGCTTCTAAGAAAGAGGAGGTCTGTGAAGCAGAAAAGTAGCACAAATCTTATTTAAACAATTCAAAGGAGCGAAGTTTGATTTTAAAATATACTGGTTAAGAAATAGATGTCAACATCTGCATTGCAAAGTGTAAATGAGATTCAGGTAGACTTTTAAAATCATTTTTCTCCTGAGCAACAGATGCAGATGATACAAATGGCAATGATCAAATCAATTCATAAAAATGAATGTATTACACTTTCCACCGTTTCAACGAAAAACTCTGTGGAGAAGAAATTCTTTACTGTGCAACAAAAATAGGTCCACAATTACTGTTTTTTATAGATTTAATAGAAACATTTCTATTGCACTTCCATGTTGATAAGCTTTTCTCTTATCAGGACATTACTGTTGGGCCAAATTACCTAATACGTGTCCCTTATACAAAGTTCTTAAAGTGATATGTTTAATTCCTTACTGTGGTTTGTTCCTCCTTAAAAAAAAAAAATAGATTTAGTTCTGTGAAAAACAAAGAGCAAGAAATAGCTATTCTACCTCATCAGGGTGGTATCTGATGTCTGCTTAATGCAAGGTAAGTTCAGAAGGGGGTGAGGAAGAAAAGCTAAAGTGTCCTCTTTTTTTAACTCTTTCTTGAAAACTATTTAGACTAGGCCCAGCACTCCAAGATTATGATTGAAAATCTATAGTTTAGTGCAACAACCATCATCACTCTTAAGCATTCTTACTCAGAAGGAAATCAGAAATCAGGCTAAAAAATTGCATCATCAGGAGCTTCTGTATGGTTGCTGGTTTTCCTTTCCCACTTCATAATTTTTTGGAAAGGCTGTGTGTGTGCCTGAACCTCTGGGTTTGGGGAGGGAGGTAACTTGCAATTGGAAAGATGTATTAGTCAGAGGAAGCAACTTCTAGAGGGATCATGGTGAACTAGCCCTTTCTCCACAGCCACTTGGGGTGAGTCCTCTTGGGAAGGAACCAGGGTGCAACATTTAACTTTTCTCCCCATATCCTTCTGGTGACACCAAGGACAAAGATGGGAAAGAAAGAATGATGGCAAAAAAACCCCCAGAGGTCTGCTAGACAGTGGAAAGCTGGGGGAGGGCAAGCTGCCAGACAAACATCCTCCAGGCACATTGAAAGAAAGAATTGAAGCACATTGCTGTCACAATCCTGCACTCACAGCACAGTGGCACTGTATAAACTGGAAGAAAATACCCCATTGCTTGTGTGACAGCCTATGGGTATCAAATTCTTCTCCACAGTAATGCTGATACTAGTGATGACTCTGTCAAAGAGGCACATAAACCAGAAATCATTCTGCTTGTCTCCAGCCTAATAAGGGAACAGAAGTACACAATACACAAGGACAAAATCAGGATTTAACAAACAACAATAAATTTGTATTTTCTAGCTTCTGAAACTGGCACCATCTGAACAACAGAAGAATTAGCAGCCATTTTCAGTAATCACTTATTGACTGAAATCATGTAAGCAGATGTATTCAGCATCATGATTGAGGATTTCTGTGCAGTGCTTTCAAATAGCATTTATGTAATTTATGCTGTAGCAAGCTATTCCCATCTCTATTAAGAAATTATTTTATCCTATATTCAAGTCAGAGTAAATATTAAATCCTTTCAGCTTCGTTTTTATTGAAAGGTAGAACACAGAAAAAAACATCACCCTTATGAAAGAAGTGACTGCAGATAACAGACACCAGAACTGAGGCAAGTGAGAGGACAAAAGAGCTAAGTGGCTAAGACACCTGCATCTTAGCAGGGGGAGCAGCCTCCCTCTTTCAAATAAAAAATGTACATGGCTGCCACTTTCTAAAAGAAAAGGGGATGTTAAAAGAATAAGTACATAATTTACCTATTAAGACAGAACATCTAATTTGCATGATAGTTTGACTGGCAGATGTGAGGTTCTCAAATTTCTAGAAAAGCAAAAGGTACCTACACCTTGAAATGCTATTTGTTCGTGGCATGAGGAATGCTGCAACACTCAAAATAGTCCCTCTGGGCAGACACAGCAGGGAGAGATTTAGATCAGTGTGGTGATGCAACTCCAAAGTTAAACGTGTACAGCCGATGGTCTTGCAGGCCACCACGTTTAGAAGATGACATGGTTTTAAAATTCTTTTCTTAGAAGGGATATAAAAAAGACTGCAATAAATAAATCAACTCCTAACCAAGAAACATAAGGGAATTTCTTGGTAGTAATGATAAACTGTTCCTGTGCCAACTTCTTTGGGTGAGAAGGTTACTCTAGATGTTTCTGTGGTGCCCAGTCCTGGCTCTTTCCTTCGGTGAGCATCAGCCATGAGAGAGCATCAGTCAGCTCCACTGCCAGGTTTGCCAGCCCAGCACCCTACAGAGAGTAAAACCTGCTAAAATCTTTTCATAGCTAGGTAACTTGACAATAGGTAAACAACAATTAAAGTTTTATTCTACAATCTAAAACGTGAATCTCAACACAAAATAATTGTCCAGCTTAAGAATAGTGGTTGTATTCCTCTTTTCCACCCCTGCCAGTTTTATTCAGACAGTTTAACTGTTGGGAAGAGTTGTCTGACTAAAAAAAAAGTAAACAACATTTTAAAGGACTTAAAATAAGCAGTTTTATTTAAACCAAGCTTGTGTTGTCAGCATACCCAAAGAAGCCCCAGTGAACAAGGAGTATAATAAGGAAAGCTGATAGTACTTTTTCCACCATAAAATTTCATTAAAGGATTTGCAATTGATGCAGAACAGATGCATCTATGAAAATAGTGTACTTTTCTTTCAAAACAACAAATTAACTTCTGACTGCCCAGGTCACTTAGTTTGTGTACTGACAGACTGGGTTTTCAGTAGTTGACCTTTATCAGATTGGCTGACTGACAGCAATTTGGTCGGTCATTCTGTTAAAGGCAAATGTGTATTTTTTGGCCCCAGAATAAAAATGTTAATTGATTAAGAGAATATCAAGCCCTATTTCAGTTCTGTACTCTTTTGTTGTTGTGTTGTTGTTTGGTTCAAGTACCTTTATCTTGCTATTTAGCTAAATCACTAGCAATAAAATGAAAGAAAATTTGAATCAATAACTGTGTTCAGAAAATTTGTACTAAAGCTATAAATAGAGCGAGTTGCTTCCAATAGGGACTAAAGCTTGCAGGGTATTCAAAGAAAATTTCTACTCCATTAATAACTGGGTTGTTCTTATAAACAGCCACATTTTCCTAGCATAAGGAACAAGATTCTACAACAGGACTCTTTTTGAGGCCTACATTCATATCTAACACAGTATAATATTCTTAACAGGTTAAATCCACCTGGCCTTAACAGGGGAAATTCTAATCCTCTTGGGATTGGATGTGCTCAGCTCTTCAGGATGTTGCTTTCCAGAGGCTCTTGCACTGAGCAGGCAGCAGCTGCTGGCTAATGATGCTGGACTCATTTCTTTGCATCTGACAGATGACCTAAACCAAATCACATCAGAAAAGGCAGATACTTGATACATGTGAAATAGGTTGATTCTTTAGTTCTGTGATAGTGACCAACTGATTGAATTAGTTTGTCAACCTTTTGAAGCCCTGACAAAGCCTCCTGGTGAGTACTGACACAAGACGGTTCGGCAGCAGGCTCCAAGTCTCGCTGAGTGACAGCAACAACACTGGTGGCATTTTGTCTCCCAATTCTTTTGGCTATTCTGTGTTTACACAGTCAATATTTTCCCATCAGTTTTTCTGAATTTGCATTCTGTCACTGACAATTTCTGCCTGCTCCACAAATTAAAACATTATGCTGGCTTTTACCTATTAGCTGGGGCCTTTTGGTTGCAAATTGTCACGAATGCGTGCATTGTCTCTGAAAACAGAGCAAGTAAGGATTCTCAGGCATTTTCCTACAAAGACAACTCCTAAATTATATTATGCACTGGCATTCACCTTTCTTCATTATTTCTTACCTTTGTAATATGATTCCCTACTTCACCATAATATTTCACTATCGTAGCCAGTAAAATACATCATCTGCAGTAAGTACCCATTTTAGTTTCCTGCTGGTATTTAGTAACAGACTAAAACATACAAGTTCACATATAATGCAATGTGTTAAAAAAACTGCTCTTGAAAACTTAAAGTACCACCTAATTTGGACTACCTAGGCTTCTGAGCATAGGAAAGGACACTTAGAAGCAATTAGATATGAAATTCCACAGTAGCCAAAGTATTTAACTTTTTCACAGAATACAATTTCCTTCAATTTTAAATTGTCAGTCTTTTCTGTTACTCTTTAAAAAGCTTCTCTGTTAGGGATAAGGGTTTAAAAACAAATATATATAAATACGTAACTATAGCTTCTAATTGCAAAGCTGAGGATAGAAACAGGATGGCAAAATACTGCTATAGCTATTTAGACTGTTGAAAAATATTACCAACCTTGGACAGATCTCTGATACATAATTATGTATTTCTGGATGGAAAAAAAAAAACAAACTGAAATCCATCTATTCCAATCCCTTTCTTGTTGCAGGAGTGATCAGATTGTCTCCAGACTTGTGCACATATGATTGTCCCACTGATAGTCCTGTCAAACCTTGATCACAGGTACTGCCACGAGTTTGTCAGATTTTCCCACCTTTATTTTACCTTATTCCAGCAAATAAGCCCCTCCTTTTCTGCCTGTGTGTTGCTGACGCACCCATTTAGGCTCTTTACCAATCTGTTTTACAAGCTATTACCATTGCTCTAGTACTATAGAAACAGGATTTGACACTTATTAAATTAATTGCCTTCAGTGAAAGGATGAAGCAATACAAGGCACCAGAATATACTGAAAAAATGTCATTTGTTTCAAGCAGGCATTTCAGCTGTATTTCAGGAATAATCAAACACCATGTAACTACATGTGAACTGCCTGTAACTGTGGCAATGGCAAATATCAATATGGCAAACATTACTTTATTTTATTTGATGCACTCCACAGACTCCTGACTGGGAGTTGCTACATACTAGAAAACAAAGACTATCATGTGTCTGGATGTGTATCAGGAATATACATTATACCTATATGGAGACTTCAGTAATTTGGGTGATTCTTCTACACCAGGAGCTCTTTACCAGTTTGCAGTCTGGTTCCATTCCCTCATTGCACACCTCTGTGCCACCAGCATCCTGACCCCTCAGACCAATCATTCCCACCCCCTCACAGCACTTGGCTCCTGCTGGCTGATACTTTGGGGTTTTAACAACTCCTCCTTTTTTTAATAGACATATTTTGATGTGAAAGAGGTATCCTCTTCTTTAAATTGAAGCTGAAAGTTTTGCAACTTTTTTTAGATCTCCTGCTGTTTATCATGTGGAACTAAAACCAACATGCCCATCTGAAAAATTATGGTGAGCTTCCAGGAGAGGCAAACCCAGATTTATTCAGTGGTAATTAGAAGATCTGGGATTCTGATATTTTGACTACTCTTAATTTTAACTTCAAAGTCCCCTGGTGTAAGTTATAACAGGTTGCTCCAGAAAGGATCACTCCACACAGGGAGGGGAGTTTTCTCTTTGCTGTCACTTCCTGGTTTTATTTCTAATTTCTCTGAACCTACTAATGTCGAAAAGCACCCTATATTTTTGATCATTTAGAAATATTTATGGCAATGATATTCAGACATTTTATGAGAGAGTATGAAAGCAATCTTAAAACCACTAAATGTGATTCCTGCATGATTCCAACCCGCTTTCTATACGGTCTATCAAACAGCCTGGAGTTTAAGTGATGGCATTCAAGCTGCAACTGAGCTGAAATGCTTTTTCCTTTAGCAACTGCAAAATTGGAGGGTTTAGTGTGCTACAGGAAGATCCATACTGGAAATGCAGCTGAGAAATGATCCCAGAAAAAGCAGGGAAGTATCAGGTCCAGCTGCAACACAGATGTGCAGCTCGGCACCAGGACAGAATGAGAGGATACAGTGATCCCTCTGCCTTGCACTTTGTTGCATTTTTCAGCAAGTTACTTCATTGTGGGACTGCTGAGATGTCCCATCTCCTGCTGGCATGAAATGCTGGGAACATTCTGTACAATTGATTCCATCCTGCGTTACCTTGCTTCCTCCCACTCTTCCTGCTTCATTTGGAGATCCAAGTGCTGATTTCTCATGCTGCTTCTGGGTTTCCCATACTGCACCCAACAGACTCAAGCTCAGTCTCTTGCCCTTGGCTTCTCCCCTGTCTTCATCCTGGTCTGACTGGGAAGCTTTAAAATGCTCCCATCCTCACCATTACCTGCTGCTTGCTTCCCAATCATCAGGTCTCCCAAACACTTGTTCCCAAATCCCTACTCAGCTACTCACACCTCTCCCTTTTGTTATCTTACAGGTCACCTTTACTGTATCTCTTCCACTGAACTTCCTTTCTCTTCCCTTCCCTGTGAAACCTGCCATAACCAGCTCCTTCCTGAGTCTGCCCCTTTTCCTTGTGGATTGGAGATGGATCCCTTCTTCCACTCCTGTTTACTTCTAATGAAATAAACACGGGGAGAATCAAGGTGTGTTAACATTTCCTCTGGTCCAGAGCGAGCCAGGAACACTTGTTACAAAGAAACTTAGTTTTGACTCTGGTTTGGGTCATCCAAATTGCCACATTTTTGTTTATAGATATAGAAAAATCATAGGTTTTCCAATAGTCTTATTCTTAGGAAAGACTGAATCATTTTGGCTTGAATTTTCAAAGAAATAAATTCTGCCATTTGGCAAGGAAGACTTCCATCCATCCTGTAAATAAAAGCAAAGCATCACATTGCATTACAGGCAACGATACTGCTGCTACAGATACATGTAAAAACTGAACTCCCAAACCAGCCCAGTCAAGAATTTCTTAGGAAAACCACAGAGAGAACATTTTTTGAGAAATACAACCTCTTCTTTGACTAGGCTGGGAAGTCATTATAAAGAACTATGAACTATTTGAAAACACACTACTTAAAGAGCTATTGTGAAAAAACTGTTATCCTAATTGGGGGGATTTTGGATCTCTGTCACTTGCTCGTGCATTGTCATTTGTAGAGCTTCATGAGACTGAAAGGAAGCTTACCTATCTTGATTCAAAAACCAGCTGGGCAGCAGTCTTCAGGCACTTAGCCAGCCTTTCCTCCCATTCCACCTTCTTTTTTTTTTTCCCTCTACATCACAGGCAGACTTCCAAGGGCAACTAGATCCTCTTGTTTCTATCCTGAAGTTCACCCACAAGCCAGGAGAAGTTTATAAAGCCTTGCAATTAAGATTTATCACCAGAGGATTAGTCTGTGCAGCTCTGAACCCATGACATTATTTTCTGTTTAGGTCATTAGTCTAAATCCCTGTCTGTTTACTGGTTGCTTTTTCAAATATTTATTCTTTTTGATTCCTACACTCTCCACAGCCTCCTGTCTCAAACTGTTGAAATTAATATCTCCTAATAGTAAATGCAGAAAAATGTCTTCAGGCATATTTTTAGCCACTTGAATCAATGCAATTTAGCTCCATGACTTTGTGAGGTGTGTCTCAGATACCCTCTGCTCCCACCTCCTTTCACAAACCCTCAGGCAGTCATAATACACACTGAGACCCATCCAGATCCCTAAGTGTTAAATGAGCCACATTACTTCTCCACTCCTGCTGGACACACCCCTGTTCTGTTGTCTGTCCTCTGTTCCACTATTCCCAATCCATGTTCAAAGGCAGCCAGGACCACATAGTGGTGTCATATGCTGGAGTAATACCATGGAAGTATTATTCTAAACAATATCAAAAATATTAAATATCGATATCACTATGATAATCTCAGCACTAGCCTAGCACTTTTCTGCACAGCCTGGTTTGGACTGATCTCTAAGGAAAGCTCTTAGGGACTTTTGCTCCATAACCTGCAGGATTCCATCCATGTACACTGATGGCCATAGTACTTCTGCTATAAAAATCATTGCAGTCTGCTCCACAAGAATCTGCACCTGTCCTGGCTTGTCTCCTGCCATCACTTTACCCTCGTGTTATTTCTCCTTCTCGCAGCTCCACCTCCCCTGCAGAACCCATAGTACAGATCTGTCCCCTTGTGGCCGTATGCCTGACACAGCCTTGCTGCTTCGTAGGATCCTTTAGACTGACCAAAACCTTTCAGTTCTTTCTCCCACCCACACAAGTGTGGACTATCCGTGCCCCAGCAGCTCCAGAAAACTACTTCAAAGGAGTAGGAAGCATCTAAAAGGCACTGCATCTTACACGAGAAATTCGACTGTGTCTTGATATCTGCTGGTGCCACAAAACGTGCAAAGATCCGACCACACCCTGCAGGAGACAAAGTACAGGAGGAGGCTGCCAGGTCTGAGGGACAGAAGTGGCAGCAGAGCAAAAGTCTGGACAGATTTCTCCAGCAAGCCCACACAATCCAGCTGATGCTGGGGCTCCTTGCAAGGCACGGATGTGAAACCCTGGTGGGCGAAGAGCAGGGCTGACCATAGAGACTTTGCTGCCGGCGAGTGATCTGTGGAAGGGACAGGTGAGAAAGATATTTGCTGCAAACGACAGCAAATCCAACGCAGTATGTCGAAACTAAGAAAAAAAATGTCTTCTGATAAAGGTCTGAGAGTTGTTGCTAGTTGTGTTGTTCTGCTAGTCCTTTGGGATTCCTGTTGGCTTAAATCAAGTCTCTGACCTCTTCTAAGGGCAAGTAGTCAGCCAGAGTGGCTGACCATATCAATTCATACCATTCCTTTGTAATTCATACTGCATATTTTTACATTGTTGCTGCAGTATGAAGGGTGTGCAGGGTAAATACTTCAAAATACTCAGTGAAATAGCGCTAGAAATACTCTTACTACTCCTTACTTCATGCCAGCTTAAGCCCAGGACATCGGTCAAAGCACAGTGTTCAGGCTGCAGACACTCCCTGTAGGGACCAGAGGTGCCTCTTGGTGCCCGGATTTCCATCCCCATTGGCAAGGCTCCCCCAGATGCCCTGCCACAGTCCCCAGGGCTGCTGTGGCTGTGCATGATCTTCCTCCCAGTACAAAAACACGACAGGAGGTGAAAGGGCTGAGTCAGCTCTGCTGGCATGTTGCTGCCAGCCCTGGGGAAGGTCTTCCAGCATGCCACGGATACCATCGTGTTCATTTTGTAATCAGAGCTTCCAGTGTTTTGTGGGCAAGGTTTTTTTTTTCTTTCTTTTTCTCTTTCTTTTTTTCTTTTTTTTTTTTGGTCAGATTAAATTGCATCCATTGGCCTATTTAAAAACTATTAATAGAAAATTTAATGTTTTGTTTATAACCAAGCACATTCAACCTCCCCACCCAACATATTTACATTCCTTTAAAAAAAAAAAAAAAAAGCACAAATCATTTAATAAAATCATTTTCATTTATAACAAAATTTATAAAAGGCACGCATAACCTGGGGCCAAAACCTATCCAGTTCCCAGTTTGGTGATACTTCCTGCTCTCCAGTCCCATCCCAGCATTACCAGAAGCCATCTGACACTTGGTTTCTCTGCCTGGCACCTGTTTGGAGCCCACCAGCTCATACTTTGCAATATTCATTGTGTTGTTTCTCCTACTTATCCAAAGTGTAAGTAGTCACATGGGAAAAATGAAATAATTCATCTCAACTCTTTTATTTGTTCCCCTGTGAAAATAAGTGTTCTTTGTTGTCTCAGGCCTCTTTAGCTGACTTTAAAACTGACAGAAAAGTAAACTATTTTGTTCAAACACATTGTTATGTTTTGTAGATTTTTCTTTTCTGACTCAGCTATTCCTCACTATTTATGAGTGCAATCTAATAAATCCATCCTCCTTCCAGAAAAAGAAGTAGTATTGCCATACAGGAGTCTTACTTGTTTTGACAAAAAAAAATTTTGAAGTCTTTCACTTGAAAAGGATTATCTTTGAACATTCTTTCCAGTTTCTATTCTGGCAACCTGTCTTGTTTTTTTTTTATTTTACACATAGTTAACTAATTTCATTTTGTATACTTCAGTGATAGCAGAAAATCCTTTTCTCTAATTTCCTAGACAGTTTCACTTCATTTTGTTTCATTCCTCACTCTTTTTCTTTTAGATGGCCAAGATAAAAGGTCAGAATATGTAGTCTTACTAAATGCTTCTATTTCACAAGAAAAATTTGGGAGAATACATTACTTTTTCTCTCTAAATGTACCTGATTCCTCATCTGTTATTTTTTTAATTAAAATTTATTATGAACTTCTGTCATTTATATTTTCCCTCTCCTGCACCATCATAATGTGCAAAATAACCCAGTAACAGAACAGCTGTAGGAAATCCACAGAAAATCTGAAAAAGCAAGTAAACTGCTTTATACAATAATAATAATCTATAGAGCAACATAAGTCAAAGAGTAATGTGGTCTGTCTTAATGCATCTTAATTCTTATTTAGGAAAGTACTTGAATACTTTTGCACTTATTTTCTTTGAGGAATCATGGTTCTACTACATTAATATTCTCATGCATGGTTCTGCTGTGTTGCAAATAGTATATTATCAATAATATGATGCACAGGCAAAAAATTCAGCTCCATGTACTTTCATGCACTTACAACACTGTAACACTCATTTTTCTATCTACTTTGTGTTTTTATTATTACAGTGTTTATAGCATGTAAATAATTTAATGTTAATATCAACAATTGCAACATTTTAATTTGTTGAGTTTTGCTTTAACACTTTGTAAAGTTGTATTCACTGGAGTTAGTTCAGCTGTTATTTGGAAAAAAGATGTACATATGTGGCTGTACTGTTCTGTGAATTAACACATTTCTTCTTCACATTGTAGTATGCATTCTATTGATAAATCAAGAATTCTTTACCACAATGAAAGATCAATTATGAACAGTTAGCAAACTCTTAATTGCACATCTTTTTTAATACAGACAAACCTAGTAAAAATAATCTATGGGAAGAGGGGTGTCTGTTGACACAAACAACACACACTTGCAATGCCTGTCTTGTGTTGAATGTATCTTGGTTTAAAAAAGAAAGCATTTGAAACAAACTTTGAAAACATGCATAAGCCTCTTCTAATTTTTCTTGCAAAAGAAAAAAAAAAAAAGCCCAACCTATTAGAAAACCTTTAGTCTTTCTTCTGGCTTAACACACAAGCCACTAATCAAGCATTGCTGTGAACTTCATGTGAAAATCTGCCTCCTTTGAAATAATTTAGAGACCCATGCAGGTGGCTTCTGTGGGGCTGGAAGTTCACTGCTGGTGCCAGGGCTGGTCACTGGGTGGCAGGGGACAGGGCTAATGAGCCTGACAGGAGGCTTCAAGTCTCCTGGCAGACATCAGGAAATCATTTCACAATGCAACTTTACTTTTTAATTGTCACTCTCAGAGACTATTTCTTAATGTTATGAATGTATTATCTGGGCTGAGTGGATTTGTAATTTGTAATGCAATTTACTTAACTTTTAAAATACGGTAAATCATGTTTTGTATGATATTTATTATTGCGGATGAAGAAAATGGGTTTTCTTCTTTAGTAATAAATAAAAATAAGTGCCTATAAAACCAACAGAACACAAAGTAAAATTACATGTATTATCTCACAGAGAATTAGAAAATTATTGCATCCTTTTCATCCTCTAAATCCTCAATCAACATATCATGCCTAAATTACATGTCATACAGCCTTGAATACTTCCAGTGATGGAGCACCCACAACTTCTCTGTGCAACCTGTGCCTCACTACCCACACAAAAAATAATTTTTTACTAATATCTAATCTAAACCTGCTCTCTTTCAGTTTGAAGTCATTGCCCCCCAAAACAATGTTACGCTATAAAACAAAAAATTAAATGGATTTTAATCCAGTTAGCCACAGGAGCATAAGAATTTACACTGGATTTATTTCTATCTTCTCAAATGACTGATTTTACAAAAGCTCAAGTGTTTATTTTCGTATTTTACAGCAAGTCACCGAGAAGCAATTCTTCAGAAGCAAATGAAATAAAAACATGTTTTGAGTCCCCAGCCAGATACCAAAATTACCACTCATACTTGTTAAAGTGTAATTTTTCTTAAAATGGTGTGTTCATTTTTTCTGAGTGGGTCATCATTTGCTGAGATACTGTAAAAAGCCCACAAATGGTCAGACATAATTAGGTAAGTCATCTTTACTGTTCTACACAACCATACAAGACATATAATGGGAAAACTAAAACCACAGAATCAAGTTTGAATGTGTTATTAAAACAGATTTATTGTCCATACTTCTTTTTAAAAAAACATGAATCTGAACAACACTCAGAAAGCAGTTTTTATGATTAAGAGGTAGTTTTTCATCATCACTTCTATGAAAAGAAACACTTTAGTAGTTTAACTATTTTCTGTAGCGAGCAGGCATTCTAAAATAATTTTTCATTAACGCAGAAGAATTGCCACTGTGGATTAATTACTCAAGGAATACAAGTTGGAAGCAATATTTTCAAGACATCATGACCAAGGCCCACATTCAGTTTTACCAAATATATCTATATGAGGCACCTGACAGGACCCGGTGAGAAAGCCTTTGCTGCAAAAATGAATTATTTTTGTTTTTCCATACAAGCAGACAAAAGAAACCAACAGAAGAAAAAAAAAATCTCTCAAAACTTAGATAACCTTCTAAATTGCAGACAAATTTCTTGAAGCTAAAGCTCTTATGTGTAAAAATGCAGAGATGTCCCAGGGGGGCAGGAAGAACAGCAGCAGGACAACTCCTACTTGATTTCATCCTTGTCACCTAGAGGTAAAACACAAGGAGTGCCACTGAAGCAGACATCCAGTAACTTATCAAAACTGTGAACTGACCTCGGGTGACTCATGACATCAATGCCTCTGCACTGAAACTTGAGAGCGTTGTAATGTGTTGCCTATCACTTTCATGACTGAAGTATTAATGCAGAGATTTTCTGTTTGCCATCTCCAGGCTGCTGGCTTTACCCATTCCAATCAATCTCTCTGCTGAAGTTCTAAAAATCAACCCTAGTTGGTGTCTCTAGAGTAGGGAACAGAAAAAAAAAAAGGATCTGTTTTCTGCGGAGGTCCAGCAAGCGAGGAAGCAAACAGAGAACTTTACTTTGTTCCATCCCCATCCAGCAAAGAGGCTGGATGTTTCTTTGCTGCTCCTCTGGGAGCCACATCTTTGAGGCAGACACAGGGGAAGAAGTGGTGCTGATGGGAGTGAATCAGCCCCTCAAGGCGTGCAATGATTTCATAGTCAGGAAGAGCCAGGCTGGCAATGTCGAGGCCCAGCATCCGCGAGACCACCTCTCGGAAATCTGCCAGCTGTGGGAGCAAACAGAAGGGAATAAATTAAATAGGAGCCAAAGGAGAGGTCAGGGAAAACATGTGTGTATAGGTATACATAAAAACACAAGCACTTGTATTGTCAGTGCTAAAAATAGGCACATCAGCTGTTGCTCAATACAGAGAGTAGAAGAGGACAGAAACAGCCCTTTGGGGCAAACATCAAATCACAAACAGCTGAGTTAAGTGTCTCAAACACAAAACACAGTTTTCAAGTGTTTCTTTAGCATCTTTCATAGGCATATCTTCCCTGCTGACTCAACTCCAAAAACAGAGGATAAACATTTTTACTTGATCCAGATGACCACAAACTATACAAACTGGAAACTCTGGTGGGCACATCCCAGAGCACAGGCTGAGGTGCTCATCCTTGACCACTATCTGCCCCCTCTTCCCTCTACTCTGCACTTTCTTGAAAAAAAGAAAGGAGAAAGTTAGAAGAAAGGTGGACATTTTTGGCACATCCTGCAGTCTGACTTTGATTTTAATCAGGATACAGCCCAAATTCAAGATGCAGCTTAAGAAAATGCTTGTTTTTCTTCTGTGCATAGCCACTGAAAACGTCATAGGAATAGTATTTGGTAAAGTAATTAATTAAAGACACCAGCTTTCTCTCTGCAGTTCCACATGGACAGCTGTCATCACTGCTGATTTACTCTTCTCAACTCACAATATGCATTACTATCAGTCAAACTTCAAGGCCTTTTGAACAGACAATAAATGACACAGCTAAAATGGCAAATGCCTTACTTAATACCCCTTATCATCAACACATAAAGCAGGAAAATGTTCCTATTTGAGGAAATATGCTTTTCTTGCTCTCTATTTGAATGCCAAGATCCCCATTCCCAAGCATGAAAGAGACTTAAAATGCCACAAAATCATCAAAACCATCAAGAAACTGAACTCATGATGTGATGTGGCAGCATCCTCACTCCACCAATCATGCCAAGGGCTAAGGATAAGGAGGAGATTGACAGTCCTGAAATGTCTCCAACCCCAAGAACAGTGTGCAGAATTCTAAAGTGGTTAAGTCTGTGAGGAAGGGGTTTGCAGCTTTCCAGAAAACAAGGTCTCAGTTTCCAAGGCAGTTTGTTTCAAACCCTGAGGAGCTGCCATCAATTCTGAAACACATATATGGAAACCAATACAGAGCAGAGCTGAGGTCTGGAGTCCTCAGCATGAGACAGAACATGGACCTGTTAGAACAGTTCCCAAGGAGAGCTACAGAGATGATCAGAGGACTGAAGAACTTCTGTGAAGTCAGGCTGAGACAGCTGGGGTTGTTCAGCCTGGAGAAGAGAAAGCTCCAGGAAGACCTTATAGCACCTTCCAGTACTTAAAGGGGGGTTACAAAATTAAGGGAAAAAAAGGGAGAGCAACACTTTACACAGGCATATAATGATAGAAAATGGGAGAAGGGTTTTAAACTAAAAGAGGAGAGATTTAGATTAGATATTAGGAAGAAATTCTTTACTGGGAGGGTGGTGAGACACTGGAACAGGTTTGCCCAGGGAACTTGTGCTGTCCCATGCCTGGAAGAAGGCTTGGTTAATGGGGTTTTAAACAATCTGGGGTCTTATTCCAACAGAAAGAAAACAAAAAGAAAAAATCTAAAGAACATTGCGACAATATTCAAGTGGTTTGAAACCCCTTGGATTCAGAGATGGTAAAAAGTCAACATTTGTGGTTGTGCTTTTAGCAAAATACTGAATGTATGACTCCATGGAATAATTTTCTGCAGATAATTAATAACTTCTTCTCTGTGCTGGTTGCTTTGTTTCCTCATGAGATGAATAAAGAAATTAAATCTTCCTGCCAAAATTTTAAGCTTTGTTATAAAAGAAAACAGCACTAAAGATCTACAGGGGAAAAAAAGATTGTTAGTCTTCGCTCCATGTAAATAAAAAATAATTTTTCTAGACGAATTTTCCAAAATAGCATTCTTAAATTTTATCCAGAGTCATTGTTAAGGCCAACATAATAACATAAGATTCTTAGCTGGGAAATCTAATAAAGTTCTAGGCAGCTGAAATAAATTTAAAATTACAAATTTTTTACTTTAAAGAAACATCCATTTGCTTTCAACAATTGTGCCATCTATAACATTGCTAAAAAAACACAATATGGAAACAAAAGGAAGCAGATGAGAAGTTGGTAAGTTTTGCACCTAAGATATTTGGAAAAAAGACATACCTTAAGAGAGATACTAGGATTTTGCAGAATTTTAACACTTCTCTAAAAGGGGATGTAATATTTTGTGATGAGCAAAGAAAATAATGCCTGTATTTATTATTCTCTTGCAAAACTTAACTTACAGAATAGCTTTGACAACTGTCACTGTGTTTCACAAGTGTCAGCTGAAGTTTCCTTGTTCGATAATGTTTGGAGCAATTTTAAGCACAGTTGGATAGCTGCTCCACCCATACCTTTTTCCTACACTCTCAGGGACATCTAGCACTTGTAAAATACCTGTACACCTACCTCTCTCTCTCTTTTTGCTAGTTCTGCAAGGGTTGTTTTAAGCACCTTCATCTCACTGGTAACTGCTTCTAACATATTTTTGTTTTTTTCTTTGTCTTCAGTAGCTTTACGCTCCTTTAAAAGAAGTTCGGATTTGGCAGATCTAAGTTGTTTCTCAGCTTTTTCTTTCATTCTTTCCAATTTGCCTTGAGACTTACTGAGTTCCTCTATTGTTCTGTTCTGCTCCAAAGTTTTGATCTGCAATAAGATGAGGAAGTGTTAAATTTTTCATACTTTTTTATCTAACTTGAGCAAATAATAAAAGCATCAGGAGTGATCATTAATAAGTACTTCAGTGTGGTTTCTTTTGGGTTCTTCATTAAATCATGACATGTATATGTGAACTGAAAAGTTATTAAAGGAGACTGGCCTATTTCAACCCAATGAACAAAAAGGTTTTTCCTTCAAGGACAGTTAATTCTCTACAGGTTTTGTGAAAAGAGGTATCTGGACAGAAAAGAAAATCCCCAGCGAGGGTTCACTCTCTTCCAACTCCTGGAAAATAGTAGGAAAAATAGTTGCTAAAGATTTTGCTGGTAAAAATGGTTCAGTGGGAACACGTGCAGAGTTGCCTGTTTCACTCCATCAGCCAGAAGACACAAAGTCACATAAAATCAGTCTTCCTTTCTCTTAGTGGTAGCAAGCTACAATGGCTGCAAACCACTTATATTGTATTTTTCTTACACTAGTCTGAAAATTTAAATTATGCTTTGCAAATGGCACTTAGCATATCAAGAAAAATTGTAAAATACTAAAACATTTTAATATTATATTTGCTTTTGCCACCAAGATTTGAGCAGTTCTCCATGAACACGTTTATTTTAAATGAAGTCCAGTGTATCCAAATAGAATAGAAAAATGGAGAGGAGTATAAATATAATCTTTTAGCTCACCTTGAGTTCACTGGTTTCAGACAGCTTGGCTTTGAGATCAGTATTTGTTTCCCTTGCCAGATCAAGCTGCTTCTGTAGCCTTTCTATCATCTTATGTAACTTTTTGACAGCGAGATTGGCCTCATCCCTTTCCACAGCTAAGGCAGCCTTTACTTGCTTCTCTTCTTCCAGCTGGGTTATTTTCTTCCGCAGAAGGTTCATGTGCAGCTCTGTGCTTTCAAGTTTTTCTTTCTGAGCCTTCAACTTGATTTCCAAACACAAGGACATTTGAAAAAAAAAAATGTGAAAGACTGTGGTATTACATAATTGCAAATTTAATTCTCATGTTGCATCTATAACCTGAACTCCTTTTCCTCTCTTGAAAACTTTGTGAAGAAATATCAACACATACACCCTAACTTGATACTCCTCATATTACCAATTCATTGTGCTTCTCTATTGTTTCAAACCTTAAACAGACCTAATTCCCAGCTCTGTACCAATCTGACAAGTCTAAAGCCAGAAGAGTTCCTGATATTATAAGAGGATGACAGAGGGCTGTTTGACCAAATTTGAACAGACTTGTTCCTGTAGGAACAACTGAATGAAGGAACAGTTCTTGTTGGAAACATTGCAATTCTTGGTGAAGTACAACCAACTTCGTACTAGTTTCTAGAGAAGTTTGTGTAACATGCCTGCCTCCTTGGCAGATCCCTTTAGATTTAAATATTAATGGCAGTTGTTTACTGAACTATAAATGTGTATTTAAACATAGACAAATATACAGATATAAACATCCATAACGTCATTGTTTTTTCTTAAGAAGCTGTGAAAAGCAGTATCGTGTTCAACCAACTGGTGGGTTTAGTTATTTCAATATGAAGTCTTTTTGCACAGTTTGCAAACACTCACTATCTTCTTTTTATGTCATGGACATCTTTGAAATTCCTTGCACATATACAGTCTGCTGCCTCTAGCAAGCCACTGCAGAAACTCATCCATATGTTTGTCTTTTTTGCATACCTTCCTTCTGAGACTGTATGCCACAGTCTTGCTCTCAACCACCGCATCACCTTCCAGTTTCACCAACTGCTCTACCCGGGCTAGAATCGCATCCATAGTCATATCAAATCCAACCTCTGCTGCTAGACTATCCAGCTTCATCTTCTCATTAAGTTGTTCCAGAAATTTCAGATACTAAGATGTGAAAAAGTGGGCAGAAGAATAAAAAAACTTTATTAAAAGCCATAAAGTACAATTTAAAAGCAATCCCCACTATAGCAGCAGCCAATAATACGTAGCCAAGTACACTACAAGAAATAATGTACTGAAAAGGAGTAATTGGGCACACTCCTGACTCAACTGCAAATTCTCCATATGCCTTTTTTTTTTAGCCAACACTTACTTTGTCCATATATCCCTAGATCTACTAAATTTATATTCTTAGCAAAAAAAAAAATGGGGTTTGCTTCTCTGCAGCAATAGGTATGCCCCTGCTTCTGACTCCAGTTCCTGTCTGGAGCTCTGCTGTTTTACACGGCTGTGCACTGGCAGGGAGAAGTCAGAATGGTCAGCTGAGTCCTAACTAGTACTGCAAGTGCTGTGATTGCCCCATACTGTGAGGTCTCAAACAGATGGAACTGGTACCAGAAGAAATAAGCACTGGAGTTATTCACTGACAGAAAAAAAAAATTACAAAAAAAGATCTCTTCAAAATCTAGAGAACAATTTAAGAATATGAGGCCACATGATATTCAGAGGAAGCAGAGCAGAAGAAACAGCTCCTTTTTCTGCTTTTCTCCCAATGTGATGGATGCTTCATGCAAAAAAGTTACTTTATCATTGTCTATGGCAAAACAAATAGCACAACATTGTTGATTCCTCTAAGCATTAATCCTGCCCTGGCAAAATGCTACAACTTTGCTTT
>PYHW01010133.1:4355419-4381590 GCA_013186435.1 Turdus rufiventris | reverse complement strand
TGAAGGACTTCTGATGGGGTATTGACAGGGACTTCTTTTACGCTGGTTTTGGGATATAGTTTGGGTTTGGGGAGTTTTTTGCTTGACAGTGTTTTGAGGGGATTTTGGTGGTTTTTTGTTTTGTTTGTTTTGTTTCACAGTAATGGACTTGGAACTCAAAAGCTTAGCTACATCTTCCAACTGCAATTGTTGGTCAAAGAAAAGGAATTAAATTATTACTCCCTACATGATGTCTGACTTTGCTAATTCTCATTACTTGAAGTGCTCCAGGTGACCAAATCAATACGAGTTGTCTCTGCCTTTAGTGACTTCTAGTCAAAAGTAAATAATGTGTGCAACTACTTTTTGTTTCTCAAGCTTCAAACCATCTTGCATCAGGTCTCCAGTCAATAATTCCTCTTCCAAGTGCTTCAGTTGATCGTGGAAATTCTCAGAACATTTTTCAGCTTTCCTGCTCCTCTCCAGGGCTTCATGATACAATCTGGTCTGATTTTCCAAAGTTTTAGTCAATTTAGCTATTTGCGTTTCAAGTTGAGATACCATCTAGGGAGCAAGCAAACCAACAAAGCATATGGGACTAGGTGGAAAATGCCAGAAAGACAGGAAAGATAAATCAACAAATTACTAAAAATAGGGCAAAATATCTATCTGTAAAATATGTGCATTTAAAAAGTCAAAAAGAAAAATCTGTAAACACCAGCAAAAAATTGCAGAAGTCGAGACACCCAAAAGTGAACAGCAGATATTATAAAAAAGACAAGTCAAATGACTAAAAGGTACTGCTATATATTAAAAAATCAATACAAACTAATTCAGACACAAAATTTCCAAAGATGTGGACATGGCAGCAATACCTGGCAGTCAGATATCATTCCTTAAAATAAGCCAAAGAAGTCACAACTCTATTGAGGAGCTGATTAGAAAAAAACATATAAGTTATTGAGAAAATACATGCAGCATGTAGGGGAGAATGTAGATATGAATAATTAAGTCTCAGAGGAATATTTCCAAATTGGCAACTATGAAGCAGTGTTTGAAAGGTTGTGCTTAAAAAATACATAGTAATTATAACTTCTGTAATCTAACCAAGGCCCAAGGATAAAAGGATAAAATCTCAAAACAAATGACTAGAACAACTTTGAAAAAAAATCTAATTCTTCACTGTTAACTTTACAACACCAGCATATAATGTAATGGATTTTAAGTTGTAAACTATTTATAAATTAAATGCTTGAAAGTATCTGGTTACACTACTGCCAAATGCTGCAAGACAGTTCAATACACGAAGTCGCTTGTTTCCCTCTGTCTTCTTACTGTCACGTAATTATTTGTTTACATAATTCATTACATTGCATTTGTAACTCAGTGTTCAGACACTCATCTCCAAGCAGGCTCTTCATTTTAAGCATCTTGTTGGTTCCGGTTAATAAAATGAACAGTAAGTACGTGGTGCTTTCATTAATTTTAATGGCACTGAAAGGTTTCCAACTCAAACTGCAATTAAACACAAACAGTTCGCCCCTAACTTGCCTAAAAACATTGAGAAATTACTGCTGCTCATACAGTAGACAACACTAAACTATAATAAATCTGCAAGAACCCACAAACATATTTTATGCTTTTTTGCATCTCACATCACCCAGCAGTAACAAGAGTTGCAGCAACGTGCTCACCCAGAGATGCGCTGCTGCCAGAGAACTAGAGCCTCTTTATCAGGCTGCAGAGTGGCTGCAAGGGGGTTTTAGAGGCTTCAAAGATCTCTAAACATGAGGAAGTGAAGGACTATACCACAAAAGCAGAGCAGAAACTGCCTGGGGCATCCTGGTGTAACTTTCATCCCTGGCTTAGCGACAGCCCACAAGGTAGGCATTTCCCTAAAACAAGGTTGCACCCTTGTTACCCACCTATGCCTGATCCATCATCTTACAGAGGCTACATTTTTGGTCCTGCAGTTCTGACCTCCAAAACTTCTCATTTCTATGACTCATCCAGCTTAATCAGCCAGCCTGCAAGATAAAAAGCCCCTTCCTGCTTTTTCTTTCAATGTGGCTACTGAATAATTTCAAACTACAACCACTGTACATATGACACAAAATAGGGTCGGAGTGTGAATCTGTAGGAGGGTAGGAAGGCTCTGCAGAGGGATCTGGGTAGGCTGGATCAACGGGCTGATGCCAATTTATGAAGTTCACCAAGGCAAAGTGCCAGGTCCAAGTGCCAGGTCCTGCCCTTGGGTCACAACGTTGCTACAGGCTGGGCAGAGTGGTTGGGAAACTGTGTGGTGAAAAAGGATGTGGGGGTGCTGGCCAACAGCTGGCTGAAACTGAGCCAACAGTGTGCCCAAGTAGGCAAGAAGGCCAATGGCATGGGGTTTAGTTTGGTTTTTTTAAATACTTCACCAAAATGCACAGGATATTCTCGACAACTATTTCCAGGCTTGATACAAAACCATCTATCATATCAGCAGGAGATGCTAGAATTTCAAAATCTGGCAAGAATATTAAAGCTGGTTTTCAGTGGTTCACTGAAAGCAGCTTTTGATTTAGTGTGTAACTTCAAGTTTTATAAATAGTCTTCACTGACAAAATTAATAAATTGTAAGCGAGCGAGAAATTTCAGCTCAGTGTCAGGATACCAACATTGATCAGGCTGCATTCTGATTCACTTTCCTCCTGAGCTGTCCCTTCTCTATCTGTGCATTCAAAGACACCTTTGCAAACAGTACCAGCCCAAATGCCTCAAGCCAGAGCCTTCCTTTTACCTTCTTTGGATGCTGAATAATGTTTAGCTGTAAGTGTAAAAACACATCTTTTTAGGCGCAGGTTTTGAGGACTGGAGGGAAAGAAGTTGGCTGTGGCAAATCATCAATTATATCTGCTTTGAGAAAGAAGTCAGTTCTTGAAGTCACCATTGTAGCAGCAAATCCACACTTGTTTACAGGTTTCACTAAATCATAGCAACCAAACAGCCACCTTTGATGTCTGCTGGCACAGAAACCAAATTTCAATGGTGTAATTGAAAGAACACTTCAAGTCTTTTCTTCTTAACAGCATCTATTTCTAATTTAATTTCTGAACTCCTCCTTCTTAGTAAAACATAAATCAATAAATCAATAGATAACAAAATTAAAGGTTTCTGTAATTCCAAAACCTAAGCAGAAAGAATCAACACTCAATACCAGATGAATAAAATGAAACAGAACCCAAAGAGAATAATGCACACATTGGGCAAGTGCAGTAGTTGCTGACTTACTTTTTCTTTATTCTCCTCTTTGCGATTTATTTCTTGGATCCTCTCCAAAATGGCCTTCTCAGAAGGTTTAACTACTGCAGATCCACAGCTGAGCAGGGTAGCAATTTCTTCTTTAAAAGCCTCTAAAGAGCTCTGGGCAGTTCTGGCGTCTTCTCTGCTACTCTTCAAGCTTGCATCTAACTCCCTGGAAGATTTCTTCAGATGGTGCAGTTCCTGCTTTGAGGTATCCAAAGCTTTCTGGTTAACAGTCAGTTTCTCTTGGAGATTTCTGATCTCCATCTCTAAACTCTGTCTCTTTATTATAGTACTGTGAAGATCCTAAAGTGCATGAAAAATTAAACAAGATTTTTGAAATCAGTTATAAACCCTCTCCACCCCACACAAATGAAGGAATGACTCAGGAGCAGGTACTGCAGTCAGAGAAAGCCATATTCCTCATATTTGCTCAACATCAGGGTATCACAGGGGAACTGCCACTGAAATTGATGAAAACCTGAAGTCTGTGTAAGCACACTAAGGACTAACCTCTTATATTGGTTTGCAAAAAGGAATACATAAATAAAATTTTCAGGTGAATGAAACCAAAATTTTATTTTAACACTATTGAAATCTTACTTTTCCATCTAGATAATATGACCTGAAAAACAAGCAGTGAAAAATATGTATCACAAATAAAGCCAAAGTACTGCAATTGAGAGGGGAAAGGACAGGATAGGGTAGGATAGAATAGATTATCTCTACTGGAGGGGACCTGCAGTGATGATCAACTCCACCTGCCTGACAATTCAGAACTGACCATAACAATAGACACAATCTCCCTGAATATAGTGATAAGAGGTGATCTCTGAGCTCAGTTTACCTGACTGTGACAAAAATTCCTGGGAATATTTACTCATAGAAATGAGAAGTGACAGAAGAGACAAAGCAAGGGCTTGGCTGGGAAGGAATAAAAAGCAGACAATACATATGTATCTATCTCGGTTGTATATAAATATTGATCCAACGGGTCAGAGCAGCCAGAAAGAATTGTGCATTCTGACCCATGACAGCAAAATAAATGATGACAGAAAAAATGAAGAAAAACATAAAGTACTGTGAGTCTCTCCTTTCCCCACAATACCAATATTGAGTGCTAACACATACATACACAAGAAAAATATTTGCAGCAAGGCCAACTAAGAGTACAGCAAAGACTAAGTCTTCATCTCTCAGGGCATTTTCTGATTGGTAAGAACAAATGGAAAAGAATATTAATCCATACATGACACAAAAGGAAAGACAAAATTACTACTGAAGATGGAATATTTACAGAGAGGGACTGGATTCTCAGTGGTAATTAGATGCTCAGTGAGTGGACTGAATATGAGGTAAGATTGTGCACAGTAGAGTTAAAGAACTGTTCCTGGAGCAGTTATGAATATGGAGATTACTCAAGGGTCTCTCAGGGTCTGTGTGGAGCACAGTATGTTATTTGTATTAATGGAATACCTGCCAATCAAGCAGTTAAATCTGGGAACATTTCTGTAGATCAGAAGGGAGGGTGGCCGAAAGAAAGGAGTTTGCAGGGCATGTTTAGAAAATAAAATATAAAAATATGATACTAAAAATATTAAAAATTTTAATGTCTGTGAAAAGGCAAACATGCAAAAACACAAATAAAAACAACCCCTCATTTAGGAAATTATTTGTTATTACACCCTCCTGAAGTAATTTTAGAATTGTTTTAGAATCAAATGTTGTTTCTATGATTCCTTGCCAATTTCTCTTTTTTATTCTAGACAAGTCCTATTAATAGAAACTAGAAAATTCCCACCTGTGCTCAGAACTATATTATAGTAATTACAGCAAAGAATAGAGTAATTTATTTCAATTACAATTTTCAACAGTGCCTATTTTTCCTTTCAGCAAGGCAGTGCTAAAATGGTTTGCCAGTACCAGGGAGCTTACCTAATCACCATCTTGTTAAATTGTGAACATCTGAAAACAAACATTGTTTATTCAAAATGTCAAGGTATAAAGTAAGGAAGTCCAAGCCATCGAACAGTGGCTGGGAAACCGCCTGGCAGAAAAGGACCTGGGAGTGCTGGTCAACAGCAGCTGAACATGAGCCAGCTGTGCCCAGGTGGCCAAGAAGGCCAATGGCATCCTGGCCTGGATCAGCAATAGAGTGGCCAGCAGGAGCAGGGCAATGATTGTCCCCCTGTACTGGGCACTGGTGAGGCTGCACCTCAAGTCCTGTGTTTAGTTTTGGGCCCCTCAGTTCAAGAAGGACACTGAGGTGCTCTGCTGCTGAAGAGTCTGGAGCCCAGGTCTGATGAGAAGCATCTGAAGGAGCTGGGGATGTCTAACCTATAGAAGAGATTCAAGGGAAACCTTACTACTCTCTACAGCTGCCTGAAAGGAGATTGTAGCCAGGTGGGAGTCAGCTTCTTCTCCCAATTAACAAACAATAGGAAATGGCCTTGAACTGTGGCAGGAGAGGTTTAGATTTTATATTGGGAAAAAAATTTTCATCAAAAGGGCTATGAAGCACTGGAACAGGCTGCCCAGGGAAGTGGTGAAGTGACCATCCCTAGAGGGATCTGAAAGACTCACAGATTGGTTACTTAGGGACATAGTCCAATGGTGGACTTGGCAGTGCTGGATTAACTGTTGGACTCCATGAACTTAAAGGTCTTTCCCAACCTAAAAAAATCCATAATTCTATTAATATTGAAATCCCAATCAGCAGCATGGTCTCAATAGACTAAAGTCAACTACACACACATATACAAAAAAGAGTCCAAATTACATTAACAGTAATAAGAAGGTATTGAATAGAATACAGATATTTTCCAGATGAATTAAACCAGCTGCACTTCCAGTTACTAGTGTTGTACCATAAGATTGTAAACTAGCTCGCTCTTATCTCCTCTCTTCTCTGACTCAATCTGGAAATACCTGTGATTCCTGCTGAAGCCTGTCCCTAATATGTATTTTCTTAATGACATCTTATGAACAAAAACAAAAAAACCCCAATCCAGTTTCTGAGAAACTCATTCCTGTATTTATCTGTTGGAACAGGAAAAACCTAAAATCATTTGGCTCTCTTTCCTACAATCTAAGTATTTGGGTATATTCAAAATGTAGCCACGTTTCTCGAGTTCAATTAAATTGTTTAAATAATGTTTTCTTATTTTAATTAACTCTTTTCACACAATTGATTTATTTTAATAAATTTATATTGATTAGAAAATACTTAGATCTATTTTGTTCACTAACATAATAATATAAGCCAATATTGAATACTGAAGAGTATTTTCTTGGTTAATTTTGCATGCATCAGTAGTATTTCCAGATATATTGGTATCAATTAAAATTGCTTGCTTACACTTCAAGAATGTTCTTTAAAGATTTTGTACAGTGCACATCTGTGCAAAATAGATGCTTAAAATAACACTTCAGAAGGAAATCACAAATATTTCCAGGTTGAATCATCAGCAGATATGTGAAACAGAGCAAGAGAGTTTACTAGTTCTTCTGGTTCATCTGTGGCAATGCTGTATTTAAATTGATCTGGAAGAATATATGCATCCTCTTATCCTAAATACCATAAAGGAATTTATAAAATATTAAAAAGAATCCTGGTTAGAGTAAGTAGGACATTTTAGAGGACCTACAGATGCTCTCAAAGAATGTTATAATTAGAGAATTATGATTATCATAATCAATAATCACTCTTTCCGGAAATACAAAAAAAAGTTAGAGTATTCTGATTCTCAATCTAGAAATCTGGGCAGGATTTAAAAGTTGTTTTTCATCAAATGCAAATTTGATATTAAATGCAGTCAGATTTCCAGAAGCAAAATCTTGCAATATTTTATCAGAATCCTGAGAAATTCAGAAATAAATAAAAATAATAGATTAGAAAAAAACCCAGCTTCTTGAATTGCTTTTTCTACTTGTATTAATTTCAAGAATTATTCATTTTTATTCTTTGCTGGTTGATATTGTCATGCAGCACGACTGAGAGGGGAAGAGATAAAATTATTGTTCACTTGTTAATGTTCCTGAAATGAAGCCCAGCTGACTGCAATAAATGCTCAAGTATCAAACATGCTAAAGAATATTTTAAATACAGTAATTTCACGATTATAAGCCACACTGTTTTGACTAAAATTTTGGTCTAAACCCGGAAGAGCAGCTTATACTCTGGAGCAGCCAATATATGAACAAAGTTCAGAAATTTGCCAACCCAGAAATGTGAGCCGCAGCAGCCCTGAGCCGAGCCCGCCCAGCCCTGAGCCAAGCCAGTAAACCCCACGATCCCGCGATTCTGTTACTAATTGGCAACTTTGTGAAAGGTGCACACGGATCCTCGCTGCAAATGAAAGTGCAGCGTATAATCCGGTGCGGTTTATACATGGACAAAGAACAAAAAGTTGCCAACACCCAGAAGTGCGGCTTATAATCAGGTGCAGTTTATAATCGTGAAATTACTGCTTATTAGCCTTAAAATGTGATTGACTAGCTTTCATTTTAGTCAGTAAGAATTTTTGAATACAGGCAGCTACCTCCTCCCTGTACATAAAAAAAAAACATCCAATCAAGAGAAGGATTTCACAGAAGTCCTAAGGAATGGGAGTGGAGAACTACCTGGCAATTAAAACAGGCAATTATTCAGAGGGGTGGCAGGGAACAGTGTGGTGGCCAGATCTTTGTGGACATGACTGACAGAACTGTGTGATGGTCTCTACACACTTAGGAAGATTTTTAAGAGAAAAATGGTGGGAATGGGCTGCCATCTCAATCTGTAACCCTGAAGATGGCCAAAATGTTTGGCCCTGAGAGCTGTAGGCAGACACAGGCAGGAGTCACTTGTACTCAGCTTTTGCTGGGTAAATTCAGCTACAGGCAATTTCATTTAGTCCAGAAAACAACCCAGAAACACACAGCCAAGTATGAGTCTTCTGGTACAGGAACAGTATGGATTTCTGCTTCTCACCTTGACAGAGGAACGTGTCACAACACATGCAGCTCTGTTCATGTGCTTAAACTGTGCAGCATGCAGTACATGGCAAAGTCAGACTGACTTTATGCAACTGTAACCAAGTCAGATCCATCAAGGGAACAGGGGATCCCACACCTCACACTTTGCATGTGTGGACTTAAAGCATTTTTTGGTTTTTTTCTTTCTTTTTCAGTACTGAACTTCTTCATACACTTTTGTGAACACAAAACCTCAACAGATTTACTCAGTGTCTGCAAATGTAAGTCACTAAACTGAAATTGCACTGGAGGAACCTGCAGCCTCTATGCCGATGGGGCTCTTCAGAGGCAATCCTTTCGAAAGGTAATGCTAATAATTTAGAAAGACATTTCTGTAAAATTGGTTAAATAAATTATGTATTTGGCACATGGAAAATAATGACAGGAAATATTTTTCAGAAAATTAGCTCAACTTGTTACATGTTTTGGCAGTTAGAGCAAACTTGAAAAACAAGCCACAAATGGAGCCCTGATATTGGTTTAAAACATCTCCTGATTGTGGCTTACTGAGTAAACTACACTCTGCTCTTCCTCACACACCTGTGTTTGAAGTGAAGCATGAAAACAAAATGTTCTCAAAAAGGACCTGTGTAAGTTTTTGGTGCGGATTCTCTCTCAGTTTCATTGAGACACAGAAAATTGTACACAGCTTGGTAAGAACTATTTTCAGCAGTAAGTAAAATTTATTACCCTTGTGGTACTTACATTTATCTTCCCAACAAATTCTTTCTTCTCCAGAGCATGCTGCCAGCTATTTCTCATCTCCTAAGTATTTTGCTTACAATTGAATCAGAACACTGTATCCTTTAAAGTGTATGGTGGGTGGCTCTTCTTCAGGAAAAGAGGAATGCCAGGGGTGGGGGAAGTGCAGTATTACTTCGGAAAACTCATTTGCACAAGGTTGCCTTTATGTTAAAAATTCCTACAAACTCAACCACACACAACTCAGACACATATTTGGCAGTCTAAGTTTCTTCTCTTATTTTCTCACGTTTCAGCCATCAGCTTTAACCACACAGTTTTCCCTGCAGGAAATCTTCATTCTGGCTTCATTAAACTGCTTCCCTTCCACAGACATCACTCAAAGCGCAAAGCAGTAAGAAAAATTGCTACAGAAATGCACTTTGTTCATCCGTCCTTTGAAATGTGTGAACTCTTAATGGGCAGTTCTCCTGGAGCAATTCAATCCTTAAATCACATCCTTTTCCTTCACAAATCATAGCTAGATGAATTTGGTGAATACTTGACTTAAAACTTAACTTACATTTCTCATCTGACCATCCTTCCTGCTGCACAGATTTTCTCCAAGGCTTCCCAACAGTGAAACAGTGCTTTCCTGCAAGAGCCATCCTTCTGCCTACAACTTTTTGGGTATGAGCCAATGGTTATGAAATATAAATTTATAATGCAGTGAAAAGATAATCTAGGGTGTATGGAAGCCAAGACACTTTCTGTCCAGTGCCTTAAGAGAAAGAATAGTGTCCTATCAATTCCTTTCAATTTCTCATTAGAATTTTTGAAAAACTGAGTAGAAAAATTCTCAGGAAGCTTGCAGTACCAAATAAATGTTATTTAAAAGAGCATTTTTTCATCACTGCATGCTTGTGCCTGAGATATTAACAATATACATATTCATTTATTTACATGATTGTGCAAGGACAAAGGCTACAATACTAAGAAAGCAAAAAATAGAAATTTGCAAACAGCATTGAAAGACATCACATCTCCTTCAGATCTATTTTACAAAATTTTATTGTTTAATCTTCATATTTCACTTTCAAGAAGTTGCAAATAACCTTAGGAAAATGTCCTTTTCAGGACATTTCCTCTTTAGGAAAGATCCTAATCAACATAATTTTTTCAGAAGCATTTTTTTCATGCAATTCCTATTGAAAATTAATTTGAAATTTCAAGAAAACATTTGAAAACCAGACAAGCCTACAAGCCATGCAATTATGTACCTTACTAATTTTTTCCATGTCTTGGTAGTATCCTGCTGCCTTTTCCTTCTCCTTGGCCACTTCAGAAACCAGTCTCATGATAGTTTCTCTGTTAGCTTTAGACTCAATCTCATGGACATTCACATCTTCTTGAAGAGCAGCAACCTGGTCTTTTAGTGTCGCATTTTCTTTACATATTTCAGAGACCTTGAGAAATAAATCAAATGTTAGTAGCTTCTTAGAAGCTCTTAATAATTAAAAATATCCATCCCAGTTATACCTGCTCCTAATCATGCCAATAAAGACTCAGAGTTCCTGGTGACCCCAAGGCCAGACTATTAATTGCACTCTACTGTTCCTTTAGGAAAGACGTAGAAAGACAGTTAAAATCACAGAATCATATTCCGTCTATAAACCCCCACCCTAGCATAATGTGATTCAGATTTATTCCCACACAGATTTTATGATGTATTACACAGGTGGAGAACTACTTCTGCTGCATATCCATGCTTGACATGAAGCAGGTCAGAAAACAGACTATGCAGCTACTTCATGAGAAAAGCAAACCATTTCAGCCTGGCTTTTTAAGATGTGTGCCTTTCATTTGGAACAAGGGAGCTGCAATTCATGCTCAAAGCTTTTTAAGCACGAGAGGTTTGAGTTAGTAACAGATATTTCATAAGAACATTCAAGGGCAGGGCCAAATACCTGGTGTGCTGCCATTATGAGCAGCCAACACCTTGGAAAAAGGAGTCCCTTCCAGGAGGATTCTAGGGCTGTTTTGGTACGCTGTGCTATTTCTCATCAGTGGAATGTGGGCAATTCAAAGACTGAGCAAAAAATGTACCCTGATTTCTACTGGCAAGACATTTGTTAAGACTAAAACAGATCAATTCTGTCGTAAATAAAACCGTAATGTGGAAAAGAAGCTAAATAGATGTGCCAAGACCCCAGAAAAAATAGTTGCTACGGTTTCCTAAGGCACAGCTTTCAGCACAAATTAGATTTCTCAACTAGATTTATTACTACCTTGTTAAAAGACATGAAGACATGTTTTTTAAAGCTCTAATTATTAACTTATTAATTATTAAAGCATGCAAGAGTGCATCTTGTGTGACAATTTTTTTAGAGCATCTCTTAAAATTTCAATGTGCTTGCAATATTATAAAATATTATGAGGGCATACACTCACTGTGATACATACCTAGTTAATCTTGATTTATTAAGACTGTAATCTTTTAATGATGTGAACATAATGAAATAGAATCTCCCCAAATACCTATTGTGCTCCAAAGTGAACAAAAATAGAGATCAAAGAGTAGCCAGAAGATGAGTTAAAAAGCATAAAATTAGAATAAAATGTCTTTCAGCAGCAGTGATAGATGTTCAAAGAATATGCAAACAATTTTCTTTTCCTAAATGGAAGCTTAGTTTTTGGAACCTCAGAAGTATTCTGCAGAGAAATAATAAATTTTTACTATTTAGTCTCAGAAATAACACAAAGTCATTTACAGTATTTTATTGCCAGACTCAGTAAGGGTTGTTTTAGGAAATGCCATTTCAGATGTTTGTATTTAATGGTATGTCAGCTCAAGATAAGAGTTAAGATCTAGTGCTACAGTTTGTACATCACCTGTTGACCCCCATGTTAATGTTTTAATGTTTTAAGGAAAGCTTTTAACCAAGTATCTTATCAGGGCTGTATGTGGGAACTACATGCTGATAAATTATTTATGCAGATAAGAGCAGAGTTCACTGAGGCCTATTGGTGTTCAGCACCTTTGAAAATTAGCCCAGTATGAAAAAAAACCTATCTTTAAATGACAGCACTATCTGCAAACCATAATTAAATACAAAGATCTCTATCATTTGCTTTACTCCTGTGACACCTAAATATTTTTCTAGTAAATCGCTATAGAGAAACATTTGCCTACACAATCACCTTTGATGCTAAATGTTCCTGTGGTTTCTCTTTTTCTCGGATGTCTATGTCCAAGAATCCAGAAAGATGCGTAAGGAGCTCTTCATAGTTTTGGCTGATTTTAGAAGCCTGAGTCAAGTTTTCTTCACATTCATTCAAATGTTTACTAATCAGACAGAAAAAAAATATACACATCAGAATGAATGTTCCCTGAAAAATAATTCTAGGTAAAATACATTGTTCCGAGATATTGCTAGCTTCTGCATACCACCAAATGAATTTTAAAAGTTGCATTTAATTCTCTGTATCTGTTATTTAATGCATATAACTTTTGCTGTTGCCTTATGTATAAACTTTTCTTAATCTTTTCTTTTGATTAACACTTCAAAAAATCTATTATCCCAATCTCATTCTCAGCACAAAATTTGAATAAAACACAAGAACCAAGTGACATGAATAAATAGTGCCCTCAAGATACTACAAGTGGAAAGTGCAAGCAAAAAGTTTAGAAAAAGTGAGGGGGAGAGAGTGATCAACTCTTAGCAAAAACATGTGAAAAGCACTTCACATGCCCTCTCTGAAGAAGCTGACAGAGATGATTAACAAACTTTAAGTAAAGAGAAATCTTTCTGGACCAAAGGAAGTGTAAGACATCCAGAGTACCTGTGAAGGGAAGTTTATCAGCAAAAGCAGAGATGGGAGACACACTTTGTTGTACAATACTCTGAAGTACTACTCATGAAAGGGATGCATTTAATAAGACAGCATCTAGGGGCTATCAAAGATATGAAGAAAAGAGTGCTTTCTTTCAGCAATTTGACCACTCAACAGGTGCCTATCTTGCAGATGCATATCCCAAATGAAATGTGTTTTCAGCTTTAAGAGCAGGTGTCAGTTTGTAATGTACAAGAACAACCAACCAAATAAATTAACAGTGAGTTTAACTCATTAGTGTAAATGTGGTTACATTCCTTCCCTTACCAGGGACAAGGATGGTTCCAGCAAACAAGTGTGATTCGGCAGGAAACAGAAAAAAATCTTGTTTATGATGGTGAAACACACATCGCTTAGGAAAAACTACTAATAAACGGATTAGCAAAACCAGCCGACCAAGCAGAGCTCAAAACTACACTAGTGTAACCCAAATGTCAACTCCAACACCCCTCAGTAGCACCCGTGGGTGAGGTACTTAGTGGCAGAGTGCAAGACATGGTAGATTGGTAGTGGTAGATTTGCAAGACAAGCTATTGTGCTTCCATTTGAAAAACAAGGTTCTTTCTAAAGCAAGTTCTTCACTCTATAATAAATCAAGACTGAGGTGTAACCAAATACGTGTCTAGAGCAAATATTTTATTGAAGCTCATTTGCCTATCAGAGCATGGCACTATTCTGTTTTCAAGGTGGGCACGGTAGTTATTGCTGGACACATTCTTTTCCATTTGTGATTTCTTTCTCTCTAGGCTGGCAATCAAACAGGGCATCATTCCATAGCCACAGAGCCACATGAGACTCCAACAGGAGGTGCACAGTGAGTGCAAACACAGTACACTGAATGCTTATAAATCAGTAAGAAAAACAGTCCATGAAAAGATTTAATACATAACCTTAGGAGAGAGATCAGCACAGCTGCTGAAAATGCTGCAAAGTGAAAGAGAGTGGCATAATAACAGAGAAGAATAGAGAACAGTCATTACTGCTCTGGGCACTGTGAGGGCAGTTCCACATATGACTGCACAGCACACACCATGAGCCAAAAGAGCTCTGCCTTCTGCAGCAGGCACTGTCCCTCAGAACAAAAGCACCCTCACAGCTTCCTCACCTCTGGGCACCTTCCTTTCCTCTGTAGCCCCAACAAAACTAAACCATGAGATGATTGCTAAACTGTTGTTGTGAGGAGGGATATGACAGAAGTGAAAAGGTATTAGGCTCAGACATGCCATATATGCATGCCTATATGTCAGAATATTATATAAGATTGACCACCCCACAACTGTTCTGTGGCTCTAAAAATTGAGGTATCCACTCACAAAACCATGCCTGAAAGAAATCAAGAAATCTGAAGTACAAAGCACTCACTTGATAACTTCACAAATAATCTAATTACCAGCAGTAGGGTGTGAGCATCCAGAAAATAGGCAGTCAGGTACAAGAAAGTAGAACATAGCTTTTTCACAGTTTTGCTAGCTCTTCAGAACTAATGAGCAAAGAGAAGGAAAGGAAAAAGAAGAAGAAAAAACCTTTTGACAGTTCACACTCTAAAAATACCATGGCAATAGACATGTCGAGTAGAAAAACACCATTTCCAAAGGAAAGGTGCACATCCTGGAAGCCAATCATAGAATTCACCAAACATTTCTTACTATATTCCCAAGGTACAGAATGTAAACACCCACTTCATGCATGCTGGCTTGCTCTCCCCTTTCATTAGTGGTTTTCAGTGAAAATCTTTTCTGAACACCTAATTAGGACTAGTCATGGGCCAAGTACTAGCGGGGTGGCTAGAATAAGTGACTGAAGTTCACTGAATCAACATATTGGTTAGTATGAAGTGACACATGCAACCATTGGCTGAGGACAGCAAAAAGCTTTGCAAGCAGACCCTGCACATTCATGGGCAATCCAACATGTTTGCTCCTTCCAAATGAGCAGTTTCACTATCCCAGTATCACTTCCTTTTGCTGGAAGTCCAGTGGCACACTCCAGGTGCCCAGAGAACCAGAGCTGGGATTGGTAGAGGTGGAAATGGAACTTTTTATTTTGCTCACTTCCCTCTTGGAGCAGTCCTCTGGTCCTGATCACCACACATCCACACAAACAGAACTGATTGCAACAAGTGTTGTACACCAAAGAGAGCAGCCAGGACTCCTCTGGGAGTGACAGCAGAGATAAAATTGATTGTATCACTATAATGGCAGGTGAGTATGAAACACAGTACTCTAGAAGTTTTTTCCCAGTGAGTTAGGCAAGCAAACAGGATAGGAGGTTTTTCTTTAGTCTTCTCCTTTTTTTTTCCTACCAGAAATAGCATTTTAAAGAATCTTAACAGCCATTATGTAAGACTGCACTCTCCAGGCAGGGGTTTTGGCAAATCAGCTGGTAGTAAACAAATGCACTGCAATGTTTTTTCTCTAAGTTTTAAAGTTACTTAATTATTCACTTTTAATGCATAAAACCTGGCAGAGCTGTGTAAAATACTGATTTGGGAAATACAGATGTCTGGTAAACACTCACCTTGCTCTTGAGTAGACAGTATTGATAGAGTCACAAATATCAGTCTGATAATGGGCAGAAAAACCCATTATAAAAGTCTTGGTATCTATTAATATGTCTGACACTGACTTTGGAATTTAAGAATATTTTCATACCAATCAATTTTGCTAGGAGTCTCCATCCTACAGACCTGAAACTGAGCAATTATGTAGAACTGGCAGATCAGTGCTCTGATACCCCAAGCTATAAACAGTACAGTTAAAGGATACTATCTTTTATAAGTTTAATGCATTTCACCTTCAAAGCACAAAACATTCATACCTCTATGTATGGACTAACAACTCAAAACAAAATTCAAATTTCAACACTTTCCACCAACTCAGGCACTGTAACAATTCAGAACTGCAATAAAGTCTACCCACCAACTTATTTTTGTATTGACAACTGTACCATTCTGTCATCACCCCCAAAACAGCTGTTTCTTATCTCGGGACTCTTACTTAAGTTTGGCACTTTTCTCATGAAGCTCCTCCTTCAGCTCTGAATTTTCCTTATGTGCCACCTGAGCTGTCAGCTCAGCCTGGTTTTTAGAAGCAGCAAGCACACACAGCTCTTCTTCCATCTCCTGGATTTGTGTTTGCAAAGATAGGAGGCGAGACATCAGTCTAGCATTGTTTTCCTTATAGCTTTCTGCTTCAGCCTTCAGCTCTTGAAAAGCAGCATCTTTAGAGATCATGCTCGACCTGAGTTTAAGAAGCTATAGAAAAGGAGAAAATGAATAAAGAATAGCTTTCCCAACCTGAAAACATGACTGTATTACAATCCTAGAAATGTGACAAGAAACACATTTCTATCACTACAAGACTGAGTAGAGGGACACAACTTTACTTTCTTTCAACTAGGAAAAAGCAATGGAAGAAGCTTGCAAAAACAAAAGCTACTGTTGGGTAACTTTTCAACTTAACAACTTTTCAAGATAACATCTTACAGGAAGATAAGTTTATTTACTAATTCAGAATTCAGGAAAAGTTCTGCTGCACAACCTTAACTCATGTCTCCTATGTATCTGCATTACAGCAAAGTTATTAACATCACTATTCCCTCTTTTTTGCCTGCCACCTGCCTGCTCCCAAATCTGGTGCTCAATTCCACAGATAATCTAGAGCTGCAGGGAGTTGTAACAGAAAGCATCCTGCTGCATGAATGTGGAGCCTTCTGATGGTTTTAGGCATGTTCAGAAGCAAGTAAATTTTTGGAGCATTGTGTGGTAGGCATCCTCTTCTCATCTAGTGCAAATAGTTATTTTTGGGTATGATAATCCAATTAAATATAGCTGTATGTACACAGAAACAGCAACAGAGCCTTTTAAGGAAGGGTAGGAGAAGGGAAAATCTCTCTCAAATGTTAAAGACCCCTTACAGGGATGATGTTAGAGCTTTCCAAGAGTTCATGGAGCTCAGCAGATTTTCCTCTCTCTTTTTATTAAAAATACCATTTTTCATTGAATTACTTCTGCTAGAAGCTTCTCTAGGAGATTGCACTTGAGGGTGACTCACCAGGCAAACAAAATTTTAATGCATTTTTTTGTTATCAAGAACAAGAAATTTAAAGTGGACTTTTTTTGTGTCAAGAAATATTAAGGCATATTTCAACATTCCTGACAATTCCAAATAAAAGTAGCAAGATTATATGTGAAGGACTTCCGTCCTATAATATAAAATTTACAGGCAAATAATTTAGCCAAGTTAACTGCTCTTTATGGTCAGTGACAGAACTTCTAAATAGTGGCAAACATTTTAAGGCAAAAATGTTGAAGACATTAAACTGCAATCCAGGACAATGGGAAAATCACGTCTCTATTGGAGTCTTTCAGTACGACCAAACCCAAGATACTCAGAGAAGTTTGAGAGGCCAGTGAGCCAACAGAGCAGCAACTGCCTTGGAAAAGGGAGGTCCTGCTTGTCCTCTTTCCAGCCATGCACGCCTGTCCTCTCCCTCGCAGCAGCTCTGTGTTTGTCTGCCTCCCCCACAAACAACTTAAATAACAACTGATAGAAAATGGTTCACTTCTTCTCTCACAGAGGAGAAAGAGCATCACAGAGCAAAAACTAATGCTGAGAAATCAGGAAGGAGGATCACACTTGCAGCAGCAGCAGCAGCACAGCCTTCAATAAGCTTGTGCTTCACATGCAAGCACTGGTTTATTAGAGACTCTGGAGCAGCACCGAGTTCAAAAAAAGCAGCTTGGCTTTTGCTTGGGTTCTTGGGCTGCATTTCCATACTTCACCCTCCTCTTTAAGCTAGAAGAAACATTTATATGGCTACAAGGTGAAATAAGATTGGGAAACTGATCTGGCTAAAGAGCAACTCGGAAAGGAATATTTTTTCAATTGCATTGACACAACAGCACACGGTGAAAACTACACATGCGCCTGTGCCGGCACAAGGGGTGGGGCAGTGTGGGGAAGGAAATGAGCAGCTGAAGGAACAATAGCATTGCTTTGCTTGGCAGCTGGACCAAACTATGGTATCTTAGAATGTTCATAACCTTAACATTTCCCTGTGGTTCAACTCCCCATGTGATATTTTTTTGTTTGTCCATTGTCTTTGTGGTCAGTTCCAATAGCAGAAAAAGAAAGAATAATCCTGTATCATGCGTTTTACAGAGCACTCAGCAGAACAAGGCTCTGACCTCAGCTAGGTCATGAAGGTCTTTATTAACAAGAGCATGAACAGCTGCTTTTTTGACTATGCTTTTGCAAGCACTGTCTTGAAAAACCTATAAATCAGTCAGACGTTCTGGCAATAAAGTCATTCAACATTTCCAGTAATAAATTCTTTGTATGAGAACATTAGATTCTGTATGGCTTCTTAAAATTTAAAGTACCAGTTCTGGATAAATGTTAACTGTAGGGGAGCCCTGCAGTAACTTCAGGATCAGCTGATCAAATTAAACCTCAGCCAATGCACATTTATGCCTGTAGCTCCATATGTGAACAAATGTAAGCGTTTCATGTCTTCCAAAGGCAAATTTTACTCCACTTTAAAACTGACCACTGCCCACATTGCTGACTTCAATCAAACCAATTTTAACCAGTTATATGTTAAAAAAAATAGAAATAGTAGAAATAATGCAGCTCTAAAAATTATCCTATAATAAATCCTCTCCTGAGAAACACCACCTACACAGCAGGAAGAGTAGAAAAAGTATGCATATATGTTCTGCAGCCTCTCTAGCTACAAGGAACCTCAACCTTAGCACAAACGCAATGTCTTTAATAAAAAGCTTGAATAAAAGGGAGAAATTAGTAAAGATGAGCAGCTAGATCTTAACTCACCAGGAAGAAGAGGAGGATATATATCTGAACATTTATACAGCCACAATTAAATTAATTTTCAGGTTTAACATAAAAATATTGCACTTAGATGATGACAGAAAGCTGCACTGCTTCAAATCATCCAAACACAAATTTATAATCAGTTTTTTATCACAGAAGGAAGAAAAGTAAAAATAACACAGACATTCTGAAAAGAAAAACCCAAAAGTTCTAAAGCAAGAGCAAGTTTTGGACTTTCTGCAAGCTTTCTATTCTCTACATAAGGTAACTGCAAAATATTCTCAGGTTTGGAGAAGGATTTGAAATTATTTTTAGATGTACCTCTGACTGGGCACAGTCATACTTCACTGAAAGTGCTGCAAGTTCACTTTGAGCAGTTTCAGCAGCAGCTCGATAATGATTCATCTGCTCTCTAGTGACAGGAATATCCAAAAGAAGGTGTTCATGAGATCCCTGTGGAGACAGAATGAAGGCAAAACCATTAAACACCACAATTTTTGAGCATTTTTGCTTCAGTGCTTTTTTGTTTGATTTAGTTGCTCAAGGGCATTACTTTAAATATTCCAGAGTATTATTCCCAGAGTAACACACCTTACTGAAAAATAGGTTAAACAGTCACTTTTTTACAAGTCACCACTTCCATCTCCAAATTCAGCCACCAACACCAGTGCTAAAGTAAAGTAACTAACAATCCCATGATGTCCCATTGTTTACAGCTCTGGCTATGTCCCGCAGTTTCTATATATTTAGTAACATTCAAATGTCCCTTTTCTAAATTTATCCAGTCACTCTTTCCACCTGTATAAACTTTAACCCAAAGGGAGTCCTCACGGGTCTCTTATGCAAAGAATCACTTTGGTTTTTAGACTTCAGTTATACTGCACATCCTCTCTTTTTTCGTTCAGAAGAAATGTTGAAAAAAAAGCAAAAAAATCCATCTTCTCTGTGCCACTCATAGTTTTTCAGACTTCTATCATATCTCACCTCCACAGACTCTCTACCAGGTTGAAGAGTCCATGCCTACTCAGACATTTGTATCTGCTCCTCCAAGTCACTTTTTGGCTTGCCATCTGCTTTTTTACTTCTAACCTTTCAAGGTCAGAGGTCCTTTTGAACTTGATCACTTGGACACAACTTCAGCTTCCTGACTGATGCTTTCTCATCCTCAGCCATAACCATAATGACTTCTTTTCATTCTTTTTCAAGTCCTGATTCCATGGCAAGCACTGCCTCTGTCTCTCTAGTACAGTCTCCTTCACACCATTTGTACAACCCTTTTAGCTGTGCCCTTTAGCTTCTATAGTAGGCTTTCTCCTTTTTGTGGTGTTCTGCTCTTCTGCAGTAGAGCAGGAATGTGCTGGATTTCTAGGCCTTTATTACTAAAGTCTTTCAAGATGAAAAGTCAAACCTGAAGTCCTGGTAAAGTTTCATTAGACAGAACTTATTTTTTTTTCTTTTTTCAATCAATAGTAACTAAAGATGATGAAATGTAACCTCTTCAAAACAGAACTAAGTTTAGGTTATGTTGGGAGCATACATGGCAAAGAACTGAACATGAGATTTGTTTTCCATCAGCTCTCACACAGGACTGAAACAAAACTGCAATCCTGGTACACTTGGGTATGAATTACAAAATGCATAACACCCCAAGATAATGACTGGTATTGGAAAACGGTATTGCAGTGGAGACAGAGATATCTTCTCTTCATGCTTTTCTACATCAGCATCAATTTCCAGGCCAATATATTAGAAGTTCAGCCCCCACCAATTCCAAACAGGGAAAAAAAACCTGAAGAGCTTTCCAAATACATGAACAACAAGTAAAATAAATATTTATCATGCAACACATAAAGAAATCCCTGAGGAATAAAGAAAAACTATTGGTTTAGACTGCAGCAGAAGATAAATCACCTTGGATTAGTTGCTATAATATCACCAACTCTAATCGTTCTTCCCTATGCTAGTTGACACTGGATTAGACCCATCAACTTTAATTGCATTCATCTCCTTCAAAGACATTCAGCTGTGCTCTTCCACAAAGGAGTTGCCACTCTCATCAAGCCAGACCGACACATGCAGAGAACTCAGGGCCATATAGAACACAGCGCATAATCTTGGAGATAAAAGGGCTGCTAATTTTCTCAAAACTTTATCACAGTTCTGAGGGAGTGAGGGAAAGCAATCTCCTCGCTGCTTTTGTCTTACTTTTGCTTCACTCTGCTGTTTCACATGTACCACCACATGAAATTCTTTATGTAGAGGGTACTTTTCTAATTGTGTAGTACACCAGGGCTACAAAACCATGGATGGAGATGCAAATAGTAACACTGGGTACACTGGTTATATATGTCATTACATCTATAGTACTGTATGAATGCAGGTTTTTCCTTTTCTTTCCTAAAGAACCACAACTTCACAGAAAGAAGGAGTATGCCTCAGAACAGGTGAATTAAATACATTTCAGAGTATAGCTGAAGAAAAGAAGTCCCTATTCAGCAGCAATAATCAATGTAAGAGCTTTAGAGCTAAAACTTCCAAAATCTGTGTTTTTCATACAAATCAGATTTTTAAATTATGAGCACGTTAAAGATGCAGCTACACATCCAGAAGGATTTAAAAGAAGTTTAAATGAAGCCAAGTGTCAATGGGAATTACTGTTCAACTCATCTATAGTCTTAACGAGACTTACAGAGGCAGATCTCTGGATCCTCCAGTGCCTTAGTAAATATAAAACTAATCCTGGTGGCACAACACTAGGAAAGTTGGTATTATCGTCATACTTTTAGCAGGAAACATGCATGCTCTAAAATTCATAGTTTTCTATGTTTCTGTGAGTTGCCATCAGCCAGTCACAGGTCTGGTCTTTAATCAGACCTTTCAGACAACTCAATTAAATTGGCATGACTTTACTATAGGGGAAAGATTTGTAATGCAGACACGGCACTTTTCTATCTGTAGAAAAATTCAGATTTTTAATGTTTTGTGAGTACTATGTAATCTATACTGATTTTTTGTGAGGAAAATAGAATTAATGAAGTGTTAAAAGAATTAGAGAGAGTAGATAGAATAAATCTTAATATATTAACACTCAATCAGCTCTAAATAACCTAGGTTTTGGGTGTTTCTCTCACTCACATTACTAACTTTTTTGATCTCTTTCCACTTACCTTCAAGAAAAAGAAGCTTCATCTAACTTCATATGCTAAATAGAAGCTAAGCCTATATTTACAATACTTAAGAGAAATATTTACTTGGACCTTCAGTTTTATTAGCAATAGGTGTTCTTTAGAAGATTAACAATACATGGTGATTTTCATTATTGTTGATCATTTTTGTTTTGACTTTTTCTACCAAATAATTGCCTTTATCTACCTGGAATCCAGCCTTTAGTTGGAAAACTTCATTTGACACAGAAACAACAAAACTACAACAACATTCAGTAGTTTTATACCTATCCATGTACTTTGAAATCAGCCAACTGTTACAGTCACTCACTCCCATTCTGCTTTTGGCAGCTTCTCTTTTATTTCCTGCTGTGTTTCTTATTTCAGTGCTGCCAAACACCACTACCATTGCCTGCACACAGCCCAGACCACTTTCTAAAAACACATAATTTAATTTATTTTTTTTTTTAAACAGAAAGCCCCCAATAGACATTTAAGCACCCATCATCACCCTGAGTGACTTGTCAATGTACTGCCCTAGACTGTACGCAGGGCAGGGATTTCTTCTTCCCATTCCCAAAGGACCTAAACAATTGGGTTTGACGTACCAAAAATGATGACTCACGAATCTTTGTCGACTTCATTCTTCCTTTGCTTCTACAGAACAAATGGGGGAAAGAGGGAAAAAGTTTGAAAATCAAATAGATTTCTAATACAATGGCACACGACATTGTTTTTTCACAGATATGCTTTACTAAACTGTATCATAGGTTACCATCAGCAAAGTTGGGCATGAAAGCAGAACACCATGGCAAAGTTTCTCTAGCAGCCTATGAGCTCTGATTGTCCCCACAGTATTCAAACACACATCTAACCAAAACAGCACCTTCCCATTTACTTGTCCAGGATATATTCACCAGTTCAGCTACACAGTCAGCCTTCATGCAGTGATTGCTTCCTTCATCACTGCTTTTCAGGTGCTCCAGGTTTTTATTTCACCTCTCCTTTTGTCCAGCACTTCTTCTATACTGATATATTTAAAAAGGATCTGAGTGATAACACAGGATCTATCTTAACTGAAATACATCTTTTCTTTCCCCCTCAGATGTTAAGGTAATCAGTGGGCCCTTTTTACCTACATATTTCCACAGGACTTGGTACAGTGGTTGGACTCAGTTCAATGATTTATATAAATCCTAGTGTCATAACTGTTCATATTCTGAAATCAAACAAAATGAGATATCCCAAATTTGCAATGTTTTTTCTTCAGACAAATAAATATTCATGAGTGCATAAAATTGTTCCAACTTCTGAAAATACAATGCTTCAGCATATATTATTATTATTATTATTATTATTATTGTTGTTGTTGTTGTTGTTGTTGTTGTTGTTGTTGTTGTTGTTGTTGTTATCGTTATCATTATTATTTGCTGCAACCAGAAAGGAGATGACATCCATCATGAAATACCAGAAAGAATGGGTAGTTGAAAAATCTGGAGATTTTTCTTGGTAGCAGCAGCCAGCCAGCACGCACATCACCTCAGAAAACACAACAATGAGCCCGAGAAGATTCAGACACTGTTCCACAGTGACTCAGATTTTGTTAACACATACGAAAACAGACTAAAATGAATCACACAATCGATAAGGTTGGCAAGGACTCCTGAGAACATCAAGTCCAACCTATGACCAAACATCACCATGTCAAACAGATCACAGCACTGAGTGTCACATCCAGTCTTTCCTTAAATACCTCCGGGGATGGTGACTTCACCACCTCCCTGGGCAGTCCATTCCAATGTCTAATCAATCTTTCTGTAAAGAAATTCCTCCTGATGCCCAACCTAAAACCTTCCCTGGCAGAGCTTAGGACTGTGTCCTCTTGTCCTGTCACTGGTTAGCTGGAATAGGCTGACTCCCCGATTGGAGTCACTTCAGTGGGTGGGAAAAAAAGCATTCACAAATTAACCATCTTACATGCATATTTGGGGTCTTATTTACAGATAATACTTCCCACAGTTTGCCTGTCAGGGATCTCAAAATGTATCAATAACTATATATTAACATAAATCAAAATTTGCAAGTAATATTTCACAACTATTCAAGTTCTGTCACTTGCTCTTGCACATTATAAAGTGCCAGAAACACCCAAATACTTTTGATCCCTATACACTCAGTAAAGTCCTCTTTCCCCTTGCTGATTCCTTCTTGTAACTAGGCCCAACTCACTGCTTGCAGTGCTTTTTTTGGTTATTGTTTTATACCTATGGAGTTTTTCCGCATTAGTGTGATGTTCCAGAAACATTTAAAACTAATTTAAGCGTTCTCAGCAGCTCAAATAAATTACCAAAGAGATTTTCTAAATTCCTTTCAGAAGGGTACTGCTCAGCTGTACCCTCCTCTCTTTGCAGTAATCATTGAAAGGTATTACTGAAAAGACAAAAATCACACCTGCTGTTTATCTGCTGAAGAGGCCAATTTCAAGGTTGATTAATGGACCCAAATAAAAGCTTCATTACAAGCAAAATTTTAATCTTACCCACTGCTACTACTACAATAAGCAGGTAAAGCATTTTCATCTTTTGTTTTTCTCTTAGTATGAGGTGACTTTGCATCTAAATATTATAAATGCATTTAATGTGATGAAAGACAGCAGTCATCAGAAGGCAATTAGAGAGACAAATCACCTACTCTAAACATTACTTAACATGCTTTCTGGTTGAGTTCATCCTTTGTCTGTATGGATAAATTAAGAAATTTGGAACTCCCCTGAAACTTTCTCTCACAGCTTTTCCAAAATGATTAACAAGCAGCTGCTGTGTTTATTCCCTAAACAATAAAAAGGGTAATTGATAAGAAAAATTAAGTGCTTATGCAGGGATTTGTGCAAACAATCTTTTCTACCGTTTTCACTTCATCAGTGCTAGAGTAAAATAACTTCTGTAACAGAACTACTTAAATGATAGATTTAAAAAACAGACCATCATGCAATGCCAACAGCTGAAATTTTCCTACACCTACTATACTTTACTGCAGCCAACAAAATGCAAATATTTTAGAAATACTTCAGTATATTGGTGTATATACACAGCTAAAAACTCATTAGTGCTGTAGTTTGATTTACCAGTTGCAACTTTCATTTTATAAGCATGTAATTCCTAGCGTGTTTTCAAGTCCCAAAATCAACATTCTCAAACTATTTAACTTCAGGTTGGTTAAAATGTGGAGCAGGTTGCTGTCAACTAAGCAGTGCTAGAAAAAGTTTGTAATTGGGTCATAACAATTGTATGTAGTATAATAGCAGTTGGTTTTGCTGCCACAAACTACCAAAATTCTGTATTTCTTTCTCTCAGACCAATACAGCTTCATTACAAAATTGATGTGCAACTATTCAGGAGATAATGAACTGTTCACACAAATTAATTTTTTTATCCTTTGGAACACAAAACTGTTACAAGGTTCCTATTATATCTTTAGTACAAAGGCTTGATCCTGCTAAGCAATATCCTCTAGTGTCTCCCTTAAATTCACATCAAAGCCAGCAAACCAGTTTCAAAGGAGGAAGAGATGCTAAGGAGAAATTCTTAGATAACTATAAATTCCTGCTCTGTGAAAGCTACTCCCTTCTGCAGCACTTAGTAAGAAAAATCTTTCTGGCCTTGAACTTGCAAAGATAAGCTGTAATGATCAGCTGAACTTCATGGGGCTTCAAGCGCACCAGGCACGGACCACCGGGTACAGCTCTGCACCTGCAGGAGTTCTGCTTTGGGCTTGGGTTTTTGTTTGGTTTAGGGCTTGGTTGGTTGTTTTTTTTATTTTGGTTGGTTGGTCTTTTGGGGATTTTGGGGTTTTTTGGGGGGTGTTTAAAGGCGAGATTAAATTGGATATTGCAAAGATGATTTGCAAAGGAGGGGCTTACAGCCATCCTACGTCAGTCTACAGCAACACCGACAGAAAAGGGGGAGGGAAGGGGGGTATATTTCCAAAATCGGGGCTCTGTTCCCTAAGAGGGGAACTGCCAAAACACCCCAATCCCTACCCGAAGCAGCCCCCTACCCTTTCTGCCCCGTCCCTCGGTTACCGCGGTTCCGGCGCTGCCCCGCCAGCCCTGGAGCCGCTCCCGGCACAGCCGCGCCCCTGGCAACGCGTCCGGGCGGGGACGGAGCGGGGCCCGGGCAGGGACATTGCCCGGCAGCTACGAGTGAACAGTCTCCACAAGGGGAAGCTCATAGAAACGCCGGGTTTGTTGGGTTTGCTTGTTTGTTTTCACTTCAAATAAACATTTACGTGGGAAAAATGGCTCATGTTTTCCCTAAAA
>PYHW01010133.1:4322812-4342538 GCA_013186435.1 Turdus rufiventris | reverse complement strand
CGCCGCGGCGGCGGCGGCGGGCGCGCGCGCGGGGCGGGGGAAGGGAGGGGAAGGAGGGCCGGGCCGGGCCGGCGGCGCAGCGGGTGCCCTTGGCGGCGCCGCGCGCCGGCCGGAGCTGTGACAGAGCCCGCGGTGCAGCAGGGGAGGGGTGCGCAGCCCCTCCTGGGACAATCCCGGGGCGGCGGGACCTGCCGCAGCGCCCGCGGGAGGGGTGTGGGCGAGCCGAGGCGGCCTCGCCCGCCCTTGCCACCAGCTCCTGTCGTGCCGCGAGCGACAGGGCCCCGCGGTGTTCCTCGCGAGGAGGACGCAGTTTCGGGGCGAGCAGGAGCCCTGCCTGTGGGTGTGAGGGGTGATTCCCAGCCCCGTGCCTGCCCCCACCCCAGGATGCCCCTCTGGCGGCCGGAGCGAGGCGGCTGCCGGCGGCTCCCCCGCCACCCCCGGTGTTCAGGTGTCGCTGCCCGGGGGGTGACGCAGCGGCGGCGCAGGCCGCGGGCCGGGGCTGGGGGGGCTCGGCCCCCCGCGCGCTGGCGGCGCTGCCGTCCGCGCCCGCCAGGGGCGCCCGTGAGTCGCGCGGGAAGGGGGCGGTGTCGCTCTGCCTGCAAGGGCGGGGCATCCCCGCCTTCCGATTGGTCGGCTGGCGGCCCGCTGTGCCCGCCCCCCCGGCACGCAGCCAATAGGAGCGGGGCCCTCACTCCCCTGCCCCCCGCGCCTGCCGCAGCGGCGCTGCCGCTGTTTTCCTTGGAGCCAAGGACGGCAATGCGGGGGCAGCGAAGGGAAGGGGCGGAGTGTCCCGGCACCCGGGGCTGGCGCGCCCCACCGGCAATCCGGAGGTCTTCGGCCTGCGTGGGCCGGGCGGAGCTTGCAGGCCGGTCTGTGCCGGTCCGGTCCGCCCTATCCGTACATGCCGGTGGGTGGCTGTGCCGCAGCTAGCCGGGCCTCCCAGCCAGGGAGGCAGCGGGCGTGGCTAAAGTGTGCCGTATGCTGAAGAGACGTTGGAAAATAAATCCCACTTCCGTGCCTGCTGCTCGGAGGTTGCGCCTCCTGCCCTGCTGTGGTCGCCCTTGGTCCCGCTTTCTTGGATTGCTGAGTTCCGCTCTGGCTCGGTGCCTCTGGTGCCGCAGGTCTGACGCTCAGGCCCCTCGATGGAATTCAGTCTGTGTGATCGCTCTCTCCTTGCAAATTATTGTAAGCCTGTAAAGTTGAAAAATCATTCCTGGCATTACCGATCCGGGATGAGGTTTAGTTGGCCAGGAAAACAAAACAATTTTGAGTCTCTTTCTGCCACTTACACACACTGCTGGAGACTTTACCCCTTGCCCCAGCTCTCCACCACCTGGGCTGCAGTTCTTTTTTTAGTTCTGCAGCTCTTTTTTTATCCAGGAGATACCAGGCCTTTAAAAAGGTTAATATGCCTTGTCCTGTACAGGGTCACTTTTTAAATGCAGAACAAGTTTAAAATGAAAATAATCGTTTATCCCAGTAAATATGCTAATAACAGGCTTCTAAATTGGGCAAAAATGTACAAGTGAAGAGCATGTCAAGATATAAAGTCAAACCCAATCTGATTTTTTCTAGGTATCTTTGTCAGAATGGAGAGCTTGTTCCACAGCACACACCATTATTTGTTCTTAAAATGTTTATTTGAACTATTATGTTAAATATATTTTTAGTATTGAAGGTCCTCCTTTAGTTTTTGAAATATTTTCTGAAATGGGGAGGTTTTTGAACTAGGCAGCTTAATGACTATTTGTTAATAATTTGCTGCTGATTAATTTTGTGTAATAACGGAAATGTTCTTGATTAAGAAAACTAAATGAGGGCAGGGACTTGTCACTGAATTTTTTTCAACAAATAAAACACACACACTGAGGTATTGAGTCTGTGAATATTTTTATTTTATTAGCTCACACAATGTAGTGTAAATATAGTAGAGTTGCTTAGTCTGAGCTGCCAGCATAAGGACACTGTTGTGTTTCAGGCTGCACTGTGGCTCTGCAGGCAGGCCTATTGGTCCCTATAGCACCAGGATGTACTGGCAGGAGCAAGGCTGTGAGTCAGCTCCATTCTCGCTGTGGTGGTCAGGACAGATGGCTGGGGCTGGATCTGTGCTTGGCTGTTCATGGCACAGTAGCTGGAGCTGATGCTGAGCAGTGTGTGTGTTCTGTACATACAACCACGTTCCCATACAACCACGTAGTAATCTAATTGTTGGTTTTATTACATATCACAATGAGTCACAGCATCTGATGTCCTCTTTGATGTGTATGCTTGCTTACTCAAAAGCACTGAAAGTGCAGGCTGCTGCACAGAATGAGCAGCCAAATGAGAATAAGCCCACTTGCATATTGACACAGCAGCCAGTTCTATTTTTTCACCACTTGTTGCAGGCACACAGGTGTGTTTGATCTTAGAATGTTTTCATAGGATCAAAAAAATCTTTTTATTCCCACCAATGTCATGCTGAGGAGTACTAACACATGCAAGAGTAGTATGGACCACCTTTTAGATAAGAGAGAAATAATAATTTTTCTTTCCAAAATGTTGATGGATGATTTTGTTTGTTTGTTTTAAATACAGTTCAGAGGGAAGAAATGAGACTGAAACTTCTGCACTTTCAGACGAGATCTTTCCATGCTTTAACGACAGTATGCCAATGCCAAAGCTTGAACAAAACTGGATGTCTACTATTAAACCTGGATAACAAAGTTGAAAGAGCAGCTCACACAACAGCAAAGTCTTGGAATTTGTATGCACTGAAGCCTGCGTTCCCTTGGTTGACAAGTCAATGTGTGCAAGTCAGGAATTGGCATTTTCTCCAAGGATTTCTGTCCTCTTTTGGAAGAAATGTTTATTTTCAGAGTGGGAAGGGTTTTTTCTCATACTGGAGACGTTTGGGTGTGACAATGATGGATAACTACAGGCTCAATACAGAGTGGATCAAAAAGCTTAGGAGCACATCATCAAGATTTTATGCAGTTGTATCAGCTGGCAAAATTGTCCCCAAACCCAATAACCAGCCAGTTAAGAGGCCACCAAAGGCACCGAGGACCAAGCAGCCATCCAGAACGAACCTGCCACTCTCAGCCATGGAGGTGAAGTAGAACATTTACAGTCTATATGACATTAAGGGAGTGCATCAATTTGATTTACATTCAGATTTGGGTTTAGATGAATATTTTAATGAAATGGTTATCATTATTTGGTGAGAAGGGCTTCATTATTTACACTAGTGTTGGAGCTTTGCAAATACAGAAGCAAGCTTGATAGAAATTGGCATGTCTAGTATTTTGAAGGTAAAATGGAAGTTAACTTGCAGTGTGTTAACAAAACTGGAGAAAAGATGAGTGGTAGTTATAAAGTGGAAAGGTGAAGTGCATTAAAAATAGTTTTGACCAGTGCTTTTGAATCACATTTTCAATTGAGAAACAAAGTCTAGCCTTCAGAATAATGTAACTCTACATTTCCGTGCTTATCCAGATCTACCCAGTTTTAAGGTTTCACTCAAACAGAAATAAAGTGAAATTAAGTAGTATAAAGTTTATATTCAGATTAGGTTTCAGATGGGAAGTGCAAATATAGCCTGGGTTACCTGAGAAAGATCATTCCATGTGTAGAAATAGCATCTTGATTATCAGACTCCGAGGTCTACAGAGGAAATGCAACAACACATTGTTTTAGATACAGTGAGGTGTGATGAGAAGAACAGTGCATGTTTGTAGCCATATCTCCTTAAGATGGCTCTTAGGCAAGCCAGACCTTGAGTACACTTGAATATAGTATTTCTTATATGGTGAATCCAGGTGTCAGATGCGTTACTGTTCTACTCCTCCTTTTGTCTAAAACAACCAAGTTCCAGAGTGTTCTTAGTAAAATAGTGTGATGGGTGAGATTAAACAAGCACTGTGCCTTCAGAAATGGCTTCCATGTTGCAAAATACATGTCTCGTGTTCTACTGAATGTGAGCAGGGAAAAGTTTCAGTGCTTGCTTTCTCATAGCTAAGCTTCTGTATTTTGTGTGATAAGCAGGTGTATGCCTTAGTGTAACATAAAGAGGTAGTTATAGACAATTTAGTTCCCACTCATACTTTCATGTTGCTTTGGAAGAGAAAGTGAAAAATACTAGACCTGAAACACTATGTAATGTTTCCAGCTTTTTAGTCATGCTATGACATTACATCAGTGTTTGATTCTTCTTGGTTTTGGGTGAAATGACAACATTTTTGAGGCTTTTAAATGACAGCACAGAATGCAGTTTCTTTGTTTGACATTTTAATATATAAGTCCAAGTAACATGCAGTACTATTTTTAATTTTTTCCATTGTGAAGAACAGGAGAAAATACTGCCTGATACACTGAAATAATAATATACTTCCTGAGAAAGCTTTTGCATGGCAAAATACTGGGCCAGAAATTACATCTAGTATTGCAGGCCCTAACACCAAGTGCCTTTGGGACATCTTCCCATCTTCTGCTTCTGGAGACAGCAGTTGCAGGCCCACTCCTGAGGTTTTCAGTTAGAGAACCTTGAGGATCTGTGGTGTTTCCTATCTGGGAGGGTCTGACAGCTGATAGCTTTCTTCTGCAGAGCACTTGGTGAATGAGGTCCTTCCCATCCTCCCCAGCACTGGTCTGAGCCTGTACAGTTGTAGGGGGCATGATGATACAGAAAATGAGTTGTCAACATACTTAGCTCTCCTCTGGAGCAGCCATCCTTCGTGCTGCTCTGAATAGAATCTCAGTAATGCTATAGGCAGAAAGGAGGAGGGGGTGAGTAGCTCGAGTTTCTTTCCAGCACCAGTACAGATGCTACTGGGGTTTTTGAAGATTGCAAGTGAAAGTGATGTAGCAGAAAACATTAAGGTTGATCAGCCATATAACACATCTATTTTAGGATTAGCTGAGTCACTGATTTGAGTAGGTTTTTTTGGCTGTATCTCCACCAGCACCCATGGGCATATTTTAGCTGTCTTAATTACAAATTATGCCTAAGCCGAATGTTCTCTATCAGACAAGATTTATGTAAATATGTAAGTGAAACAGTACATTGTAACCAAAAAAACCTCCAAACCAGAAAGTATTTCATACTCAAAATGCTATTTCAGGTGTGTAGCTTAATGGAAAACCTCTGGTTGTAATTAAATGAGAAATGTAGCCATTGAAACTAAAATTGCAGCTGTAAGACAAAGTCAATCCTGTACTACATTTGCCTTGAAATGAAGAATAGCCCAAGTAATAAAGTGTGGGAAGCACAGAACAGGGTAGAGATTTCCAGATTGTATACTAACCACAAAATGAGAATTTGCTCCCTTAACTCTTGACAGAAGAGTTTCATGGTAGAGCAAGTGTACTTACAATAACCAGAGTTTTTGGAAGAATCTTCAGATTCACTATAATTGGCACTGATGATTTAGCAATTGAGAATGGATTTATACAGTTGAAATTGTGATAATGAAACTTGATACTTCAAGGGAACTGAAAACACAATTCTGTTCCACTGTTAATTCAGCCTTCTAGCACAGTTGTGGAAATATGCCTACAAAATTACTCTCTGAATATTATAATTACTTTGAAAGCTTATTTTCTGCTAGTGGTTGCTGAATTAAGATGATGGGTAAGCAAAGCTTTGGATGTGATAGTAGAATGTTGACATTAAAAAGTAGAAGTTCTGAAGTGAGGTGGTGATTCTGATGATTGGTGACAGGCCCCCCACAGGGATCAGGACCCCTCTTGAAGACTTGTTATTTGGCAGTGTATGCAAGGATGTAACTTAGATTTTAGGTTGAAGTGTATTGTGGGCCTAAATGCCTACAGATGAGCACAGTTCTTTTGTTCATTTGTTGTTAGTTACATCCCCATTTGTATTAGTTACAAAAAGCTGGGAAGTGACTGATCCACAATGAAACACTGCTTTCTGGATGGTTTCCACTACATTGTACTGAAAAAAAGTTTTGTAGGTCATGCATGGTATCAGAACAAAGAAATACACTTCAGATGAGAAGGAGAATTTGCAAATCAGTTTATTGTGATTTGTTTGATTAATCAAGAAAATCTCACAGCTCCTTGCAAGTCAATCATTTTTCCAGTTATTTCTTTGAATATGTCATTTTAGTTGTTGAATTGTGGGATATGGGGACAAACTGGCCATGGTGTACTGTTCAATTGTGGTCTCATTGGAGACCACACTGCTAGTGCAGGATGCAGCTCAGGGTGGGGCAGGGACGCTGTCAATGTGCAGCACCTGCAGCTGGCCCGGAAGGAAGTTCAGTGACTTTCTGTGCTGCAGTGCCTCAGCCCTGGCAGTAGCTTGCTGCATGACAGAGCATGATGTTTGTGGTTGGAGTTTCTGCTTGATAAACAGACTAGGGTAGTCAACCTCCATTTTTCTCTAAAACATGGATGTTAAAACTGCTATCAGGGGTGTCTTGCCTCTGATTTCAGTGGTCAGCCAAGAATGTCATAAGCTGTGGGACAGGAGAGCAGCAGCAAATGTAGCTCTACTGTTCAAGTATTTGATTGGCTTTCAGGGAAGAAGGGTTGTCTTTGTGGCTCTGTCACAGAGTTTTTTGTTGTGACCTCACTCGTGCCACCTGACTTGTTCTCAGTGTGTGATTTGCTTTCCCTCTTAACAAGGAACAAGTACTCTTGTTAGTATATGTACACCAGGTTCACATCATGCAATGATACCACAGAACAGTGCATAAAATAAAATTGTCACTCTATTAATAAATTTGAAGCAAACAGTTGTCTTATTACCGTCTTGCTTCAGCCTTGCCCTAACTCAAATCTCTGTTCCTTTGGCACAGAATCTGATGCAGTGCACAGCCTTTGCAACAGCAGATGAATATCATCTTGGTAATCTGTGTCATGACCTGACTTCACATGGATATGTTGAAATAACAAGTTTGCCTAGAGGTAGATTTTTGAAACATATTAAATGCAATGTTATATTGTGGGAAATAAAATACGGGTGAGGGATATAATTTTTATAACTTTATGTTTTCTTATTCTGATAATATCCTGGAATATATCATACTGCCTGTAAAATTATTGCTTTGCCTAAAGGTTCTATTTGCCTAAAAATCCCCACAACAAAACCTTTCAGAATAGCAACATGACCAGCTCTTGCTCTTAGCCTCTGATAATTTTTCCCAACATCACAATTACACTAGAAGTATGGAAAAATTACATGCGTGCATGAGAAATAACTTTGGAAATTGACTGATACAGATAATTTCTATAGACATTCACTAAGCATTAGTTTTTGAACGTTTTATTTTAATATTTCACTAGTGAGATAGTGCAGTACATCAGCTGTCAAAACAATTTTGTAATTTGAAGTGTTGCATCTTCTTTCTGTACCCAGATTTCTATTAATGTAAATCACAGAGCTGGAGAGCAAGGCATGCAAGAGAGAATTTTGTTGACTAAGTGAAATGGAAAAGATACGTACATAAATGTTTAGTTCTAGTAAAGAAAATGCTGTTCATACTTCTTCTTTATTGGGCCAAGTATATCCTAGCAATTGTTGAATGCTTCACTTAGGTAGGCTTCAGCAAAATAATTGATTCTGGTTTCCATATAAAGTATGTCTGAAAACTTGGGAAAATATGGCTTGGAAATAGTTTCAGTATACTACAGAAGAAAAACAAATAGATCTTATTATAGCTTAAGGAACCTTATTCCCTGGAACAGCTGTGATTTTCACATGTCAGTAGTAGAATGCCTTTTCTTCTTCCTTTGAAAGAAGAGATTATATGAAGTTAGGAGGACAGGCAGTTAGTTCATAGGCATTTTAGTAGGGCTTATCAAAAGCCTGACTGCCTCTGAAATAATAATCTAAGTGCAGTAATACCCCAGTGGGTCTCTCTCAAGCACGAGATTTACTAATGATTGTCTTGTTAAGAGAGATGAACATGAAAGACAATACTCGGTAGAATATAGGCTTCATGTTCCTTTGTAGTTTCTTTGTATTAAAAGTAACCCTGGTTTCACAGCTTTGGGATAGAAACTTTGTACAACCCCAGCATGACCTTGAATTAAATGTTACTGTTGATGTTATTTTACCCTGGGAGTGTCGGTTTTGCCAGTTCCTTGTATTTCTTCGTGGTGTTTTTGACTCACAATTATAAGCCATGTTTATCAAAGGTTTTGAGGAAGTAATGATGAAAGGATATTGGGGGAAGTAATGATGAAAGGATATTGGATTGTGCCAGCAGATCTGAAGTGTTGTGACGGTTGGCATGTGCATGTAGCAGTGGTTGGTTACCAAGCCAAACACTGAATCTGGGAAAATAATTTTTAAAAATATTACCACATAGAAATCTAAAACAGCAGGTACTGTCTGAATGTTGTTTTGTAGTGTTTGCCAAAGCGTTATTCTTGTTTTTGACCTCTTTGAAATATTTTTTGAAGCAGATCCTGCACCTCCACTTAAAGTAGACCAAATTCTCTTCAATTGTATGTGTTTTGGCTGAAGTGGATAAATAAAGATATGGCTGGTATTTGAAAAGGCAAATGAGAAAATGTAGACAAGTATTACTTCCGTGATGAACTCAAACTTCACACCTAAAACTGCTCTAGTTATTTATCCAATGATATGTTTCTGAACTGGAATAGCAAGTGGAAGAAAAGTCTTTAAGGGCTCATTCAGACCTACTGTCTGGTCCCAATTCAGATATTAGCAGAAGTGTATCTGATACTTGGTCATCTCTCCCTGCTGCCTCAGTCTACCTGGCCTCTAGGGCCTGAGCAGTAAAGCAGAAGGTAGAATTTGTACACAGGCAGAAGTAACAGCATTTGATACTCTCTCACTTGATTTGTGGTTTTCCTGCAAAGGCATTTAAGTTTTTAAGGCTTAGCTGTTAGCCCCTGCAAAATCTTTATGAAGTCTCATTTTAAATAGAAGTAGAGGGCTTTTTTTGTCTAGCTTCCATTAGTGCTACAACAAAACAAGTCACACTGGTTTGAAACCGCCTTAGGATCTCCAAAACTTTATCTGTATTTGTGAGTGGCACAGTGGAATAGATCATAAAAGAAAAATCAAAGCCCTGTTTTGAGAACCCAGCAACCACATTTTGTAAGTTTGAGGGTATTCTACTTATACTAGCTCTGGTTTCAGATTTGTTTCAAAAGCACACTTCCAGTGTGCAGGGAAATACAAGTGTAGGATCTGCTGTCTTTTAAGTTTCTGACTGGCAAAGCAAAGTCAGCACAATTTCAGTGCAGATTAATCCCTTAGCGTATAGCAAAGAAGAGTTTCCGGGAAAGCAGATTTGAATGGTAATTTCTCTGCAACTGTGCACAACTTCCACAGTTCTCTCACACTGCATGTCCACTTCTGTATTCTGTTTCTGGTTATTTACAATGTCTGCATCAGTTTTCTCCTACGTCTTTTTTTCTTCAAGGCTCCTACCTTTCATTAACTGAAAATTCTGATGAAGCTTCCAGTAGAGGCCCAGTGGGTCTAGAGTGTGACAGTTCAGAGAATCAGTGTAATTTGATATTGTAGTTGGTCCCTGGCAAGCATTTTGATCAGAAAAAATAAAATGTGGGACTGGCCGATGTGTTAATATGCAACTGTTAAATTACTTGCTTACAGCTGTCAGCTGTCATGTTTAGAAGTTTGACTAATTATGCAATTTTTTCACTTATTTCAAACCAGATGCTGCAAATGTTTTAGTGATCAGTACTGAGAAATCTGCAAAAGAAGATGATCCTGGCATGATTTTTTTCTTCAGGTAAGCTATAGATCATGCTCAAAACATAATGTCAGTAATAGTATATAGAAGGAAGTATTGTAGCTTGTTAGATCATTCTATCGTATTACCTCATGAAACTCAAGGAATAACTGTCCAGTCAGAATGATTAGAAAAAAAATCAGAATTATTTAAATAGTTAAAAGCAACTAGTATGTAATTTCTGTGAAAATAGTTTTAAGTTTCTTGATTCACAATGACAAAAATTACCACGGTACAATTTGAGTATTCCATTAAAATACATTTAAAACAGTATGATTACACTCAGTTTTTCCTTGAATTCACAGGGAAGGGGCTGTTGTATTTTGGAATGTGGAAGAGAAAAGTGTAAGTAAAGTGAAACTTGGCTAAAACTGCATAAGCAGGTGTTTTGTCAGTCTCACAAAGCTCAGCATGCCAGAGGTTTGTTTGGGAGATTGATCTTTCTATGAAGGAAAAAAAAATGATTGATTCTTCTCCAAAGAGTGCAGGTTCTTGCCTGCTACTGCCCTCAAGTGTGTGGGCTGCTGATACATCACCTTTGAAACTCATCTACTTAAAACAAAAATCTGAAACCTTAATCTAGTGAGACTGACAAAAAGAAAATTCTTGCAGTTCTACATCCTGAAAAAGTACATCAGAAAAATCTATCTGTGAATGATTGTTTGAAAAGCACTAGTATAACAGAAAATGTGTTAGAAGAAGAGGATCATTCCATTCTATTCCTTTATAAGTCAGAACTATTAAAGACTTACATTTGAATAACTTTAAAAGAGGAAAAAATAATTATAAGCAACTCTTCAATACTGCTCTGTGTTTTTACCAGCAATTTTCCTGAAGGTAGTTTATAATTATTTAATATGTTGCTGACATACTATGTTTTGGTGATCTTTGCTGACCTAGAAGGGTATGCCAGAGGCATATCTGTTTTAATGAATGTATTTATAGTTATTTAATATTTTGAATGTATTTTTATTACTGTGGTTAAACTGGATTCTAGATACAAAAAGTATTGACCTTATCTGTAGACAGAGTATGTGAAATTAAATGGTGTACTAAATAGATGATACTGAGATGCATGAAGTTCACAGGAGGATTTTCATTAGGGTGAATGAAAACACAGAGCAGTTGTTTCTATATGTTATCAATTTCTAGATTCAAGTTCACTTTTTCTGTTTCCAAATTGGAATGTTTCTGATTTCCTGTCTGTTTTGGGGGGTGTCAGGTGTCCTACAAAAAGATACCAGTTTTCCCTTCAAACCTTGCCTGTAGCACACTTAGGATGCTATGGCTGTAAGTACACTACTGATTCACAAGTATTACTGAAGATCAGCTGACTTAACTCCTGATGATCTTTGAGTTGGACACCTCAGCCCACCAGAGTACTCTGAAAATTCTCCTCTTGTTTTACATGCTTAAATACATTTGAAAATTTGGTAACATGTTTTCCTGGTCAATGCTAATATCAGTAGTTGGTCCCTTGGTAGCTTTATTTATGAAAGAGGAGGAAAAATGCCTCTTTCTGCATATTGAAATCATAGTCAAAGCTGTAACTGCCAAACTGCTTACTCAAATAGAGGAAGTATTTTTATGGACATACTTTAATGAACTGAAATGAAAGGAGAAAAACCCCAAACTGGTCTGTAGAACAGAAACTGAAAGTAATTCAGTAAAACAGAATATAGAGTATCAGTGCAAATGAACAAAAGTATCTCAGAATGACTAGGATGAAAAAAAAAAAAACTATTTTAAATTACCAGTTACTTAACAGGAGAAGTAACAAATACAGACTGATCACAAAAAGAAATTTAAAATACAAAGTACCAGTTTCAAATACCTGAGTAGGAAGGTTGTACAGGAGCTTCCCTCCCAAAATAGCAAGGGCAAAAAGAAAAACCAGCTTTGAGGTTTTTTTAAAAGGCAATTGTGTGACGTAAGTGCGCTTAATAGCAAGAGTTTGCAGCTAGTGACTCCAGAATATCTCTTCTAATTAATTTTACTGTGTCACAGCTAGTTCCTTCTCTAAAATTAGGCTGGGCCTAGAAGCAATGCAAGGTTTGCCTGCTGAACAGCCCCTGGACAGTGCTGTTTGGCTGAGGTGACTGGCCTCAGAGCAGACACTTCCTATGTTTTCATACCCTTTTTTATCACAAGACTTGAATTACATGGCAAGTCTTAGTCATGCCAATGTTGAATTCAGGATTATGAAAAGAGCAGTTTCAGCTGTAGGGTTGAGGGGTTTTTTAATTGAAAAATGTTACTGTGTTACATAGATAGTATCACCACAATTCTTGAAAGCAATGAAGAAGCCTGCAGTGCAAAGAAAATCCCTCTTGCAAGCGATCCAGCAGATCTTTTTAGAGTACTTAACCTGGAGAATATGCTTTATGAAAAATTTATAGGGTACAGTTTTGTGATAAAATATTAACTATGATCTTTTATTTTTAAAAGAGAGTGCTTTTAAAGTATGACTGAGTAGAAGATTGAACTCTAAAGAATTTAGGTATCAAAAGTGTATTGTGGTTTTGTGGTTTGGTTTTTTATTGGCTGTAGTGTAGTTAAATGCCTTTTAAAAACTTGTAGGTGAGTGCTTTTTTTAGTTCAGACTTTGTTCTAATTACAGATTATTTTTTTGAGGGGGCCTTGTAGCATATAAAAAAGGAACAAGAATGAGAGATCCTAAGTCAAGTGTCAAAGGACAAAGTTTTGTGAGAGAAAAGGGCTTTTTCTTCCTGCATCAGGTTTTAGTGTGCTGGAGAACAAAGGAGCAGTGAGATTACTTCTCCAAGTAAAATTGCATATTTAACTATTTAGCCTGCCCTATGCAAGTTCTTTGCGAAGTGATAATTTACTGCATGGTAATTATTGTTGCAATTGTCTCCTTCTTAGATGAAGAATATCATGCGAGTGCTAGAGCAGCATGAAATTCAGCCATATGAAGTTGCACTGGTCCATTGGGAGAATGAAGAGCTGAACTATAGAATAGGAGAGTAAGTACCTTCAGGCGTTCTGTATATAAAAGCTAAACCAAAATTCAAGCACCTGAACCAAATTCAAGCAAACATAATTCAGCTAGTAGAAATATACTTGTCCTTACTTTTTTTTTTCCCAAATGAGTAAAATAAAGAAAGAAAACAATAAATCGGAGTTGACAAATGTTTCTGTCTTTGTAAACTTGCAGGTAGTGGCCTTTGTGATTTGCTTATGCAATAGATCTTGTAAATAAGAAGCTCCCTGCCCACACTACTCTTCAGCAATCCCAAACACAAATGTATGTCACAGCAAAAAAAAAACTAATGAGCATTATTGAGACAATCTGATTTTAAAGAGGATGCTCTCTATAAGCTTTCTCTGTGTATCCTTGAGGTTCATATACAAAGATGTAATTTCTGCATATACTTCATTTCCTAGGAAAGTTACAGCTTGATTTTTTGTGTAGTGATAAACCTGGCAGATTGTCTTTCCTTGTTAAATAATATTTTTTCATCATGGAAAGAACATTATCTCTACAGAAATATTTCACAATGAAAATTATTATATAAATTACCTGTAATTTTTCAACAGCACCAAAAAGCAACCCCTAGACAGGACACTGTTAATACTAGGAACTGAACGAATGAGGTTACCTTACTTAACGAGACAGGTGTTTGGTTTTTCCTGACCATTTGAAAACTGCATGTACTATTTAGTTGTGTAATTTGTGATTCTTGACATGCTCCACTTTGCTTATGCATGTTTCATAGTGAGATTGACATGAAAAATTGAACAAGTCTTTTGTCCCCTTTTCTTTGCTCCTTGTCCCCTATGCAATAGAGGTTTTAGGGAAAGTCATATCATAGTGGGAAGGAAGTAAGGTTGGTAAGAGTGATATTAGAAAATGAAAACAGAAAGATAACAGAGGAGCTAATGAGCAGGAGAGAGCCAGCAGGTTTCTTAACCTGAATTATCTGTGTGTATGCAGCAATGCTGTAGTTACCATAACAGTTTGTTGCACTTGCATTTGCACCTAAAAATTTGGCCATAATATTTGTCTTAGACTGAGGAACTAATTTTCAGTGATTTGTTGTGAATATCATCAAGCTGAACATGAGTGAAATGCAAGGATGGGGATGAATATCCATACAGATATGGCATGGCTTACCTAAATAAACTACCAGTCTTTCTTGCCTTGTCGATTATTCTTTAATGTTCCTATGCTGGTGGCTCAGTCAATGAAGATGCTTCAATCTTGTCTTAACAGAGGTCAGTCAAAGCTCCATAAAGGACAAATCCTGTTAAATTCTGAGCTGGATAGTGATGAAGTTGTTCTGCAGAAGTTTGCCTTTTCAAATGCTCTTTGTCTTTCTGGTAAGTTAATATTGTTTGTACTATGTAGTCTGTGCTACAGATTTTGTGAAATATTACTGTAAATGGGACTTGTACAGTGATGGGCTGGAAAAGACTTGGGATCTGGTTTAGACAAACTGTGTAAAGAGTGATTGTGCTTCAGATTGAGAGGATTTGTGTTCAATGCTTTCACTGTGTTTTCTGTAAAATGGAATTGCCTTATTCAATGTAAACCATTTTAAAGCTGAACAAAGCACATTAACAAACATGCTTTGCAAAAGATACACATTCTACTGAGCATCCTGTTCCCCACCCTTGAGAACTATCCTAGGAAAACAATGAGTGTAGAGCTCAGTATTAGAAACCTCTCAGTAATCTTGGGTAATTAGTTCATAGTGACATCATTTCCTCTGACAGAAAAAGCTAAAGAAGCTAAAGAAGTGATGCAGGGTAGCTATTCCCAGCTGGGGAGATGTATCAGTATCACATATGTGGACCAGAGGCACAGATAATGTTTTGCAGGCTTATTAGCCATGGTAGCAGACAGTGGGAGGTACTGTGAAGAAGTCATGCTCACCAGTTGTGCTGCTGCTTGAGTAAATAACACCTGTCTGCTGCTTCAGACCTTGAATGATGTAGGAAGTAGGAGTTGGGAATTAGCAGCAGAGGGGCTGTCCTCGAAAAAGCCTTTAAGGGAAGCCTGGTCTGTCCACCTCCTCTGCCTTTCGGGTAAATGCCAGGATTCCAGTAGTACTTTGAGGCAGTTTTTTCTCTCCTTTACACAGGAGAGAAACAGAATGCACATTTTTGAAGTGCTACACCATTTGATCAATGAGTGCGCTGTAACTAAATGGTTTCTGACTGTTGAAGGAAGAGCTGTTAAGAAAAAAGAATATTGTTCTTTTTCTTATTTATAGAGCCACTGTATTCCCAGGAGATAATGTTCAGTAAAAATAAAGGATGCAAGTATAGTCCCTAGTCAAATTTATGAACAGCGGAAACCAACCTCTGTCAAATAATGGGTGACAGATGAAATGCTTACTGGCTGGTTTTTATTTTTTCAGGGGCTAAATTTAAAGTCATTTAAGTCAGTGCCTCTGTATTCAAAAGATGAGTGTGCAAAATGCTCAGCATTGGGTTTACTGGCAGTGTCCTAATGAGATGATACTAGTGATTACTAACACAGAAGAGTTCATTTTCACAATTAAATCTTCCCCAGTTAATTTTTTCTGGTTTAATGGGGTTAATTTTTGATCTGTTGCTACTTCATTCTTGTCTGGGAATCTGTGGACTAAAGAACAAGGCTCAAGTTATATTATCATCTTGTAGAAACATTTTTCTAGGTTCAAGCTGAGACATAGCAGAATTTGTTTGTCAATGCCAGTGCTGAATTCAAAGCAGAATTCTATAGAACAGAAGTTAGTATCTTCAGTAACAGTACACTCACCAAAAACAAAACAGGAGATTGCTCAAGTTTGAATTGCGCTTCAGTGGGAGCAGGTGATGTGTCTATACAAGCTACCTCTCTGTGGTTGGAACACAGTGCATCAATACTGCACAAATGGAGAGTGAGAGCTGTGCAGGACACTGGAAATGCACTGAAGGCTCTTGAGGTACCTCATGAAGTCAGCCTGATGCCAGCATAGCTCATTATCTCCAGCCTCCTTGGAATGTAATTTGCAGAGGGCTCACACAACTTGGACACACAACTTCTGAGCTGAAGCAAAAACTCTCCAGGATCTGAACTGGTCACTTGGAGAAGAAAGCTGCACTCATGGTGAAGCTGGTTCTGTGTGCAGAGGTGTGTCAGTGCCACATCTGTCCACTGGTACATGAACAGTGATTGTATAGTACAAACTGTAACTTGCTGCAAATAATATCTGTAAGCATCAACATGTCCTGAAGCAGCCCTGTCGGCAGATTTAAAGTTACAATTACTTGAAAGCATATGTACCTCTCACAGTTTTCTGCTTTGTCATCTCTCTGTTGCAGTAAAGCTGGCTATTTGGGAATCATTACTGGATAACTTTGTGGAATCTATCCAGTCAATTCCTGAGGTGAGGTCTTGTTTGTAACTCTCCCCTCCTCTTCACCTGTATTTTATAAAAGATCAGTCCAGATCTGTAGCTGAGGATGGGAAAAAAGCAATTGAATGTTCAACACATTTGATGGTAAATGCATCAGTGTAGAGAAGCTCAGAACACCTGCACATCAGCCTTTAAAGGACTGGGAGTGGGGTTCTGCATTGTAATAATGTTTCCCATGTTGTGCCACTGTCATTTGCTACTGGTGAAACCTATGTATAACAGGACAAGCAGCATTTAAAAACCTGGCCAAATACAGTGTGTGCTAACTTGGGCTGAAAATAATGTGCTTTGACTCGAATATAATGAAGAGTTTGAGTGAATTACTTAGAAGATTTTTGTGAGACTTAATTACAGTACAAAGCCCATATGATGTTATATTTAAAAATGAGATTTGCAGTGTTCAAGAGAAAACGTTGGGTTTATTACTTTAATATGAAGGAAATAAATGGTAATACATTGATTGTTGTAAGGAGAAAGTCTGTAAAAAGGCTAAGGAGTGGCAAGGTAAAAGAACTGTCATGACTTTAAAATAAATACAGCAGGAAGGAAATACAAATGATCTCTTGTTTAGGAAATCATTTATAGAAAATGCCCCAGTATTTCTGTAGCTACTGATGACATGCTCAGTGATTTATTGAGAAGCCTGGATGAACCAGTTGCACGGTGATATTCTTAGAAAGCTAGAGAAGCAAGGCACTAAGCAAACAAAACTAAAATGTTAGGAAGTACAGTATGTGTTCTAAGATTCTAACGTACTTTAGGCTGTAAAACTCTGGACTTCTTAACTACTAGTACATGTTACTTGATCAAGCAGTGAAGAACTTCCTACTTTTCAGATTCTAAAGTCACGAAGGAAGGTAAAACTCTCTCATGCAGATGTCATGCAGAAAATTGGAGAACTCTTTGCACTAAGGTAACTTTTTTGGTTACACCCAAGACATTACACAGAATGTAAAAATTACATTGTGCATGATACACAGAGCAGAATACACAATAGATAGAGCAGGGTGAGATGGGGTGAGAGAATTTTTTTTTTTTTGGCTGGAGTCTGTGTGCTATTTACATTAGTAAGGGGACCCACTGGCTCACCACTCACACTGGCATTTCAACTGCAATCATTAAGCAGGCAGTCTATCATAAATGACCAAATACCACACCCTTTTCCTTTCCTGAGTCCAGCAACATGTCTCCTAACTAGTAATTACAATAGATACTACAGCATGTAAAGGATACCAGAAAAAACGAAGGTAGGTAGAACTACTAACTGCAGCCTAGAGTTGATGAAAATCTTTCATTAATTCTGTTCTTCCCTTGACTTACTCAGAAACCACTGCTAAGTTATTGGATTTAATGTTTTTTCCTCCCTCAAGTGAAATTTGGCCTTTGACAATACAGACCATTACACTCAAAAAAAAGAAGAAAAAAAAAAAAAAGGAAAAAAATCCCACCAAAATCTCCAAGGTAAAATTAAAAAACAATTCCTATTTCAAATGCTGGAAGGATTGATCAGTAATCAACAATGATGTTCTGAGTGTCCAAAGGTTTATGTTAGCAATATCCTGAGAGCAGGAGATTTTAGCTTTTAGACTTTATGATGCTTAGACCATAGCCTGATGCTGAGGAGTGTGCTGTACTCACACATTCAGCACACAGTCCCAGTCACATTTAGGAGTTCTGTATTGTTATTTTGTGTACTGCTTCAGTGAGCTGCCAGCATAGCCAAGGACCTCCTGCAGGTATCAAAAATTAAGGAAGGTGACAGGCTGAGGAGGCAGTGTTGGCATAAGGCAAAAGTTATTTGTGTTCAAAACAGTTCCAAAGCAGAGTATTCCCTGAAAAGTTTCAAGAGATGTGAGCAATTTTAAATAATCACTCCAACTGTATTTTTACTATGAAAGAAGATTCTTTTCATATTCTATGTAGAATTACAGGAAAATTTTCTTATTTCATTTAACTGCATGTAAATACTTGCTCCTATATAAACCAAGAGGAAGCCTGAACTACAGTAGTACTCGTTCTTTTTAGACACCGTATAAATCTGAGCTCAGACCTGCTAATAACACCAGACTTCTACTGGGATAGAGAAAAACTAGAAGAGCTTTATGACAAAACTTGCCAGTTTCTCAACATTAATCGCAGAGTTAAGGTGAGTGTCTTACAGTTGTTAGAATCTTCCACGCTCAGATCAGTTGTCTTTGGCTCAGCAGGGTCACAAATTGCTCCATTAATGTGCTTTAATTGCAGAAAGGGAATAAATAATAAGATACTACACACTCTCCCCTCTTCCAGCTGTTATTAGCCCACTCGCACCTTTACCTGTTTTAGGTTAACCTGCCTCACATGAATGACTTGTTTACTTCCTGAGCCTTTAGGTTTTAAATAGTTAGAAGAACTGAGAAGTGGATTCTTTTTACTGGCATGATCATTCACGTCAGTTCTTGAAGGGTGACATAATGTTTAATGCTAAATGAAAACTACCTCTCCTGGTGGTACAGTAATCATACATATTTAATTTTGAGGCATTCCAGAAAGTTGTATCTTCTTTTGTTTGTGACTGTTTTCATGAGCAGGTATCACCCAGAAACACTTCAATACCTGTAGATGCATATCCTAAATTTATATTCTTTTGGGGAACCTATTGAAATAATGGGTTCATCTATACTGAAGCTTCTGTTGCTTGTCTTACAGAACTTTCTGTTCTATTAATTTTCTGTTCTATTTTGCAGAGGTGTTAATCCCTTTCTAGTTCTGTGGAGTGTGTTTCCTTATTTAGTGGTCTGATCCCTTTTCTGGAGTCCAGATTTGTGATGTTTGTAGTTGCTTGCAGGTAATGAATGAAAAGCTGCAGCACTGCATGGAGCTGACAGACCTAATGCGAAATCACCTGAATGAAAAGCACGCGCTGCGCCTTGAATGGATGATAGTAATACTAATCACCATAGAGGTTGGTGAGGCTTAAGAACATAATAACAAGTGCAATTTCTATACTTCATAATTTGAGAATTAAGATTACTGTATTAATGTGATGTACACAGGGATTACAGTAATTTCACGACCATAAGGCGCACCGGACTAGAAGGTGCACCTCCCAGGAGCCAGCAAATTTCACAACTTTGTAGATCATATAAGGCACACCGGACTATAAGGCGCACCTTTTTTTTGCTGTGAATATCCGTGCTGCACGCAACAAAGTAACAAATTAGTAATGGAATCCCGCGTGGAGTTTACTGGCAGGTGCTCAATTTGCAAACATTTTTCACAGATTGGTGTAGCTTTTAAATGCAGCCCCAAGCGTCCTCCCCATGCATGGGGCCCGGCACACCCGCCCGGTGCCGGCTGGCGAGGCAGGGCTCGGGGCGGCAGCGGTTTGGGGCGGCTCGGGGCAGCCGCGGCCGGCAGTGCTTTCAGGGCCACAGCCATGGCGCTTTCGGGGCCGCGGCAGCTTCGCTGCTTACGGGGCCGGCGGTGCTGCTTACGGGGCTGCCACGGCAGTTGGCGCTTCGCTCCCCCCACGGCTGGTGGGGCTTGGTAGCTCCTCATTCCCTCCGCGCCGGGGCCGGCGGCAGCTCCCTCCCTCCC
>PYHW01010133.1:4270471-4314651 GCA_013186435.1 Turdus rufiventris | reverse complement strand
GGCCCTACCTCCGCATTGTGTGCGAGGGGCGCCCCGGGCCCCGCCGGGTCCGAGCGGGTCGAGGGGGCGCGGGGCGGGAGGTGGAACTGCCCGGTGAATCCCCTCCGGGCCGGGCCGAGTCGGGCCGGACCGGGCCGGGTGGCTCCATCCGGGACACGGTACGGGGGGGGATGGGTGCGCACCGAGGGGAGGGCCGGGCCGAGCCGGAGGGGTGTGGGTGGGTCGCGGAGAGGGAGAGAGAGAGGGAGGGGGCCGGGGGGGGCCCGTGCCTCCCGGCGCGGGGCTCGGCTCGGCCGGTTGAGGCCCGCGCTCCCTCCTCCCTCCCGCCCCCTTCGGCGGCGGTGGCGGCGGCGGCAGCAGCAGCAGCAGCGGGATCCGGCGCGGGGCGGGGCGGCCCCGCCTGTCCCCCGTCCCCCCCCGGCGGGTTGGGATGGGCCGGCCCTGGCGGCGGCGGCGGCGGCTCTTCCCGTCTCGCGCGCCCTGGCGGCTCCGCTCGCGCTGCGTCTCGCGCGCCGTCTCCGTCCCGTCCGTGCGCGCGTGGCGTGCGCGGGGGGGCGGGGGGCGTGGCCAGCGGGAGGAGGGAGGGGCGGGGCGCAGCCAGTGAGAGCGGCGCGCGGCGGCCCGGCCTTCCGCCCCGGCGGCCAATGGGAGCGCGCCGTCCGCTCCCGCACTGGGGCCGAGCGTGCTCCGGGCATGGAGCGGGCTCGCGGCCGGACCCGCCCCCGGCCCGGGCGAGGCGGGAGCGCCTCGGGGGTGGGAGGCCGGGAAGCGGCGCGCGGCGCCGGCCGGGCCCGTCGCGGGTCCTCGCCCGCCGCCCGGGCTGAGGGCGAAGGCCGAGCGGGCGGCTGCCGCCGCTGCGGGAGGTGCGGCGCGGCTGTGAACGGCCGGGGCCGGGCCGGTGCCCTCTGCCGTCGGAGCGGGAGCAGCGCCGCGGGCTCGGTGCCCGGCGTGCCAGAGCCGAGCGGGAAGCGCCGTGCCCCAGCTCTTCCCTGCCAGCCCGGTTGGCCGCCCGTGCCCCGCGCACTCCCGGGTACCGGCGCTTCCCCGGTGCCGTCCTGGGCGTGTGCCGCTCCCTTTTCCCTGCCGGGTCTCCGAGGCGAGCGCCCTTCCCGAACGGGCTCGCCCCCGCGTGGCTTCTCACCCAGCGCCGAACAGATTTGGTAATTTCCAAAGCCGCGCCGGAGCCGGGCTGGGCCGGGGAAGGACTGTCCCCACGGGGTTTCGGCGCACAGCAAGCGTTTCACACACTTGTTGAATCGGTCAGCGCTGAAATACGGCCTTGCCGGCGTTAATCACCATTTTATTTAGCTAAGGGTAAAATTCCTGAGCACACGCATACCTGTAATGTACAAAGTGCTTTCCTCGTTCTTTTCATCTGCCTTGTCATTTCCTCAGAGTGTAATTAGTGTAGTGCTTTTAGCTGGAGCATTTAAATATCATCCAGATACATGCAAAACATAATGTTGTGCACATGTATCTTTTTTTTAAAAGATCAATTCAGGTCTCTAAGGAAGGGCTTGCTGTTTGGGGTGAGTGAAACTCCAAACTAAACACACTTAGGACGGTAATAACTAGAAAGAATGCTTGTCTGGCTTGGAGTGCCCTCACATCGGTGGTTTGCTCTGCTTGGCAAGTTTTGTTGTCCAAGTGCAAACCAGACGGAATTAAAAAAATGTAAAGCACATTAATAATCTAAATTAAAGGGGGAAAAATCAAGTATGTTTTCTGTAACATCACCTGCGTGAAGCATCTTGCAGGATTAAATAACACCAAGCATGATTTTTGTTCCTGCTGACAGCAAGTATTCCCTCTTGTGGAGGGAGGGAGAGAATCTTAGCATATTGTATGTACAAATTTAGTTATCTAAACATTAGCTTAGGGAGGAGAATATGTACCTAAAGAGAGCTGAAACCTAACTTCTTTTTCTCTTATTAACTATAAGAAAATAATCAGCTGTATCTTACTCTGTGTTTCTTTCTTTGTCTTTACACCCTTGTCTCCAGGGAGTTCTGATCTAATGTGAATGCAAAGGAATGCATTTGGTCAGCCTGGTTATTGCTTTAAATACAAGGGAATTCTTCCCTGTCCAGCAAGTAGAAACACTTGCTTCTCCAGGGACTAAATACTGTCATATGTGGAATACACTTCTGTTCTCTTTCCCAAAAAGCCATGCTCTTACTGTATAAAAGAAACTAGCTGCTTGAACCTGACTTAAAATTTCTATAACTTGCTGTTAAGTTTAGAGGGGAAAACACCCAAGACTTTTTATAAATCTTTTGGTCCACTTCTGGTTTCACCTTCTCTTTCTGTTCTCTTCTGTTTCTGTTCTGGGTATTACATGACCAGGAATTTTGTTGGCTTCTCTTACAGTATTATATGTTTAGGTACAGATTTACATTGCTCATTGCTTCATACTTTCCATTTTTTTTGCCCAAAGTTCTGTTTGCTTTGATTAAGTTTGTTAAGCCCTGTGTTTATCTGTCCATCCATCCATCCAACCATGGGTAACTGTCCTAATGTGTTTTCATGTCTGTTTTTTCCCCCAAAGTTACAAATTTTTACTTCCAAGACTGCCCTTGAGTCCTTGAGGAAAAGTTTATATCTCTTAGCTCTTTGTGGGCAGCCTCCAGCAGCTGATACAGGGAGGTGCCCAGGAGGGTGAGGGGCTGTGGAAATCCTGGCCTAGGGTCAGTGCCACATTTCACTGTTCTTATCCTACCTGGTGCTGATGGACAGAGCTGCACTTCTCACCCTTTGAGTTTCTTGATTGGCTAGGCAGGCATGAGGCATTCTTAAAAATGCTGTTGTTGCAAATCTCAATAAATAGATGAATGGTTATTAGATGAAAAGATGGCTGCTCCTGTATTGATAGCCCAGGGGGCTTGCCAATACCTAGAATGAATTCACTGTTTAAGTATCTGGTATGCAACCAGTATTTCCTAGGAGGGGGCATATCCATCACAAATGTTCAGTTATTTAATGCAGGGCTTGGATTCAGCTGTATGGACCCATAACTTTTAGGTAAAAGATAAACAGAGACACTGAAAACCCAGGGTAAAAGGGTTGTGTCACTCCCACCAGTGTAGGTGAGAGGGACTGACATCGGAAAGGAAATACAGTTTTCCTATTTTGAGCAGACAAGTGGCAACCAAAACACTTTCTTTTTCCCACTCTGTATAGGTGATTTTACTACTTGTTAATATATCTTTCTCTTCCTTAACTATTTGTATTTCTGTATCCAAGTACCCACACCATGCCTTTTCAGAACACTAAGGTCCTGATTCTCCTTTGCTCTTTAAGCCTTGGCAAATCACTCACACTTTTGTGAATCACATTGGCCATCATGAAAGAGAAATCCTTGCCTATGTTTAAGGTATCTTTTATACAGTAACTTGGGATTAAGACCTGTTGCTAAAGTATGGCATCTGGATATTGTAGAAAATATCTGTTAAGAGACAGCTACTGTTGCATCTGTGCATCTACTGTTAAGTTTTACATGCAAGTCATTTGCTTTTTCAGAGTGTAAAAAAATGGATTTGGCCAACCATGGACTTATACTGCTGCAGCAGCTAAATGCTCAGAGAGAGTTCGGTTTCCTGTGTGACTGCACAGTTGCCATTGGGGATGTCTACTTCAAGGCACACAAATCTGTCCTCGCTTCTTTCTCCAACTACTTCAAGATGTTGTTTGTTCATCAAACCAGGTAACTCTAAAAAGGTTCACCATTTAAATGTTGTTCAGTTGACTAAGCTAAGGAAGTCTAGCAACAGAAGTTCTTTGTGCTTCTTGTTACAACATAAAGAAAGTGGAATCCAGTCTTAACTGCAAACTTGAACCTCACTTTAAAACATGTTAAAGTTGAACTGTGATTCATTAATGCTAATTTTATATTTTAGCACAAATTCTTTATCCTTAAAAAGGCATAGAAAATTTAATTTCTACAGTTGAATACTTCAAGCATCCTGTCTTCTCTCCTGCACTTTCCTTCCCCCACTCACTATCCTCTACTCTGTCTTGACACTGTTCTTGACATTTGTGTAATGTTATATACAGTCCAATAAGTACTTGCTGGCAGGTTTTGAGAAATAAACTTACAAAAAAGGTGCATGTATTTCATTTCTTTGCAGTTTATTGTCAGTTAAATAATACAGTAATGGTGGAAAATAAGGGGTTTTGTGGTACTTTTCTTTCAGTGGTTTGTTGGGTTTTTTTTTAATTTTTGTACCACAGACTTACATTGAGGGGATTGAAAAGATCACCAAAGTGTAAGATGACTTTAAAGATTTTTTGGTCTTTTTCCAAAATACTTGAACTAACTCAAAAGGTTTATGTTAAGTGATGCACACTTAACTCTTTGGCCAAGAGTTCTTAGCCAGAAGTGAACTGCTAGGACAGAAGTGCATTTGCACTTCTGAAACAGGACTGCAGGCAGATGTTATCATCCTTAATGCTCCACCAAGAGCACACAGTCATCTTTGGAAGACAGCATTGCAAAGTTTACTTTTGAGTCATATGTCTGAATTCAGAAGCAGTCACAGAGAGAGCTCAAGAAGGGTGCACCTCAAGAAATGGAAGAATTGGTTATCATTTCCTCCTCAGCTTGGTAGCATACTGTAGTTAGAGCATTCAGACCACAGCACACAATCATGTCCATTTCTGAATTTCTGTGGTTTATTTATGTTTGTTTTAAACAGAGGAGGTACAAATACTTACGAAAAATAATTTGAATCTCAGTTCCTCTCCTGTTAGCTAGCTGACCTCACAAAAATGTTACCTGTTTTCTTTCTCCTTCTATGAACCTTGCCTTACTTTCTGCACAGAGATGCAGCTTTAGCTAGAGCAGTGGTAACTGTCTCAGTCCAGAGCATCATAAAGGTTGATGCATAGGGCACACTGTGAACTGGAGGGTGGTGTTGGTTTCAGTCCTGTGGGGCTGAAGAGGGCATCACAGCCAAAGCATCTCCCTTTGAGTGCTCTAATCCAGGGATTGCTAGGCTGACCAGGCAGTCCACTGGTGCTGCTGTTTCTCCCTCCTTGTTCAAGGAAAAAAGCTGCTGTTCTGCTGTGTAAGGAACCTGGACTCTACCTGGTTACACCTGTTGCATCAGATCCCTGGGGGGATTCACACCCTGTCCTGCATGGTTTCTGGATCATAATGCACTTAGGACAACACAATACCACACATTTGCAGAACTGTGGCTCTAAACCCTAGTAGGACATAGAAGCCCAGCAGGCAAGAATAAATTTTAGGTGTTTTCAGGGCTAAATACTGAGAAGAGTTTATTGGACTGTGAATTTAGAGTCCTGTGCTAGCAGGCTTTAATTTAGCTACAGATGTGTTTTAATCCAGCCAAGAAAAGGGGGGAAATGTCTTTGCAGTTTACAAAATATGTTGATATGTGACAACACATTTGCAACATAACAGCAGTTTAAAATGGTATAGATTGCAATGGGACAGCTTTTCTTTCAAGCCACTTACTTCACTGAGAAAAGAAGTCATCTTTCAAGTAGCTCCTAAGATTAGCTCTTTTAAAGCGTTTCCCTTAATATTTATTGCAGGTTCTGTCTTTTGAATTTAAGTAGAAACCACCTATTTTTATCAAGGCTTGAATAACCTAGAACTGGAAAAAAAATATTTTCCTTATGTCTTATATATATAATTTTGTTTCACCTTTCAGTGAATGTGTCCGTTTGAAAGCAACCGACATACAGCCAGATATCTTCAGTTATCTCTTGCATTTGATGTACACTGGGAAGATGGCACCACAACTCATTGACCCAGTTCGACTAGAACAGGGAATAAAGTTTCTGCATGCATATCCACTAATTCAAGAGGCCAGCCTTGCAAGTCAGGGAACTTTCTCTCACCCGGATCAAGTCTTTCCATTAGCATCTTCATTATATGGCATTCAGATTGCAGATCACCAGATAAGACATCCCACTAAGGTTACGTCAGCAACTGACAAACTTGGGCGAGAACCACGGCCTCAGACATCACGGATGAGCCAAGAGCAGGCTTCTGAAGGCTCACAACTCTCGCAGTTGGGTTCAAATCTGCCACAAGTGACCCGGACAAATATGTCTGCTTCTGACCCATTGCCATCTTCTCTATCTCCAGAATTGGTATCTGCTGCTGGTAATAATTCACCTTCGGGAGAAGAGGCCAATATGGAAGCATCTTCTTCAGATGAGCAGCCTGCCTCTCTCACAATAGCACATGTCAAGCCAAGCATTATGAAAAGGAATGGAAGCTTCCCAAAATACTATGCCTGTCACCTCTGTGGTCGCCGGTTCAACCTGCGCAGCAGTTTGCGGGAGCACCTGCAGATCCACACAGGAGTTCCCTTCGCATCTAGCCAGCAGGGAGAAAGTAATATCTCTTTGTCTCTCTGTAACAACACAGCTGATAAAGATGCCATGGAAGTGCCTGAAGCGGGGATGATTAGTGACAGCGAGCTGCAGCAGATCTCAGACTCCCCAATAATTGATGGGCAGCAGCAGTCAGAGACACCTCCCCCCTCCGACATCGCAGACATTGACAACCTGGAGCAGGCAGATCAAGAGAGGGAGGTAAAGAGACGGAAATACGAATGTTCCATCTGTGGTCGCAAATTTATTCAGAAAAGCCACTGGAGGGAGCACATGTACATTCACACGGGCAAGCCCTTCAAGTGCAGCACTTGTGACAAAAGCTTTTGTAGGGCTAACCAGGCTGCCAGACACGTGTGCCTAAACCAGAGCATGGACACATACACGATGGTGGATAAACAGACTCTGGAGCTCTGTACTTTTGAGGAAGGCAGTCAAATGGACAACATGTTAGTACAGACCAACAAGCCCTACAAATGTAATTTGTGTGACAAAACTTTTTCAACTCCCAATGAAGTAGTCAAACATTCGTGCCAAAATCAGAACTCTGTCTTTACACTAGAAGAAGATCGCTCCATTCTGTTAGGTGGTGGGGACACAGAAGCCACAGAGACTGATAACGCAGTGTTAGCCTCCATCAAAAAGGAGCAGGAAGCAGTGTTGTTAGACTGAATGTGAAACCTATATCAATTTTTTAAGTTTCTTTACTCATTTTTTATTAAATCAATTTTTTCCTCCCCCTACCTCTTACCTCACTTACCCCTACCATCTTTTCCAGCAACCTTCTTCCCACCCTTTGTCTTCAGCAACCAGAACTGTACTGGCACATTAGGAAATTGGACTTTGCCTCTCCCACCAAAACAAACAGAAAGCTCTTGCATCAAACCACAACAAAATTGATTTTAATACAAAGGAACATGTGAAAAAACAATCCAGCTAACTATGTTGATAGTATTAGTTATTCCAAATTTAATAGATTTTAAACAAAATTTAGATTGCTTAAAAGTGTATTTAGATACAATGATGAGTGTAATGAGAAACAGAGTATCAGTTTGGTAAGCAAAGGATATATGTGTTTTAGTTTCCCTGGTAGAAGGCATTTTGAGATCTGGCAGATTGAACACCGTGCTCTTTACAAGTCTGCATGCAAGTTAAGGTTATAACCTAAGCCCTCAGAACTTTTCTCAAGGAATGCAGAAATCTCTGCTCATTGAGTTAAAGAACCGAGGGTGTTGGTTTTCTTTTAGCCGTATGTTTTCCTTCAAGTATGCCTTTGGGTATCTGTTTCAGAGTCAAGCAAAGTCGTTACTTAGTCAAATTTTGACTTAAGTAGCTGTAATAGTAATGTGATGGCAATCTTTATATATATATATATAAATACTGTATATGTATAAAGATTTATATATATATAAAGTGTCTGTGTATATTTGGTACAGGTAAATAAATGCACACATCCTTTTAAAGTAACTGGCCCTCTACTCTGAGATTCAGCCTGGAATGTCTTCTAGTTGTTTGACAAAGCTGGTCACTGCACAGGTTGCTTTTAACCAAATTTGAAAAGTCCTGAGCTGTGTGCATTTTTATTGACCTGTTGAAGAGAAGCCAATAGGTAAGTGTTGTCACCCAAGCTACCAAGGAAACTAGAGAAGTGGCATACTGGTGAACACTGCACCATCATTAGTGCAGCACATATGTGTGTGTTAGTAGCTGTACAGAGGTTTGAGTCATCCTGGATGAAAGGAGAGAGAAAAGCTTTATTCCCTTACTCAGGCAAGGAATGTCTGTGATTTCACTTGGTCTAATGGCATGAGTTAAGAGGGAAGAAAAGTGCTGTTCTAGCAACAGGGGATCATGGTTGTTTTAAAATGAATCTGTAGTACTGGCTGGGAAATTCTGCTCTATGAGAGTCCTGTTATTTTGAAAGCCAAAACAAAGCCTGCAAAAACTGAAAGGGTGAATTCTGTAGTTTTAGTTACTGCTGATGGTAGTACTGCATCTTTGTGTTAAAAATCAAGTTGTTGATTTTTATTATTTTATATAGATGCCCAGATTTTTTGCTGGTAGCCTAAAAACCTAAACTGACAGCAGCAGTGAAGCCCACTGAGCAATTACTGGGCCAACAGAAGGTGTAAGTGGACAGAAAAAGTACCCCATCATAAATGGAGACAGTGTGTGTTTGGGGGGAGGGGTGGGAGAGGGCAAGTCACAAATCACAGCTCTTCTCTGTGTATACGTTTAAACTGAATATCATCTTTTTGTGTATAGTTAAGTTCTCAGATTTGTAAGTTTTTATACATCATTTCATTGAATAAAAACTGAATTAAATGGGATATGATTTATTGAGTTGAAGGTGAAAGGTTGTTGGTGTTTGGTCTTCCTGGATGAGCTCTAGCTGAATCAGTTTAAAAGCCAAGCAATGTATTCCGTTTATCAGACTAAAACATCCATCTCACAGGTGAACAATGAGCTTAATAAAACTTAAGGTGGATTTAGCACAAAAAGTCTCTACATACTGGATTTTTTTCCCAGTTTATTATAATGTGACTATTATTGTAAAGCTTATTGTAAGTGATATTGATTTTGTTATTCTCTTGTATTAGAGTAATAGATTCAAAATCAATTTACTTCGAAGTATAGAAGTCTTTTGAGGTAAAAAAAAAATCTTACACAATTTAGTGATGCCCATTTTAAAACTTCTTTAGGATCTTCATCTAGCAGTATAATTTCCATAAATGTGGGTTTTATTTAATCTTCCTTAGTCCAAAATGTTCTCAGAGTAGAAAATCAAAAGAGCAAACCTTTCCTAGTTCAGGGTAATGTCTGTTTTTGAGGTATCTGTGATTTAGGGTATAGTCACAAGTTCATTTCCAAAATGACTGAAGCTGCTAAAGATGCTACCACCTCAGATGTTAGTTACTGCTTTGATTTGCTTTTTTTTTTTTTTTTTGCTTTTTTTTTGCTTTTTTTTTTTTTGCTTTTTAATTCCAGAGCTCCCATTCTGCTCTGAGACAGAGTACAACAGTTCAACAGTTCAGCTCAACTCCCCAGATGGCTGGTTGTGTCAGGGTGCACATGGACACACCATTTATTGCGAGACATTATTCCTGCTCTCACCTCTCCTTTTCCACTGTTTGGACATCATGATGTTTGCTAAGTTACATGTTGAATGGACTCAAATGAAAACCAACCAGTCCTAAAAAATGCTATTTTTCTGTCAAACTGTTCCTTATTTTAGCTCTGCAGACAGTTTTGAACAGCTCACAGATTGTGCAAAGACGGAGATGAGCCAGGAAGAACCTCACTGAAGCCAGTGTTGCTGCTGGCAACATCGAGGATGTAGAAGATGGGAAGTGGTGACTCCCAGTCGAGCAGGTAGCTCCGCTGGAGGGCAGTGTGGCTTTGCAGGCTGATGTGCTGCCCAGCAAGAAGCAGCAGGGTAGGGCAGGGAACAAGCAGCCGTGGAAGGAGTTGGTTATGACGGTCCTACTGCTACAAGGAGCGTGAGATTGCAGGCTCAGCAGGGATACTTTCACCTGTTAATATTTATTCCTAAGAAATAACACTGTCGGGTAAAGAAAAAAAAAACACAATAAAGAGACTGTTTTAATATGTGTTGAGCTATGATACTGGTTTCTTTTAAATACCCTTTGTTGTCTGATGCTCCACAGGGATGTTTAAGTCATTGTCTTTCAACTTCATGAGCAGTTTTGTTGCTTTACAACAAATTAGAAACAGCGTATTCTGGTTATTAACACCTGCATCGAGAATTTGAGAAATTGCAGCACAAATGCAGTTTTGTTCAAGCTTCTTTGTTTCAACCTTCTCAATTATTATTAGTTAGACATAACTCCAGGATCTAGTTTTCAGTGCTTTACTTGGAGATTTGTGACTGAGTTGCTCATTGCTCATTCATTCTGCTCACCTGCTGAAGTTGTGAATTTTCTACCAAATGAAAGCAGACATCTTGGCAGGAACTGCTGAGAAGTCAGTGAAATCTGCCATCATTCAAGGCCGTGGGCTGGAACTTCAGCCCCATGTTTTTCCAAAGGAGTATCTTCAAAGTTAATTTGCTAGGTATGTGACTTGTTATCTCTGCCTTGACTTCAAAAGTACCAAACACCTATAAATCTCTCTACTCCAACAGAGGATCATCACTTCTGAAAGTGGTTTGCAGTCCATGGCAGTCAGTATTTTTGTATCAGACCATCACTGGTCTGATAATCATTCTGCTTCAGCAGGGGGAGAATTTATCAGAAGATGCTTGTGTTACAAACATTGAATACTTAAAATTGTGCTCCTTTTTACACTGCAGAGCCTTCAGTTGCTGTCCTGATGTTTGGAAAATCTGGCTGGCTCTTCAGCTCCAAATCCCATAAAATAACAGCCTCAGTCACAAAGAGCTGTCAGTTGCAAGAGAGAAAAAAAAAAAACAAAACCAAAACTGAATCGATTTCATTCTGTTTACTTTAAATAATTTCTTTGGCACTGCGACGTATTTTACATTAGTTGAAGGATACCCGGTTAGACTCGAGCAGGTGCTGTGATACCTGGTACCTGGTGGCATCAGAGTCTCTCAGTGTTTCTTTCACAATCTGCTTAACAGGAGGATTACCTTGTTTGGGTATTTTGTCTTTTTGTAGAGTAATATAGTTCTTTAGATAGCATTATCCCAAGCACTTAAAGATCAAACTGATTGATTCTTAACCAAGTAAAAGTAATTTTCCTTGATTGTATTTCCACACCTTTTAATCTTAAAAAGTAAACACATGTAAGGAAAGTTAATTTTGGAGTTCTGTCACTGATATTGCTTCCCTAAAGTCAACAAGTGTTTAAAGATACCTCATAGTTATGAATGATTAGGAGTAATTGGATTCCTTAAAAAAACCCAAAATGTATTACCAATTAGATTCCTACTTCAACACTGCAGTTACTCTGTTAATTCCAGCAGCATACTTTGGTTAATAAAATCTAGGTGACAGACTACCAGTGCTGATGGAGGCTGGCTGTTCCAATAACCCAGCTGTTACTCTACAACTCTTGTTTTGTTCATTTGTTTTTGTTTGTAAAAATGCCCGTTGTCACTGGATAATGAAATCCTACTCATACCAAAAGTAGAACAGAACAGAAAGAAGCAAGAAATATTTTGCAACACCTTTCATTATTGTGTATTTGTCAATTATCTGTGATCAGCTCTAGAAATAAGAGAAATTCATTGTCCTTAAATATGGGCTTCTAACAAGCCTGCCATTAAGAAGGACATATTGAGAAATTTAGCCAAAGCCACATTAACACATTTCCTCTGCAGTACAGCCCTGGTGCTGTGATGTTGGTGCATCCATGGTTTTGAACAGGTCACGTGTGCCAAGATGCGAGCGCTCAGCTTGGCCTTGGAGCAGCTGTTAGTGACTGCGGTCATTCCTTGAGGTGCCAGTGTTCTAGCCCTTGTGCCAAAGAAGCTGCCAACAGGACTTCCTCATATTCACTCCATGCCTATTGCCTTGGCCAAAACTGAAGCCTTCCTGGAACCTTAGGAAATCTGCTCAGGGAGGAGAGAAGCAGAACAACAAAATGAAAGTCAACACAAATGTTCACTTACTGTACTGCTCTGTGGAGTGTGGAGGAGGTACCCAACACTCCAGCATGCCTCAGCACAGATCCACAGCCTGTATCCAATCTGCTGACTGTGTCCTGACTAATTTTGAAGCAGTTTATACACTTTCTAAGGGAGCTCCCTGACCAATCCATTGTTTTTTCTATCCTTAATCTCTCAACCATATGGTTGAAGCATTTTCTATCTTGTTATTACTGTATTGTGCAATTCCAGTTTCAGCAGTGAATTATTTTATATATTGCCATTACTTGTTTCAAATTCACAGAGCAATGTACTCTGTCAATCAGGCTTTATTTCATGAGCCTATTGGATAAAAATCAAACCAGGGTTCAATCCACTTTTGACGAATTAGTCTGATCTTTCAATGTGTTGCTTCAACAATTCACACCTTCATTAACTCAGGAGCTGACTAAAGCACATGCTTATGAACAGGAGAGGTGTCTGTCTGAGGGTGAGGGTGCTCATCCTTCTTTTGTATCACCCTGCAGGTGTCCCCTCCATCACCCCAGGAGCCAGGAGAGCCTCAGCAGCCCGGTTTCTGCTGGATCTGCTGCCAAAGGCTTTTGGGGTGAGCTGGTGTAACCCTGCCACCCAGCTCGGAAGCCCAAGCTACACCTTTCCTGTGTCTCACTCTGATGACTTTCAGGCTCATCACAATGGAAATAGTCACTCAAAGCATAGGGTTGGCAGCTGATGAGCAAAGGAGAGTGATGGCCTGTTGCCAAACCAGCACCACTCCAGCTGCTGGTACACAGTTGTCCACAGACAGACATATACACAGAATATAGAGTAATAATTGTTCAACAATAATATTCTTTGATATGATTGCATTCTTACACAGAATTAAATTTTTTTCATCTCATTTTGAGACACCTTTGCAATACTAATAACAGAATGGGACCCAGAACAAGTCATGATTTGTGCACAAGAGCTGAAAAAGAAATCTGTAGAAACTTTATCCTTTTTCATTAAGTTTATTAATGTTCAAAATTTTATTGCCCTTTTTAATAGAACTGTTGTATGATATTAATTTTTTTAAAACCAAACTAGAGGCAAGACTTCAAGGATGTAAGTGTTGCTGTGCATCACTCTCCTGTCATATAGAAAATATCTCAGAGCAAAGGGCCACAATGTCCCCAGCTTTTTTTGTCTACTGCAAGTGAAGGAAAAGCAAAAACCAGCAGAAGATTCAGCTGAAGTATGGATCAGCTTTCATCTGTGTACAGAGTTGTGCCACACGGTGTGGAAAGCTAACGTGGTGAAACAGCAGCTCAGACTAAATGGGGAGAATCTGAAAGAATTGAGCAGACACTCTGGAAGCAGCCACTTAAACTGTGAAGCTGTGATCATGCCTGTAAGGACACCACCTTTCCTGTTTTGGGGTGGGGTTTGGGGTTTATTTTGTTTTGCTTTGGGGTATTTTACATTGTATTAACTATTTAATCTTAGAAGAGTGGTACACTTGTCCTGGGGAATGGGAACATTACCTTCAGTTCTTATTAGCTCAAGGGTCAGAAATCTCTTAGCCTGGAATTTGCATCTGTGTCTTAAAAGAGAAGAGTATACTAGGAATTTGGAAACTATGGCTGTATTAATGTTTCTTCTGCCTTTCCCCCACCGTAGATAGATCCTCTTTCTCTTAAAGGAGATCTTCTGTGCTCTAAAGAGAAGCTGACCTACAGAAATTAAAAGTCATGAATTCCTGTATCCTTGGTAGACCCATGAGAAAGTCATCCAGTGTTGCAATGTCATAGAAAACATTTTCCTGCTTCTGATACTACTGCAAGGGAGTGTGAGCCGATGGTTTACTCTACATCTGGCCATGCTGGTGGGCTTCCTCAGAGTGCTTACAGGAGCTGAGGTTTTGCATGGTGAGAGGAAAAAAGCTTAGCTGGCTGCTGCCAAGAGGATTTATTTGCTCTGTCATGCAGCTGCCAATAGCAGTACTCCCTTGCAGAGCCACACCTCCGTGGTGACTCTCACATGAGGAATGAGCACATCTATTTCCTATTGCTGTCAAGGAACTTGATTAAACATGGCTCTGAGAGCTGGGAAATAGAGATACAATGACAGTGGCACTTACCACTGATGTCTCTGCCACTGAGCATAACCAGGGTTTCCAAAGCAGTAACACTCCAGGCTTCAAGAGGCCTCCTGGACTGAGCTGAGCTGCTCTGCCTGAGGTGAAGCAGGCATTTTTGCAGAACTGCCAGCTTGGAAAGTGCTACAGACAAGGGCAGTTCCTCAGTCCATGTTTAAAACCTAACAGCTGGGTGGCACAATTCTTTTTCAGTGTCAGATGGGACCAGTAAGATGCATTTCTTGGTCTCGTCCTGCAGCAAGAAATGTGCTAAGAGTACTCAGGTGAGTTGCTTCATGTCTCAGAAACCCAAAGAAGATCCCAGGGAATTCAAGCACCTGCTAAAGCACTGTGTAGGTCCAGGAATGGCACTGCCTCTGACAGGACTTTGGTGGCAAAGTCACTCACTGCAACAGCCATGCTGGGGCCACAACCCCAGCATTCAGACCAGGTCATGTCCTGACCATGCTCCCCCTCAGCTCCTCGTGCTCCTCCTCACCAGCAGAGCAAGGGAAGCTGGAGTATCCTCGGCTTGGGGTAAAGCTATGCAGCAACAACTACATCATCACTGTGTTAGCAACATTATTCTCACACTGAGCATGAGCACATGGCACTGGACCAGCTGCTAAGGACGCAATTAACTCCATCCCAGCCAGAACCTGGATTCAAGGATTAGGGTCAGGATTGGGAGAGAAGCAGAGTGGTAACCACTCGCCAGAATGGGGCTGCAAAAGAGCTACTGAAGGAAGAAGGAGGCTGTAGAAAGTCAGTGTAACAACTGGTGGAGAGGGCAGGCAGGGGATACTGCCTGTTCAGCTGGAATAACACCAAACAAGTATTTCAACCACTGCAGCCACTGAGCAGAATGTGATTTTCTCCCCTTCTCACTCAGACTTCCCTAATTTCACCTTCAGTTTTCCCTTTCACTTGAGAGCATGTGCAGAACAGACCTCAGTTTCTCTCCCTGTCTCATGACAGGAAAAGGGAGAAGGAGGCAGAGGAATCCTTGATATCCTCCACGAGAGGAGTGGGTTGAGGGTTCCATGATCTTGGCTCTATTGTGCAGACCTTGGCATGGAGCACACATATAGCTACACTGAGCATTAGAGGCATTGCTTTTTATGACCATGACAAAAAGGTTAGGTCTTCAAAGAGTAACTGTCTGCATCCCTGAATTAAGCCTCATGGATAAAGCTCCTGACTCTGCCACAGCCTTCCCAGATGCTCTCTAAGACTAGCATCTCTTCAAATGTCCCAGGGATGCCCAGTGTATCTGACAGAAAGAAGAGAATTATGAACGTTTTATTAATGACAACTTACTCTCTCAAGATTATCTTGTTTTCCCAAGAGTTCTTAGAGATGGAGATAAAAAGGTCTCAGCTAAGCAAATGTAGAAAATGGTCTAGGGAGAAGCTTCAATTACCATTTTTTCTGACGCAGATCTCACTGGAGTGTAAAAAGCTTTGGGAGTGAGGCAGTCCATGCTTACCACAGAAATAAACACTTAGGCTCTTTGCTTTTCAAAAAGCTTTGTTAGAGGGGAAGTGCACTTGCCTTCATGCTGACCCCACTGCCCATCTTCATGACCTTCCTCTAAAGTCATAATCTCTGGCTTCCTATTAAAAATATTTTTTCTTTTCATAATTGTTTTATAGCAATCTTGTTGTTACATATGACTTCATTCTTGCATTCTATTTGGAGCCCAAAGAGACTTGATGTTATATGGGTCCAGGCACTCACTCTTGCTCTAGTCCCCAGCCATATCCCTTTTCTCCCACCTGGATGTATAGTGAGAGGGACCATGTAGGGCAGATGAGTCCCAGTGACTGAAATACATTTATGGTGTTCTTTAACAGCTCTAGGGCCTTCTTATGTTGTGGGCTCCATTCCCGGATTGCATTTTTCTTTAGTAAATTATGGAGTAGTCAGATTATTTTACTTAATCCTGGAATATGCCCCTCCAAGATCCATAACAACAACAGAGATACATGTCTCTGGCACAGCACATAACTGATTTCTTATTCTGGGACAGGGATAAGCTTTGGTTTTCTTGTAGCACCCGTTTTTCTCCCACCTATCCATCTGACTCCCCACAAGAGGGAGGGCCTTGTTCCTGTTTTGCTGGTATCTCTACCTCAGCTGACTGTGGCTGTGTTGTTGCAAGTGTCCACAGCCTTTAGAGGATTTGTGAAGCAGCCTCCTCTATCACTGATGCACTGCCTCACAGTGACCTCTTGTGGAAATTTTAACATTTCCAGCTCTTCAGGCAAAGTAGCATGAGCTACACATATGCTAAGGACTACAGTTTAAGCTTTGGAATAGACAAGTAAATGTATAGTGAAGTCCCTGACAGATGAAAGCAAACCTCATCTGATCTGCCCCTTGTGCTGGGGTCATGAAAAACATTTCTTTCACGTTGGTAGTTGCCATCCATCATTAAGAGGACTGACTGTATCAGCTATACTGGGAACAGATGCAGTGAGTGGTTGGTAGCAGCTGTCAGGCCTCCATAATCTGTTGTTAGTTGCTACTTGCCATGTGGGTGCCTAAGAGACCACATCCCTAAACCCCTCTGTCTTGCTTACTTTTTTCAAAGTACTTTGTCACCACCATCCCTGGTATGGATGCCAGAGGATTATTATGAAGGGAGAAACTCAGCTAATTGATGCAAAACAGGTGTTGTCTGTACATCGAACTGACAGATTTTGCTCTTTGTCTAAGTGTATTTTTCACAACCACTAATACTCTAGTGGTTCTTCTCTATTTCCCCATTTTGCTTTCTTCTTTTCACATTGAGATTAGCTGACTCTATTTCTTTCCAATTACCTTTATTTCCATCGAGGTTCTTCTGAGTTTTTTACCATTTGTGGTATGTACTGGCTGAAGAACCTCTTGGAAGGCACTGCCACGTAACCTTGGCTAATGACTCCAGTGCTTGTTCAGCTTCCTTGGCATCACCCTGCAGGTGTCCCCTCCATCACCCCAGGAACCAGGAGAGCCTCAGCAGCCCGGTTTCTGCTGGATCTGCTGCCAAAGGCTTTTGGGGTGAGCTGGTGTAACCCTGCCACCCAGCTCAGAAGCCTGGTCTACATCTTTCCTGTGGCTTGCAGCTCACCATGAAGACTTTCATGCTCCAAATACAACAGCAATCTAGAACTGAACTTGCATTTTCCCTTCAGAGCCTGCTAAAGCAGCTCAGCATTTCACTCGTGTGTTTTGTGCACATACATCACTAATGCAAGCTGACACTCTGTCCTGCATTTTACTCTTTGACAGCTGCCCGAGCTGGATGGAATTTCAGCTAGCTGGGAGGACAACAGCTAGAGGTCTCTGTCACTGCCACATCAATTTCTTCACCTTTGGGGCTGTTATGAAGCAGGAGATACGGCACCGAAGGTGCAGCCTGGGTTGATTTTTCCTTTTGGCGAGTTTTTGGGAGAAGCCCCGGCCCTGGCTGTGTGTTGCAGGGCCAGCACTCACTAGATGGTGCCGTGACTCCAGCGCAGCCGCCCGGGCTGGGCAGGGACAGCCCAAAGAGCATCATCGCCGGCAGCATCCCCGCACCCAGCGGCACCGCGGAGCCAAGGAAGCAGGATTGTCCCGGAGAGCTGCAGAGCACCCCCAGCACCAAGTGCCCGTGCTGGCGGGGGCAGGTACAGCGGGGAAAAGGTGCCCCGAGAGGATACTTTGTGCGTGTCCCACCCTGCTGCCAGGAGAGAGCCGTGAGCTGATCAGCAGCTGGCAGAGAAATCCCAGCGCGGCGGAAACAGCGGCGCGTCCCTGCACAGCGTGTTCCAGCTGCGCCAGGGGAGGGCGAGGCCAAGGGGAAGCGATTGTTTGAGCTTCAGGGCAGCTGCTGAGGTTCCCTGTCCCCAGGTCCAGAGAGGGGACAGAGCCCGAGCACGTCCGTGCCGGAGGGAGCACGCAAAGTACACAAATGTCCACCTGTCCTCCAGCACAGAGTGCTGACTTAGGAAGGCTGAAAAATATTAATTCTCCCGGCATCACCAGTAATGCTCCCTCTGTTTGGTCTTCCTCCTCTCTGCTTAAAAGCCTTCTCACTTTAGGGACATTCTGTTCTCATCATTTGGTTACATTTTGAGACCACAACAGAATTAGAATGCAGATTTCCCCCCGGAACATTAAAACAGTCTAACCTCAGCGCTGCTCGCTTGACGGTCTATTTTAGGCTCTTCTAAGCTGAGGAATCATTAATATTTCAGTCTAGCCCATTTAAAATTCAAACATAACCTTCTAAACTTTGGTCTGTGTGCTATACTTAGCGTAGGGGCCAGGTGGAGGGTTTTGGTGTCTCCCTTAAGAAAATAGGTAATTAACAGGAAAATTGAGCTTTACACTTCAAAGATCATTATTAGTTAACCATACACTTTCATGTTGTTTCTAGCAAATTTTTTAATGCCCTCTTACTTGTCTTTCCTCTTGCAGTAAGGAAAGCACCAGCTTTACACTATCTTTGGTTCATTAGCGTTATTTTAAAGCTATGAGCTTATCTTTAAAGTTAACATACTTTTGCTTCAAATGTTCATATGTATGTATGAAGATATTCTTTAAAAAGCATTTCATCCTCAAGAAGCCACTGTAGCCCTATTATCTGCATTCCTGCAAACAGGTCACAAATTCATGTTCCATAAAAGCACTCATTGTTTTTCAACTCATTTCAATCTTTTTCTGGATTTGCAGATTGTGGAGCCTCTCTGATTTTTTTTTTTTCCCAAATGCCAAGTTTGTCATAATAAACATTCTGTTCCCAGTAGCAGCAATCTTGCATCACTTGATGCGTGTTGGTCTCTGCTCCTGCAGTCTCCAGCTGTGCTCCTCTGCTTCCCTGCTTGTTTTAAGTGCCACCCATTGCTACTTTCTTGCTAATTTTACTTTGTCTCTCAACGGGAAAAATTGAGAAAAATTGTTACCTTTCCTAGTTTAAAATTCAAAATTCAAGTATTATCTTTTCAGTGATATGCTAAATTTCCTGGTTTCTATAGTATAATATAGCAATGCAGCAGGTTGTTTTGTCATAGCACATCATCACTGTGTTCCTGTACGTTAGTCAAAACTAAACGTAGGATTTTGAGAAATTTTAAGCAAAATCATCTCATCTACTTAGATTGAAATCTTTGATACTATCCAAGTGATCCAAGCTCTCAGTTGGAAAGAAAAAACAAAATGTGATGCCTCTTCTATTGGAAAAATAAATAACTAATAACAAAAACATCCAGAGCCTTGAGACATATTACAGAATATTTGCAGAAAGAAGTATTGTATCTTCATGAGCATGTCCTCTTCATGAGTGAAAAAAACCCAAATAGTAATTTCAACATAGTCAATATACTGTCATGATTAATGAGCCCATAATGAATATGAGCCTGCTTCTACCAACTGGTGCCAATAATGGCTCAAGGGGTTTGTCTGTTTGCTTGAATTTTTAAAATTAAATATGCTTTTCTATGAGGAATTGTAAGCAATATGCCCAGCCTTTGTCACATCATTCTCACTGATGCAGGTTCCCCCCTTGCATCTGTGAGGCATTAACTGGCTCTACTGTGAGGAGGAGAGAGGATGTATAAGTTGGAATCCAATTGCAGGATCAAGACAGATTATGTAAAAATCCAATAAAAGCGTTTCCCCAGCAGGGAGACTTACGCCAAAGAAAATAATGCAATTTTCAAGATTATTCAGCAAATATTCTAGTTTAGAAGAGTTCATGTCAGCTCCAGAATAACAGTCAGGTTATATTTGTCCTTGTAATTCTTAATCATGGTCATGAAATTACAATGAATCAGGGAGACTGAGAAATAAATGTAATTGGGCTAAGAAAACTTCCTCTGAATAAATAATGTTTCCCTCTCGCCCCATCCTCCCCTAGCAAACTTTCCTTAGAGCTGTAATCTCCCAGCCTCCTCTACATTAGTGAGCCAGTCTTGAAAACTTCACTCCTTTTTGGCCCTGGGCATGCACTACCCTCAAACATTGGCTGAGCATCACCTCTCTCTGTCCTTTTGTTACCCTCATGGTTATCCTGGAGTGCTGAAAGGGAGACATGTTAGTACAGGCGGTTGTGTGTCAGGATTTCTGCTTCATACAGCTGTTTTATGGGAAATTGCAGGCACCACTGACTGTCGTGCTGCCTCTGGGACTGTCTGATGACAATATCCCAGAAATGTACTTGAAAGTTCACAAGGATCCTGCTTACAAGGCAGACAGCTAGCTCAGGTAGGGGATGTGAGACCACAGTACTGCAAGGCTGAGGGGACAAGGAGAGTCCCCCAGGGAACAGTTGCACTGGGGACAAGGCAGGGATTGCTCCCAGGCTGCTGCCTGGAGGGCTTCCCGGGATGTCTGCCTTCCAGGACAGCAACTGGCATGCAAATGCCTCGCAGAGATCCACAATTCCCTCTTGTCTCGCTGCTTAGACAAAAGGCATCCTGCTGTTTATCCTTCCCAGTCTGGTGCCCTTGTAGGAGGGACAGAGGCCTATCTGTAGAACAGATGAGAGGACAGGGTCAAGCTGACACAGAGACCATCCCCAGGGCACAGCTCCTGTGGCACATCAGACTTCGGCTGCCCTCATTTCATCCTATCATCACTCCTTGCCCTGCCCATTGCAGGGGGGTTTGGAACCACACAGTCTTCAAGGTCCTATCCATCCCAAATCATTCTGTGATTATACACACCCTTTTCAATATCCTCAGGCAGTGGATGTCATTTTCAAGGGGGAATTGGAGATGCTTCCTTAAAACCGTTCTTTCTGGTTTGACAGTATTTTTTCAAGAGGATGTCGAAGCAGTAGAGACATGTGCCTTTACTAGACCCCTATCTTGAATTCTTACTTTTGCAAAGATTGCGTGTAGTGCCCAACTAGAGATGACACCAGCCCTACACCAGCTGTTGGCATTGTGGTGGCTGTTTCCACCCTGTTGGGAGTATCTCAAAATGCTCACAGAACTAAGTTACCCTCCTTTGTCACAGCATTCATCCCCCTGCCAAATTAGAACTCCAAACCCTGTGCTGTCAATTCCACTGGCCTTCCCCTCCACCTTGCTCCTCATTCCAAGCCACATCCTTTTTTGTGAGGCCATCAGCCTCCTCAGGCCTGCTCCCTTCCCATGGGGCAGCTGTGAATGACAAACACCCAGCGTTCAGCATCCAAACACGAACAGGAATCCTCTCTGCTTTCGGCAAGCCTCCTGCCCATCCCCAAGCACTTGCTGTATCCAAGCTGTGCAGGTTCCTCAGTGAGCACAGCTGCCTCCCATATGCTCTGGATTGCATGGGAAAGCCAGACCCACTTCCACAGCCTGAACTAACAGGCAGCATACTTGAGATATTGCCAATAAAACAGCCCTACAAGAGGAAACAGCAGGCAAACTACCTTGGGATGCAGGAGGCTTGGACTACAATTCCTAGCTAGATGCCTGTTCAGGGATTTCACTAACCAGTACAAATGCACAAATCTTGCAAACGGGGCAGCAGAGGCTGTGTACACCTGGAGCACAATGTCTGGCAGGAGATGCTGGTTCAGTTTGTACCTCCAGGTGCCAAAGGTGAACAGTGAGATCAGTCCCCTGCAGTGTGAGCCCCCTGACACCCTGCCAAAGCAAGACAAGGGACAGGCTGTGTGCAGTGTTCCCACGTCCCTGCACGTGCTGCAAAGTATTTGCAGATACTGGATTTAGCATTTCACCTGAGGATGGGAAGGCACCAATTATTACAAAACTAGTTCAGGTGGAATCTGTCTTGAGATACAAACACTGTTCATGAGCCTCAGCCACAGAACATGAACAGCTGGAAAAACTTCATGTCTGAAGTACAAGGTCTGCTAACACAAATAATCAGCACACCCAGGTTTTTGCTGCCGTGAGTATACCCTCACTCAGCAAAAGTGGGAGAGCCTAGAAGATACAAGTTATGGGCCTATGACCCTTAATCTGCTAACCTGTAACAAAAGTTTTGCAGACATTTATGCTGTTGCTTTGTTGGAGTTTTCTATACTTTAGTCACACCAGCAAGGCATATGATATACTAATTTTTCATTCTGGATCACTGAATACTGTTTTCTATCTCGAATTTAATAAAAGCATTTCAGTCTTCTGGAATACCCTATTCTTACTTCTTCTGAAACATGTGTATTTCATTGAAACTTAAGAGCCAAATCATAGTTTAAATCTATAATTAGCTTATTTAATTCACATCAAAACCTGAATGTGAATTCCCAGGAGCAAATCTAACTCCCTGAAGATGAATCAACCATCAGAAAATAACTTACACTAAAGCAAGGTTAAAAAAAAGCCCACCACATACACAGGTTAGAACAAATTTGTAGTTGCATTTTATTTAATCAATGAAAATCTACCTTAAAAACACAAAATCAAATTTGGTAACCCAATACATTGGATTACAGAAAACTTCAAGCTTTTAAGCACAAGCCAGAAGTCACAGTCTCAAGGAGTTTCAGAGGCCAAAGCAATACACTGGAACAAAGTAGGATCTTTTTGTGGAGACACAGACCCTGCACCATTAGCGTGGTTTTGGGTGCAGCAGGTGTTTTAGCTGTCAGTTATAAAAAGAAGCTTTTGTATTTCTTTTATAGATAGGTTTGTTGCATTGCTTACCTAGGCCCTGGATTAATGGAGAAAACAGGCAAGTTAAAAGCCCTTGCCTGCTCAATTACTACCAACAGACAATTTACATTGTGGTAAAGCTAGCTTTATTTAAATGAGGTTCAGACAAGAAGTAACTTTACATATTATTAACAGCTTTGGAGCTACAAATGTAAGAATCAGGATTACACAGGTCATGCTTTTGTTATTTTACCTGCTGCAGTTATTGCAATATGGCTTAAGGTACGTAGGTATACAATTTGTACAAATTCAGCCAAGTTTGCACTTGTGAGGTGTTATTAAGAGCATCATTACCTTGCAAGCCAATCTAAATGTGTGGAAATCAACCAAGGTTTTTGGAATTGCCCAAAGCTAAGGGGGAAGCTGCCGCTAACAACTGACAGAGATAGACTGGATTGTTTGAAACCACATTGTTTGGCTTTAAATATTTATATAATTCGCTCTGAGGTAAAGAAAAACCTTTTGATGCTTCCACACAGGGCAGCACCAGATGGTGCAATGACACCAGTGCAATCAGTCACATCGCTTGCTGGACGAGCGGCCTCAAGGAGAGGCCAGCAACTGCCGTAACAAGAGCATTTGTACACTAAAGTTGATTTTAAAATAAATTACTATACAGGTATGAGAGTGAGCTATTGCTCAACTTGATGGGCATTGGTTTCACAACGTGTGATCTGTAACCTTCACTTTGGAAATCAGAGCTGAAAGTACTGACTTGTACCCCTCGTTCGATTTTAATGTAAATGACAAAGGAGAGGACCAATTCCTGTTGGGAACAGACATCCCAGGACTTTCAGTCTTGGGGCTTCTAAGTATATTTATATCACCCTGCCCATTCTAGTCTCAGCTGTTGTCAATCCAATCCACCTTTCATAAAGCTTTTTACGTCCTCAGTACCCCAAAGATCTCATCAGCTTTTTGCAATTCTAGGCAGAACTCATTACCAAGTCATTTCCTTCCTCTTTCCTACTCCTGCCTCAGAAAAGACAGAACTGCCAGGAGTGGGGAGAATTTCAGAAAATGGTGCAATGGGAAAACAGTTCAGGCAGGGGTTGGAAAAGGAGGAATTGTGTATGCAGGAAAGATGCTCGACATTATAGAGCAGGGAAAGGTTTTGCGTTGGATGGAGCAGTGACCAGAAATTAGCAGAATGAGAGGAGTGAGATACAAAGGCAGCAAAACAAGAACAAGTTGACAGTGAAATGGTAGTGTCTGGAGGGTCCCCAGAAACCAGGGTGGGCTGCAAGTAGAAGTGAGCAGTGGGTCAGGTCAGGGCTCTCCTTTTGTCATTAGAAATATCATAGTTCTACATTAAAATCAGAACTGGGTATTGGATATACATATAAATATTCAAAGCAAGACAGCCAAATTTTTTGAGAGATTTTACAGGGGGAAAAACCTGGAACAATAAATAGGAAACTACATGTTATCAATTTCTGCTCCAATAGTATCAATTTCCTCTCCAGGCTACTCTACAATATTCATTTAAGGGAATGCCTAAAAACAGTACGGAAGTATCATTGTTCTACATTAAAATCAGAACTGGGTTTAAGACATACATATAAATATTCAATACATTACAGTCCAGTCCTGAGACCTGAAGTCTGGAGCAACAGAGGAAGGGTATTTTCCATCTCCTTTCAAGCTACACTGCAGAAATAATTTCTGCCTAAATCAGGCCTGCAACTGAAAGATGGACAGAGATACCTGAATGGGACTGAAAGGCAGCAAACTTGAGCACCTTGCTCAACAATTTGTGCGTGATCCAGTTCCTGCTGTTTGACAGACGTATCCAGAAGTCTCATGTGTTCTCATCAGTTAGCCCTCCTCCTCCCCCTCACACACAAGCTGAGCAGCACCTATGGCCACTCACAGGTCAGATCAAGGCAGCTAGGAAAGATGTGAGGGGGAAGGCAGACTGCTAAAGAAGGGAGGGAGACTCAGGGACAAGTGAAGGGATTCAAGGAGATTGGACAGACAGGACACACATTAAATGAGGGGACAGTAATAACCATGGCAAAAATTCTAGTGGTCTGCCCAGTCACTCAGTGATGCATCTCCAATCTTAATGGATTATTTTGGGCAGAGACAAATAACCTTCAAATGGAACACAGGTATGGATACAGCCAATATTAAAGGCTTTGTTTTTTAAACAAAAATGGCAAGGCGAGGTCTTCAAAAGAACAGATGTTAACATCCAAGAATAAAGGGTAGTGAATAAAGCTCCTGGTTCTGTGGCAGGATTGTCAGTTGTTCTCTAGGACTGGCATCTCTCCAAATGCCACATGGATGCTTAGCACATCTGAAAGAAAGATGACAGTAAAAAAGCTTTAGTAATGACAACTTACTTTCTCAAGAATATGTTATTTTCCCAAGCAGTTCCCAGAGATAAAGGTCTTATGACTTAGTGAAGCAAGTGCAGTATATATCCTAGGGAGGGATTATACTTGTAGTTTCTGATTCAAATTCCTCTGAAGTGCAGAGAGCTTTGTACGTGGGGCACTCCAGGTTTACCATGTTCTCACATAATTTAGGATTTTAAAAAGAGTTTTGTTAGAGAGTGTGTTTGCATATTAAATTACATATATTAAATGTGTCATGTGAGTTCCTACCAAGGAAAACTGGAAAATACATTTACTACCTTCCAGAAATACACACCAAAATATACAGGCCAAGTCCAAGGCCACTGAAGTGAGGGCAGCCCTTCAGTAAAATAATTAAAAACAAAATAAACCACCACATTGGAGAGAACAGTTCAGAGATCCTCACAACTATCTTAGAAAAATAAATAAATTACTGGCTAAAAATGCTACTCACATTCAAGGTGTCAGAGCCACTGAGGTCTGACTTTGTCTATCACAAGATGTTCCTTCTTGACAACTGTCATCTTCCCACATTTGCGTTTTCCCATCCTCCACTGGTGGATGATATGGTTGTTCTTCATTTTCTCTGCATGTTTGCTGTCCTGTATGTTGGTCTGAGATTTCCATAATGTACCCAACCTCTTTTTCCCTTAATTTTGGTGTGTGTATGTCTAGGGTGTCTTTGGTTGAATCTTCTGAAGTACTTTGTTGTAGGATTGATTTCTGAAGTCTCACACTTCCCCCTGAAATGTCTTCAGGGCTTGCTATGACTGTTAAAGAATTCTGACTCTGTCCATCTTTCAGGATCTCAGAAATTAAAGGCATATCCTCTGTTTTTTCCACAGTTGCATGAATTTCTGCAGACTCAGTTAAGGTAGTAGTTTTCACTATTCCTGGTTGCTTGAGCTCTTTTTCTTTACTTTGTATCTCTTCCTCTTTTACTAGGAGCTGTTGATCTACCTGCGTGCTTCCCAGAATTTCAGGTACAATTGTATCTGATGGGCTTTTCCCGATGGACTTAATGCTCTGCTCTGACTCAAGGGCAGCCAACTCTTCTGTTTCTGCAAGTTTGTGAACAGCTGACTGGATGGCATTCAATACAATTTCTGTGCTCTGGGATTCTATGATCACAGAGTGAACGACATGCTTCTGAAATTCCGGGTGGCTGGGAGACAGACTGTGACTGGAAGGAATACCATTGTGTTCGGCTTGCTCTGTGCTCTGGGGCTGATCTTGCTCTTCTGATACTCCATTCATAGAAGCACAAGTTACTCCAGGCTTGGTTGCCTCCACACTACCAAGCTCCGCAGTCCCACAGCCTGAACAGTCAATATTAGAAACTGGGACCTCTTGAGAAGCCATTTGCTCTGGTGTGGATGCCAAGGGCTGTGCAGTTTTGGCTGTCACGTCTGTGTGTGTCGCAGTTTCTGCCACGACATGCTCTCCACCTGCTGCAGCTGCTACAGCCACAGGTGTTTTCAGAGCCCCTAAGCTTTCAGCCTGTGCAAAGGCTGAGTCAGAGCCTTCCTCTTGTTGGACAGCAGCTGAACATTCATCATGCCTCACAGCTTCCTGTTTTCCATATTCAAATGCTTCTTTGGCTCCTTCCAGCAATTGCTCCTTTTTCTTATCTTCTTTCTGAAAGCCTTGACAGCTCAAGGTTTCTATTAGTTCTTGTCCTTTTCCCAGAGTCTCTTCTCCAGCTAAGCTGCTGGGTGTTTCACATTTCTTAGGACTTATATCAGTGATAACAGCACTTCCATTTTCAACAATCTCTGGGCATGTTGATGCTAAATCAGATGCCCCATGTGATTCAATCTGCATGGGAGCCTCAGTAACAATGGAAGTGCTCTCTAGTTGTGTTTCGGATTTGAGCACAGCACTTTCCACTTTGCCACCTTTTGCTTCATCACTCTTGGAGGGAATTTCAGTTGTTTTGTCTCTGCATTGTGGCTCTGTGATGGGCACAGAATGTTTTGCTGCAAAGTCTCTGTCAGACCCATTGCTCACACTCTGCTCAGCATCTGCAACTGCTTCTGAGCCATCTGTTTTTGAAGGAATGGCAGAGGCTTCTTCCTTGCTCTGCAGTAGAACCTCAGGAACAGTGACTTCTGTGCTTTTTACTCCGTTGAGCACAGCATCATCTTCCTCTCTCAGGGTAGGTGTCCTGCTAGGACCTCCTTTAGTACAAACCTGCTCTTCTGAGTCAGGAATTCCATCTTGTTTTTCAGTTTTAACAGGGGCAACAGTGACAACTGCTTCTGTGTACTCTGGTCCCACAGCAAGCGTTCTACCCTCTCCTCCAAGCTGCACAGGCTTTTCAGCTGTTAGCCCCAAGGATGAGGTTTCATCCTCTGTCTTGTCCTGAACCTGTGGAGAATTGCAACACCTCTGTGAGAAAGAGTACAAGCAGAGAATGACCAACAATGTTCTAGGTGAAAAACTGTAGCATTCAAAAGGACAAGAGTTATGGGAAGAGCACAAGGTGGTAACACGGGGATTAGTAGCTCACCAAAATCCCAGCTTGTGTGGTTTCTGAGGATGTGTAGCTCATTAAACAAAGGGCAGCCTTAAAATTAATTAAGGGAAGGGACAGCTGGCAGCATTTGAAACAAAGAGTAAGGCAGAAGATGAGGAGGTAGGGAAGAAGGTAGGAATGTGCCAGCCACAGTAACTACAGCATTTAAAACTGGAGATAGTGGTGTTGTTTCATGTCCTCCCTTTGCAGAGGTACCTCAGCTTCACCCATATTTCTGCCTACAACTGAAGACACCATGCACTGTGTATGGTCTCGCATGGATCACATCTGTATCTCAGGTGTTCATACATAATCTTCATTTACTTTGTGCAATGCAGGAACTCTAATGGCAATCATTTCAGTACCTCTGCATCTATGCACACCATCTCCCACTCCATTTCTGTAGGCACTGCATGCACCCCACCCTGCACACAAGCTTCAGTGCCTGCTTCTTCTAGACATCTGTGTCTCTCACTGGAAATGAACTTCAGTTGTCTCATGCTTCACAAGGAAGGTCCTTAGCAATAATATACCCACAGCCTGGTTCTAAATAAGGTATAGTATCTAACATTGATTTTTTTCTTTGACAAATCAACCTTTGTGTTATATGCAATACTTACCGCAGGCTTTCCTTCTGGAGCACATTCATCTCTTGTCCCATTCAGTGTCAACTCCGTTACAGGCAGTTTCTCTTGTTCTGAAGGCTCCTGCTTTGCAGTCAGGTCGTCCTTGGGAGTGATGGTTTTGATGCTGTTAAACTCTTCGGCATGTGATAAAGTTTCCTCTGCTGTCCTCTGCACTTCATTTGCTTCTTTATGATCTTCAACATATCCTTGATGTCCTTCCATGCTTTTTTCCATCACAGAAGGTATTTCACTTTTCTCTGATTCTGCAGGTAAAACATTCTCTTCAACTCTGTTTTGGCCCTGAATGCTCCCTGTACTTTGCTGGGGGCCATCTTCTTTGTGTTCATGTTCCAAGGACTGTTCAAGCAGAACAGTTTCCTGGTCTACAATGCTCCCATCTTTAGCACCACCTTTAACTTCTGACTCAAGTCCCTGTGCTGCTGTAATTACAGTTTCTGCTACAGCTCTTTCACTAACCAGCTGTGTTACATCTGACTTGACTCTTTCAGCAACTTCATGAAGAACTTTTTGTGTCTGTTTGTCCAGTTCTTTCAAATTTTGTTCAGTGGCCTCTACTTCTTGAACTGGTGTAGCTTCCTCCGTAGTATCTGGGGTTTCCAACAACTGTGAAACAGCAGAAACCATCTCAGTTGTCTCCTCAGCAAGGGATGCTTCCATTGTTTCTTCAGCACAGGAAGCTTCTGCTGTCTCCAGAGCAGTCACTGCTTCAGAGGTTAGCTCCAGTTCACTTGCTGTGGTGTCATCACTTACATCTTTTCTGGTCTCTGGCACTGTCTTAGCAGCTACCACTGCATCCTCCACAGTAACACCCAGTTCAGCTGCTTTCTGAATTTCTTTCTCTTCCTCTTCTCTTGCCTGCTCAATGCACTCTGTCAGAGCAGCAGATATCCATGATGGTGATCTCTCCTCAATGCTGCTCACCACCCTTTCTTCTTCCACAACGGTAACAGCGACTGCATGTACCAGCCCTTCAGATACTCGCTCCATCCTCAGGGTCTCCTCTAACTTTTCTGCTCTCTCTTCCTCTGAGGTTTGTTCTCTCATTGCTTCAGCATCTTTCACTCGTTGGGCTTCCATCTTTTCCTGTTCTGCTGCTTCATACTCAGACAAAGGAACAACAGCTGGAATATCAGAATCTTCTTCAGCTGTTTCTGCCACATCTTCTCTTGCTTGTTTAAGATGAGCTGGTTCTGGCTTTCCATCTGACTTTTTCTTCCTACGCCCAGGCATCAGTTTTCTAAAAGGAACCCAAGATTCATCTTTTCCAGGCTCACCATCCGATGTTGAATGCTCCAGGCTAGATCCCACAACAGAGTCTTCACTTTTCTCTTCCATTCTGGTTTTGGATCTCCTTCTTGGAGTAACTAACCTTTTAAATGATTCCCATGTTGAAATACCTTCACTTTCAGATGGGCTTCCAGCTTGTTCTGGGGAAGAATTCCCTTGTCCTTGATCACTCTCCTGAGAGCTAGTAAGAACTCCATCTGTTCCTGTTTCTTTGCTCTGTCCAGACTCTTCTACTTTTTGGCTCTCTTCATCAGATGATGATGACTTCCTGGCTCTTTTCTTTGAAGAACCTACACATATAAAAGTTTCCCAGGACACAGAGGTGTCAACTTTTCTTTTTGGCTCTTCTGTAATTTTCTCTGGTTTCTGGTCAATCCCATTTTCCTTTATTTCTCCCTGGTTTTCATCAACAACATTTTCAGTTGCAGATACTGCTACACTCTTTGTCTTATCAATTTCTTCTTCTTTATCACTTTCAGAAGGCCTTCTGACACGTTTCTTGGGAGTCACCATCTTTTTAAATGATGCCCAAGGTGTAACAGTTTCTCTTTTTCGCTCCACATCTTGAATTGTGGCATCTTCACTTTCAGTGACCTGCATTCCATCTGCAGATTTTTCCAAAGAGGGAACTTCATTCATCTCCTCAGGAGAAGAAGCAGAACTCTCCCCCTTTTGTTCCTCTGGGCTATCTGGGGAATCTGATAAGTGCTGAATTGGTTCACCCTGTTCCCCTAACTTAGATTCTTCTCTTTTACCTTTCTGCTTCTTTCCAGACAGTTTTTTCAATCCAGTACCTGTAAAGAGTTTCTTTAAAGGGCTGCCTTGTAGTTTAGCCTTTTCTTGAGAAGACAGGAGTTCTGCTTCATTTGTGATACTTTCTGGAGGCCTCTTTCCAGCTGCCTCTTCAGAAGTTATTTCCACGGTTGCTTCATCTGATTTGACAGTATCAGTTGTATCTGTGTCAGGTTTTCCCTGCAGTCCTTCATCAGTGGGTTTGACTGACTGTTGATTATCCTCTGTGTCAACTGAATGTTCAGAAGTGGAAAATGACTTTGATTCAGGAGCACTCAGAGGTGACTTTGTTTCATGTTCTTCACTTTCTTTTTTCTCTGTGGTTCTATCCAGAGCTTCTCCCTGTGCAACATCATCTGCTGTGGGTGATGTTTTCAATTCTGCTTCCTCTGTTTTTTCATCTGATGTCTCTTTCCCAAGTAGAACGGATTTGCTTTCTTCACTTCCTTCAGGTTTTTTAAGTTGATCACTAGAAATTTCCACTGCCACAGATCCTATTTCAAATGTCTCTTCAGAGGCTATTTCAGTTCCGTGACCGATTTCACACTTCTCTATTGACTCCAGTTTTTCTCCCACAGGTAGGACTTCTGAGGATGTTTTCAATTCTCCATTCACACTCTCAGTGACAAGAGGTACCACTGACTTTGGTTTTAGTGGTTTCTCTGTCACCTCACCTTCTTTCTCTCCTTCTTCAGTTTCTTCTTCCTCTTTACCAAGACTTTCCGAGACTTCCACTAGTTTCCTTTCTTGATCATCTTCATCTTTTTTTCCCTCTGCACTTTCTTTTACAGCTGCTGCTGCCGGGTCCTCTTTTTGTCCCTGCTCATCATGCTTGACTACCTCTTTCTTTTCACTTGCTTCTACTCCTATGGCTGCTGAAGTCTTTTCTGGCTCCTGTGTTTCACCTTCAGCTTGCTCCTTTTCATGCGCTTCAATAGTTACTGCTGTCACATTCCTCTCTTCATCTTGCTTCTCAGACTCAGGTTGCTTCTCCTTGTCAATGATTTCAGTTGTTAATGCTGTCTCCTCTTTTTCTTTCTCCTCTTCTTTCACAGGAGACTGTTGTTCATCTTCCTTAGGCTTCCTAAAACTCTTCTTTTTTCTAAATCCAGTCCATCCTTGAGTAAAAAGTTTTCTTAATGGTGATGCAGTTTCAGTGGCTAAAGCAGCTGGCTGAGAACAAGTCTCATTTGCTTCTGGTATTTTAGGAGGTTCATCTTCTGTTTTTTCATTTTTCAGTGTATCTTTGGTATTGTCTTCTGCAGAGAGTACATCCTCAGGCACTGCTGCTTCTTCTGAGTTGACTTCTTTTTGATCATCAGCTCCTTCAGGGACCTGTGTTTCCTTTTTTACAGTAAGCAGCTGAACTGGTTCTGATTTTCCTGTCTTTTCCTTCTTCACTGTGAATCTGAACCCAACAAACTTAAAAACCTTTTTAAAACCCAGATCATAAGACTGTGGCTCTGCCACCTGATCTTCTGCAACTTCTTCCAAAGCTGGCAACTGCTTAATTGAATCCTCCTTCTCAGCATCTACACTGTCCTTGGTGCCCGAGTCAGATGGATTTGTCTCCATAGTTTCAGTGTCTTCCTTCAAAGTTACACTGGAATGTTCTGTTTGTCCAACTGTTCAAACAACAACAAAAAAAAAACCCAGTTAATTTCCTTCAAAAATTAACATCATATTATACCTTTATATATTTATTTATTTTATTACCAATTTTCATAAACATACTTGTTCTATTATTATCTATGTACCTTTTCTATATGCTACTAGTACATTTTAAAGAATTAGTTTGTTATATAATTATTGTAATTATTTTCCTTCTTTGTATAATTGTACAATTCTTTCCACAGTTTATTTGCAAATGCACCTTTCAAGCTTATATTCTCTTATTCTACACCCTGATTTTGTAGTTATTTTTGTGTGGTTTGTTTGGTTTGTGGTTTGTTTTTTTTTTACTTTAAGGCAAACTAAAGAAAAAAAGTAATTCTATCACAGACTATATAGAATAATATATGCAATTATCCCTGAAACAAAGTTCAATGAATATTTCCATGCATACAGATATCTGAGGAAACCCAACAAAAAAACCCCAAACCTGCAAATAAACAAAACTAAATTTTTTAAAAGCCTGTTGACCTAAAATTATGACAAAAAAGAAAGCTTATTTTACAGCTCTGTCCCAAAAGAATGGTAAGATGTGAAAACACTCATTGGAAACATGTTTTTCTGAAAACTTGTAACCCCTACAAAACAGCTATTTAACAATATATTGCTTTGAAGATCACGGATCTTTGGAATTGTCCCATACAATATCTGTATGTATGCAATACATACATAGCATCACCATCTACAGCAATTCCACGTTGCTTAAAATGAATGAGGTTGTTATTATGCAAGCAGGTAAAATCCTCCACTGCTCATGTGTCTACTTGCATTATCTTTTCTTTGAGAACTGTTTGTGTTTTTCCTTCAGATCACTGGTAACCCCCTCTCAGACTTGCTGGGATAATTTAAGTATTATTGCTTCTCTGGTCAACTCAAGTTCAGAGACTGGCATGTAAATTAAATCTATGGCATATTCAAGACATCAAAAGATTCTTGGGCTTGGATGCTGCCAGGATTTCAGTTTAACATTGGTCTTGACCCTAGGTTTTGTTCAACAGGTGAAAGTGCATGGCCATGGAGGAACATACTCTTCTCTCTGACCAAACCTGTTAGAGTGCCAAGATGAAAAAATAAAATTATTTTAAAATATTCAATGTTGAACAGCAACACTCTAGAAGAAGGCATGGTCCCTTTCTTTTAAGCTGTATACGTACTACTTTACTTCAATGTCCAGAGGCAGGATGAGACAGCTTTACAAAGCGTGTAATCATCAACTTCCTTGAAGTGATGTGGTTTTTATTTTAACCACCTCGAAGTTGTCTGACTTTGCAGCTGGCCCTGCATTGCTGGAACACCTGATCTCCAGAGGTCCCTCACAGCAGTTTGCCTGGTTCCCCCTTTATTAAGGGCTGCTTCTTCAGAAGCTCACAGACAACACAGTGCAGGTAAGGCTGAAACTAACTACACAATACGCAAAAAAAAAAAATCTACAAGGATACTGGCTTCTTACTGCTATGTAGTAGGCAAATTAGGTTTCACTATCAGCAGCCTACTACTGGTTGTTGTTTCTAAGTCAACATAAGCAAAACATTTTGTTTTTCCTTTGTCTAACAGTTAAATATTATTTACCTCAATTGTTAACTCCTAATTCAATTAAAATCCTGACCTCTGCTAACATGCCAAATCCTTGAACATTTTAGACCAGAGATGTTTTAACTGAGCCATTTGTGAAGGAGAAGGGTAAAACAAAAGAGACATTATGAAGAAGCAGCCAGAAGTTTTAGCCTATTGTAATATACCTCTTGCAAACACCAGAACAATCCACAAGCAAAATAACTCATATCAATCAAACATTACATTTTGTTTATTTAGTTGTATGTTGAGACTATACAAGGGTAAAGTCAAGGAACCATTTTTTTGCCTGTGTTCATTTACTCCTAGGTCTGGAAATAAAGTCCTTGTCATTTCCATAAAATTATGCAACTTAGCAGAAAACTGTCAAAGGCTCAACAGAAATGGCTCTGCTGGAAACAAGGTCTATAGAGTCTTTCTGTTTGTCCCAGCCCTGCAGTAATGCTGATCTGCTTACTCTTAGGCACATGGAAATCTCCATCTGACGTGAGTTAGATAAAGGTAGACTGAAATACAGGGCTGAGAGCCAGTGGGAAATGCTGGGTCTAAGTGGGAATGACCAGGAGTGCAGGAAGGCAGAAAGGAGTGGAGAAGTCTGAAGGCACTTTGGATTGCACAGCCATGGAGTTCTATAGGCTCACTTTTCCTCCTGCAAACACTCCTTGGGAATGCATGCCCATCATCACTGAAAATACTCAGCTTTCAAAATAACTGTAAAAAAAGGTGACATTTCTTTTTTTTAATTTATTCCTAAATTTTTCCTAATTCCCTTAAGGAAACATCCCTTTGGAAGTCCCCTTCCAATTCTGTCCCATACTAGCACAGGTATTAGTGTAAATTCAGTGTAAGATGAGTTTCAGGTATTACAGATAAAAGGGGTTACTGTAAGAGTGGAATGATAAAAGATTATGAATAAATGCGGCATTCCATTTCTTAAAGAGAGATAAAATGCAAAACCAGTATATAAAGGCATCTCTTCATATTTAAGATACACATTCAGAGGGTTTTTGCTTATTCTGTTCATAAAATGATGTGTCTATAACACCCTAAGATAAAGACCACGTCTCTGTAAAATGTTTTGCAAGTGAAAAGAGCTGTGACTATCACAAAATCTGCAGGTATGGATATGCATTAAGATAGCAAAAGCAATCATAAAAATAGAGAACACAGAATTTGGAGGCAGTGATAAGCTCTCAAAACTGTTAAATCAAGCTGACAGTAATTAGGTCTTCCTTGTGAGTCCGTCCAGCAGACACATCACCTTGCAATACTTCACTAAACACAGCGCAAAAGGAAAAACTAACAGAAACACTGATTGACTGAACACACACTTACTAATACCTGAAAAGTCTGAAAAGTCACAGCTATGGTACAACACATCACACTTCCATCTCTTCTTCATGGCGCACAGATGATACACTTACAGACCTAGCCTAAGCACCACCCCTTCCATTTCACCAAAGGAAGGTATTTCATCCCCAACATAACATTCCAGTGTCAGCTGGTAAGTGACCTGCTGCTGTTGCACCCAGTCTTACTTTGTCTCCTTTAACATTTTAAAAATCCTGGAAGATTCTTTAGAACTGAATTTCTGATGCCTTTCCTCAGCGTTTGAGGAAAGAGGTGCCATTCAGGAAATTCGCCTGCATGTTGCCAGGAGGCTGCCGCTGTTGTGTGACAAAGCTCCAGTGCCACGAATATCCAAGCTGTACTTTCACAATGTATACACCCAGAACTTTATATTTAGCAGCTGGATTCTACAGTGATGTTTTTATTAATGACACTTCAGTGCCCAAACACTGTCAGTGCAATTCTGAATGCAGAAAGGTTTGGAAGTTACTTACACAAGGCATTGCTGGTCAGAGTTCTATAGCATGTCACTACCACAGGCTTTCTGGTAAGACAATCAGCGCTTTCTGAATTAATTCAGTGGTTTTGAAAGCACCTTTAAGAAACACCAGACAGGCTCATCCAAACAGCTACCAGAAAACAAAACAAAACAAGTACAGTAAAATACTGAAATGAATAACATTTCCCTAGGTCCCTCCTGAGTAGGGTTGTACTTTACCAGCTATGTGCTAGCCAAGGAATAGAATACAGCAAGAGGTTGTGATACACAAAATTGATACACTTTGCTGTTTAAATCTACTGTGGCAAAGGACCAATACTGAAATTCTATTTTAACTGCTTACATACCAGTTAACCTTTCAAATATTTTTAATTTAATCAAGGTGCTGCTCATGTTTTAATAACTACAAGTTTTATTCTGAAAGAAATTAACAGTCTTGAGGACTAAGAGGTGCTTGATTTCACACTTTCATAGATACTTAGTCCACTGTAAGAATTTATTTCTATTTTATCAGGAGCAAGCTGATCAGTTGTTGGAGAATTAGTATCTTCAGAATGACTGAATTCCTGTCTTATCCCATTAAAAATAAAATGAATAATTAAACTCTTCTTTCTGCAGACTGACAGACACTGTCGGCAGTGCAACTTAACTGCTCCCAGCACTCATCTCTCTCCAGAAGTGAAAATGTGTTTCTCCCCTGGTAGCTGCCAAAGAGTTAAAAAAAAAGCACTCTGACTGCAAGAGTTAAATCCACAGCACTTCATATGCTCCAAGTCAACCATGTCAACATCTGGAGTTGGTTGACTTTTCCCCCTAAGGATTTGCAGCACAGCGCTGGATTTTTTCCATGAATTCCCTACATTCTCAATCTCTCAGATGGATGTGACACACACCCAGCGCCCACCTCGCAAACTTCTCCGGACACTGCAAGGCTCCAGAGGACTTTGTGCTGTTTCCATTTACTCAGTGTTTAGGGCCAAGTCGTGCTTTTGGTCACATACACAACTCTCTCGCTAGGTTCGCATGAGCAAGAGCAAATGCTGCAGCCATGAGATGTATTTTACAATCATTTGCCTCCGTTGTGTCTAGATTTGCTACAAATACAGCTTGTGAAACAAACAAAAAAAACCCGCACAAACAAACAACAAACCACCAGCTACTGCTCTAAAATCTGAGCCAAGCTTGTATTTGTCAAATGCAGTTCTCTCAACTGCACAATTCTTCTAATTATCATTAGAAACATTAATGACAATATAAAGAAAGCATGAAAATTGAAAAGAGTAATTAGAAACCAAAAGACAGCTTGAAATCACAGTATCTATGAAAAACCTACCCTGAACAGATTTATTAATAAAGTAGCTGTTTGGAATTATTTGTGAAATTGAGCACTTTAGCATTTCAAACAAACAAACAAACAAAACAAAAAACCCCACCCAAAACAAAAAAAACCCACCCCAATCTGTGCTCTTAAGTTTCCACTGCAGAGTGTACAAACTGGGCATTACACCACAAATTCTGATTCTTTTAATCATGAGTTTTAGAAGGTTACGTTTAATAAATCAAACACACTACTTACTTTGCAGTAACAAAGTAACACGGAAATACAATTATGTGTTATCCTTCTAAAAATTTAAATTTTAACTACACCTGTGACATTGCTGCTTCTTGACAATGTATTTTTTAAAAATTCTTCCTTCCTTTGCCTGCTACACATCATATTTATTTCCACTTCAATGTACAAACAATTCTTCTGTAGAAAGCACACACTACGTCCTTCTCCCTTCTATTCACTCAATTTTCTAACAACTGAATTGCCGTGTTCATTGCAGGGAGCAATTTCTTTCAGATTAATTAAATAATGAGGGAGGATCTAAAAAGATTTTTGCATGCTAAATCACACTGTGCATCCATGCAATTCATGAGCTTTTCAACCATTTTGTTATTTCAAAGCTTTTGAAACAAGTACTATTTAGTCTTCAGTTCTATGGTACTTGGGTGGCAACTGAAGAGTTAGGTTTAAAAATCTCACATACTTTGTGTTCGTTTTAAAAACACAAAAAAGAAAGAAGCTTCAAAATAACTATTATTTTTCATGGCTTTAGAAAACAAAAGCAGTATCTCCAGAAAATGCCATCATAGAAAAGTAACTGAAAAAACAAGCAAAAAACAAAACCCCCTAAACACACGATCATTTCCGCTGAGATGCTGTAACAGCCTAACATTCCTCAAAAATCTTTATTTTTAGAAGATTTTGATTTAGCTGTACTCTGCTCCAACCCAGAACTTCTCAAATTCCAATTCTGAGCCCAGTTTCTCAAATTCCAGCAGGAAAAGTTATGTATTTCATTTATTCAAGATTAAGATATTTCTTTTTTCATTTCAGTGTTTCAAGAAACAGCCTAAAACATCAGAAAACAGTAGAGTTCTTCTTTAGAAATGAATAGATGACTTTTAAAGCCAGAAGGGTCATTATCTATAGCTTGGATATAGTTGCTGTAGTTAAAAATTCGTCATTAAATACACTCACAATAATAAACTGCTCTTAGACCAGCACAGCTGTTCTGTTTGGGAACCAAACCAGCATGCTACAAATATTTATGAAATTTCATGGTTAGACACGCTGTCCACATCTCACATTCAGTGACTTGGTTCTGCTTCTTAAAATAAAATCTATTCACCAAGCGTAAGATAGAAGCAACTCTAGCACTTGGGTATTTGAGGGGAAAAAAAATTAATGACTCCATTAGCAACAAAGATGGGATAAGCAACACAGGCCAGTAAATGCTAGGACATTTTTGAGAACCCCTAATGATTAACGAACAATGAAAAGCAGATTGAAAATTTTTCTTTATCAAAACGACCACATGAAGACTAATGTAAACATAAAAACTCACCACAAAGGAGATGAAGCTGCATCTGCATTAATTAGACACATGACAGCTTAATACACTCCTTCATACCAATAAGCAGAGGTCCTCTGTCCCTTCCAAGAAATGGTAACATACTTCAAGCCAAATGCAGTTCTGGCAAAATGTACTACAGAAGCAGCTGTGCTGCAGTGAAAATCCAAGGTTCTTCCACAGGAATTATTAAATAAGGAAAACCTCAAACGATCAAAACTGTGCAAACCTATAAAGACATTGCTTTTGAAAAACAGTTTAACCTTTAATTGCTAACAATAAAAGGAAATWAAAAAAATAGAGAACCCTTGAGGAAAAAGACTCAGCATGTGATAAGCTCGTTAAACATCGAGTTTAATGAAAACCCTATTGTAAACAGGAGTAGGATATCTCCTCCACTGCTCACTGATTCAAATCACGTACAGTCCTCCCCAGGGCCCGCTCCAAATGGAGCCGCACTTCTACAGGCTTTGTTGTCCATATGTATTGTAAAGTTAAAGTATTTTGCATGAATAAACTCGCCCTAGTTGCTGAATTCATTCACTGGCTCTAGCAAACAACATAAAAGAGAGTAATTATTAATACAATGAAATAAAGATTTCCTGGATAGCTAGAGCCATACATCATCAATCTGAGAGAAATTCCGATGCAAATTAGCTATCTTTAAGGGAAAAAACAACAAAACACCACAAAAAAACCCGAGGTTTGTTTATTTAAACTTTATAATAGCACTTTGTCTCTCAGAGAAAGACGCAAATCCAGCAGTGTGATTTTTTTTTTCTTCGTTTTTTCTTTTAATTCTTTGCTCCCCCAAAACTCATCTTTTCGGAAAGCCCAACTAGTTTACGGTGTTAGCTCCAAGCTTCAATGGCTTGCGTGCTAATTCCTCCCGTGAGATGCGCGGAATTCAGCGCGCACAGCACCGAGATTTTGGTACTGCAGGCTGGGATCCCGCTGCCTCCTGTATACGCACACACACACACACACACATACACACAAACACACCCTTGCCACGGTGCTAATCCCCTCCGAATTTTGCTTCGTTGAGATAAAACAGCAATAGAGTCACAGCTTCATTTCTCTCATGCAAATACTTTTACAACATACAAACGATGCAAATTTACATATTTCCTCCAATTTCACCAAGTTGAGCTCCTAAGGTATTTTACTGCCTTATTGCTTGATTGATGCGAAATAGCACCATCAGCGCGGTCACTACCTTTTCTTTCTATTCCCCAATTTCAGATACCAGGTCACAGCCCCGTCCTGCAGAAGAACACCCAGTCAGCACCTCCACATTCATAAAGCCTCGTATCACGGGTACCACACCGATTGAGGCGATACGACACTTCCTGAAGCTCCAGCAAGCTTGGCGTGGAAGCGGCTCTCACCGAGATAAAAGCACTTAAGGCAGGCAGACCTTTTAACTCCTGTCGCCCTGCCAGGAACGCGGAGTCGCTGACCCTGGGGGCTCGGCGCTCCGAGGCTCTCCGGCAGCGCCGCAGCCCCGGGACAGCCGAGCCCGGGCACAAACCGCGTGTGCCGGCACCCGGCGGTGCCACACCGCCTTACCCGCCATGGTCACTGTCCCCAGCATGGCTGAAGCCACAGCGGCACCACGAAACCCGCTCCGAGGTTCCTCCCAGGGCCGCGGGGCAGCCCCAGCCGACGGCAGCGAGAAGGAGGCGGCCGGGCGGCAGCGGCGCTTCCAGCCCCGGCACCCGCTGGCGGCACGGAGGGACGGCTGCCGGAGAGGCTGCCCGATGCAAGTCCGCCTGTCGGAGGGCTGCGCTCTCCCCCGAGCCCCACGGCCGCTCCCCCCGTCCCGGACAGCCCCGGGCCCCGCCCGGGACCGCCCCCCGCCCGCCCGGCTCTTCCCTCCGCAGGCCGGCACACGCGTGGTGCCTCACAGGGTCCTGCTCGGAGCTGCCGCTTCCAGCCCTCATCTCCTCTGCCCCGCCTGCCGCCCTCCAACCAAGTGCCTGCTTCAGTTCCCGCTGCCGTAATACCTTCCCCACGCAGCTTCCCACAAAGCATCCACACGCAACCTCAAGAGATGCTGCTTAAAAACCCCACGGATTTTGTCCCTCCTAAACAAAACCATACAAAACACTTCTGTGTTTATTTCAGTTTTCCTCACTGAAATATTTGCTCCTTTGCCTGTTACTGTGGAGTTGGTTTGGTTTTGGTTTTTTTTGTTCTGTCTTCATTTGTCTGGAGGGTTTTTTTAATTGGAATTCTCTGCAACCTAATTACTTATAAATTGCCTCAAATTCTGCTTTCAAGAGTTTTATAAACAAGTTACTCCAGATACTTGTAGCATAATAATTTAATGCTCTTTCTGATAGTGAAAAAAGGATGTAGTATTACAAAGTAAAATGTAAAGGCTCAGTATCTAATACAGACGTCCTTCTATAATAGCAACAGCATTTCGATTTTGATTACAATTGATTGTGTTGAATATGTCCAAAGTTCTGATGACACTTTGAGCTTTCATCTCTCTGTCAGAGCCAACTTCCCAGAATATCTGTATCTGGTTAATTTAATTTTACAGTGGCAACTTTAATGAATCTAAGTAATCTCTCAAGTGGTCTTCTGAATGCAAGATTCAAATAATGATGATGAGAACCAAGCAACCCAAAAAAATCTTTAATCATAAACACTCTTTCACTGCAAGCAAACTTGTATTGTTTCAGTGCTTGGTGCCACAACACTTCTGAGTTTAGACTCGCGAGCAAGGTGAAAGAAACAATAAAGGGAGAACATGAAGTGGAGCACTAAAATGGAACATTTTTCTATGTGGAAAGATTTCTCTGCAAGAACCAAGTAAGAGATACCTCTTCTCTTTACTCAACTGCCTAAGGACAGATGGGGTAGACCAGACTCTAAGGTCCAGAGGAGTGGACACAAGCAAACAGGTAACTTTTACTTGAAAAACTCTTTCCAGTGCTCAACTGGGCAAGTCTTATTTGTCTCTACAGATGATGCCATTTTCAGCTATCATTACCAGCAAATACATGCTGCATCTCACTTCAAGAGCAAACACAGAACTGTTTCCCCTTTTACATAAATAATGCTACCATGTAGACTTGGCTCCACTGACAACAGTGACAAAATGACAAGATTTTGTCTTACAAGACAGGATTACAACAGGAGTATCAGACAACCACAGCAGAGATGATTCTCAAGGTTTTTCAGGAAGTCTACTCAAATCTGAATTCCTAATGCTGTGTATGTTCACATCATGCTGTGCAAGTGGTTACACATAATTACCTGCACTCAGAGGGAGCTTCTCACCTCTTCACTACATATCCTAGGAATGTAATTTCTGTACAACTGAAACTACAACCCAAGATTATTAAAAAATAATTATAATCTTTGACTGCTAACTTGAAACTCAAGCCCTTTTAACAGCCCTTTCTTTTACCTGATTCAGAAGCTGAATATCAACATGAGATCTTCTGACACTGCTTCAGGTATTTTCTCTTTCTTTATGACTTTGTTTAGCAAGTATCCTCCCCCCATCCCTGTCCACTTAAGAGTAAAATTTTAGAGAAGTGGAGTTTCATTAAAAAAAGGTGCAAAAGCTCAGGATAAAATATGGTAGCCTTCTACTGAGATAAAAGCATTATGGCAATTAATCTAAAGATGTGATGAAAAATTGCTTTTACCAGGATTCAATCCCTAGAGTACACCAAGGGTTACACACACACATGCCTTAGCTACTCTACAGCGTGACGCTGAAGGTAGTGCCTCATCTACCCTTCTCTCTTCCCCACCCCTTCCCTGTTCACCACCAGCATTAGATGCCTGTCCTGACTGAAAACCAGCCCTCTCTCTTGCCATCCTGCCAAAGAAGCCAGCAGGCAGCAGGACTGCTGAAGCAGATCTCTCAATGCATGCCTGTCAACAGGCACAGAGGGAAGCAACAAGAGGCTGGTGAGAGCAGGAAAGGTGGGCTGCCAGATCACACAGGAGAAAGAACAGCACGTTCCTGACTGTGCAGCAAGGCAAGGGAGATGTTCCCAAAAACAGAACACACTGGGATGCCTATGATGAGAAAGGTTTTGCGGTCCAAATGCAAATCTGATTAAAAGCTGTAGGAAAGGGAACGTTAATCAAGGTAAAACCAACGGATTAACAGACTGTCCCTTCCTAGGAGTTCAAAATCATTTATTATTATCACTAATGAATTAATAAAAAAGGATTTCTGCCTTATGAAGGAAGGGACAGGCCTATGCAGCAGGAATTAACATTGAGCAGAAACTGAGCTGCTCCTAACAGGATGGTAAGGAGATGGGCAGCAGACAAGCAGAGGCACTCAGAGCTGAGAGTGAACTCTAAGGGGGAACAGGTGGGCACCTCCACCACTGACACCAACACCTCCAGTCCAGAAGCCATTTGTGATCTGAACTCTCTCCTACAGAGAAAACATCTCCCCCAAACAGTGCTCTAGAAGCTCTTGAACAACAACAGATCACTTGAGTAATACCTGTTCAGTAGCAGACAGCGAGTCAAGCCCCATTTCTACTTCTCACCCCATTTAGCATACAGGTCTTTATGATATGTCCACTGAACACATGTTTTCCCTCACCTTCTGTTCCAGCAGACTCTGTTTGCTCTCCAGGAGGTTCTTGGAGCGGTGAAGCCACCTCTGACTGCTGCCCATCCAGTTCTTTAGATGCTGTAGCAGCTCCCAGCTGGAGTTGCTCCTGTGGTGAAGCATCATGTTTCACACTGTCTTCACTAACATCAGGTGCTGGTAAACTTGCATTTAAAGCCTGCATGGTCAAGTATTGATTGAAGGATGGCAGCAGGGAAAGACAAAGAGAGAAGGAAAGAAAAAGAAAACATCAGTATTAGGCTGGATTACCCCCCAGCCCACACAGAACGGTCTTTCATTCTCATTTTGAATATATACATGCAAGCAATTTTAACTTTACTAAACAAAAGTATTTCTCTGAGGAAGAAAAACCACAACATATAACTAGGACTATTTATCTTTCTGCTCTCCCACATGAAATACATGGAAGAAGCAGGTCTTACAGACAATGGCCTATAACCTTGAAATTGGTTTCTTCCATGAAGGAAAACTCCAGGATAAGATGAATCTAGCTGATGGAAAGAAATTCTCCATTCAAAGTGTTTGGCACAACTGCTCTGATATATGAATGAATACTCTCTACAATACAGCCTTTAGTATTGCTCCTCTAGTGATGTGCTTATATTATCACCATCAACAATACAACAACAAAGAAACATAACTATTCCGGACAGAAAGAAGAATACATATGGATATCCCATGAGGAAATGCAGTGAAATGGATTAAAACTAGAATTTTTGGACCTCTTATTAGGCAGAAGCTATTCTTACAGCACGAAAGAGCTTTGCAATTCTTTGGGACTCTACCCTTCAGCATTTGAAATATTTTTTTTAGATTTGCTAATATGTGCAAAAAGAAGAATCTGTTTTTCAGCTTCCACACTTTAGATACATTTTAATTATTTTCAGAATTTGTATTGGCTTGCCCTATAAGAAGAAATACACTTTCACAAGCATTTTTTTTTTAAAGTATGGAATGTGTTCTGGTCATTATAAGATACTTAATTACTCTTTAATTTATTGATTACCTTTTATTTAATGAACTAGCTCTCCAACCGATTCTATTACCTTCCAACAGAACCCATTTCAACTAATTAACCATTATTTCTGAAGTGAAGGTTTGAAGCTCCTCTGGTGGAACAGCAAACCTTAATTAAGTACTATTGTCTTGCCACTCGTCTGTACTCCCAAAATACAGTAATTTCACGACCATAAGGCGCACCGGACTATAAGGCGCACCTTCTTTTGCAGCGAGGCTCCGCCCCCAGCTCCCCTGCGCG